>WBMW01000972.1:3717883-3730072 GCA_013396635.1 Penelope pileata
GGCAGCCAGAATTAATGTAAGTGTCATGGCAAACAAACCTTGTAAATGGGAGAGCACGGTTCTGGAGAGGGCAGAAAGGCCAGCACAGTTCTCTTCCCTACCCCTTGCCTAGGGCTGGGCTTCTTGTCTGCCATTCGCCCCTGCCGTCAGCCCAGATCCTCACCCGGCAGTGCTTGTCGGGAGCCCTCCCTTCAGCCAGGCAGCGCAGACGCATTGCACTTGAACAAGTAAAATCTGCATCAGATCCTGAGAGCAGCCTTGCAAAGGAGGAAAAAAAAACAAACAACACAACAACCCTACACCAAGCCCCTGTTAGTGTACAAACTGTGAGCCAGCTGCAGCACATTGAACGGAGCCGTGCGTTGCTGCATGGTACATGCTGTACTCGCTGCCTGGGACGCTGCCCTGCCAGGATTTAAAGACCCCAGTGTCCAGAGATGAAAGCCTCGAGGAGGGGTGAACTTCACTGCCTGGTGCCCTCACCTCCAAAAGCCCACACTGCTTACTTACTCCAGCCCTGGCGTTAAATCTCCACACCTGGGCTTCCTTTTAGTGAGGTTTGGAGAGGGTGCCAGATTTCTCCTGGCGTTCCCCTCGCCTGTTTTCCTTCCTTTGCAGCTCTGAGCAGGCAGTGGGAGGAGGATGCTGTCAGAGGCAGCTTCCCTGTGCTTTGCCAGGATCCTTCGGCTGAGACCCAGCTTGCTCTGCAGCAGGCGGTCCTGCGGCCCTGCACAGCTCTCCCCGGGATGCTCTCCCCCTCTTTGCCGTAGCCTTGTGGGTGTGAAGATGAAGATGGGGAAGGAGAAGTTTGCCTCTCTGCCTCTCTAGCTCTAGGGGACAGATCCTTTGACGTTGCAGGAGCTGTAGGTTCAGGTGGTCCCTCAGGCCGGATCAGGCAGCGCAGCAAAGCCCCTGGGGTGTGCACACCTCCGAGGAGCTGGCCCTCATCTTGCCAGTTGAGCCCAGTTGGCACAAAAGACCTTTTTATTTTCATCCTGCAGCTCTCGGTGCCAAATCCTGATCCTCCTGAAGTCAGTAACAAAACACTCATTGACTACCGTTGGGCCAGGATACAGCCAACACAACCCTCAAGGATGAGGAATGAGGGATGGAGGAGAGGAAAATAATGTTTCGTGATCCAGAAGTGACACAAAGTGCTTGCGTAATTTACTGGATAGAGTCTCGGAGGAGCCCTGGTGAGCTTCATCTGTACCTGAGATTTGGGAAACTTTGTTGGGGCATTAAATGCAGCATTTCTGTGCTCTCTTTGCAGCCTGGGGGGCTTGTGTGTTTTTTTCCACGTGCATGAAGTAGTTTTTATTTAATTACCCTGAAATGCCTTTTTCTTTTTTTCTCTCTTCTAAGTGATGTTGTTTTAAGGACTTTGTAACTAGTCCTGCTCTAAACTCCACTTTTCACAGGAGCCCCTCCCGTGAGCATCTCCCCGTCAGGTTCTGGCTGTGGGGGGAGGATTGGCTGCCCGTGGGCTCTGCAGTTGGGTGCGTTCACTTTGTGAGCATCGTGCCGTCCGTTCTAGCAGCGAGCCTTGCCGGACCAATGTGCCCATCCTCAGGGCTGGCTGGTAGGGTGGCACCAACACGGGAGCAGAAAGGTGACTTCTGAAAGACGCCTCCCCGCCGTCCCTCTTGGTGCCCAGTTCCTCTTTCTTTGTCTTCCTTCCTGTCTGCCCCCAGGAGCCAGGGGCTCGTGGCCTGTGGGAGGCATTTCCAAGAAGAGCCCTCAGCCCTGAGAGGCATTTCAAACCGAACTGTTAAAAGCCTTTGTGAGTTAACGTTGAATATTTTTATTACCAGCAAGATAACCAAATCACTTTTTCCCTCTGTTTTTTTTTACCTGTCCCATGCTTCCCTATGCCAAATTCCCAATTCATAAAGACTTTAGAAATAGTGACAAGGAATGATGGCGTTAGGTACAACTGGTGCACGCAGCGCTTCTCCCACGACGTGCACATACCTCTCTGCAGAGCGAAGGATTTGTCACCAGGTAGGCTCAGAGACACAGCCAGGAGTTGCACAAGCTTTTCTGTGTTCAGTCGGTTCTGGGTGACTCCAGAGAACCACCCTCTCCAGGCTGATGAGCTCTTCTGCTGAGCCCCAACCGCATTTACTTCCAGCTCTGTCCAAAGAGCGTGCAGCACCAATAAAAGGACGCTAAATGACATGCGAATGAAAAAAAAACATCTTACTTTTGTTTTTCGATTAAGAAAAGCCAACTCCCAAACAATGTTAGCATTTCTGCAGCTCTGAGGCGCGTGCAATCACCCTAAATGGGCAAAAAGCAAGCTGCATCTTTCTCTGCAACAATGCTTCAGTGTCTGGGTCTGGGTCTTCCAGCTCTGGAGCCAGCTGGTGGATGATAGTGGGGAAAATCTCCAAGTAACTCCCCAGCACCCTTCCCCAGATAAATTCAGTTTTTCCACGGCCTTTCTTCAGCTTTCTAGTTCCACATACCTAAGTGACATTCAAAACTAACTTGCATACCAAACCCCTCCACCACCCTTTATCAAATCAACAACAACAAAGCGACATCCCATCTCAGCCCAAGTGCTTGGATGCAGAATGCCATTTGCTGGCGGACAGGTGGAAACGTAGCCCACGTCCTCGTGGCCAGGATTGCTGCGCAGCCAGAAGAGATGCACAGAAACCCCTCGGTGGGCGTGACCCCCAGAAGCTGTGTTCCGGGGGGCCGGTGCCGTCTGTCCATCCCTATGACAGCTGTAGGACTCAGGACCCAGCTCTGACTTGCTGCGCTTGGGAGAGTGTGAGCAGCTCCCCTTTCCTCCCGCTCTTTGCCCAGCCGGCTCTGTAAGCTTGGCATCTTCATCCTCCCAGCAGGAGCTCTGGCTGGAGAGGCGAGCAGTGAGGTTTTTGTTTGAGATGTTTGAGCTTGCAGCTTGTTTTGGTGTTGTTCGGTGTCTTAAGACATAAGAAATTGATCTCCCTAACGTAGACGTGAAACTGCTGGTCGGAGGAGGCGGGTTGAACCATAGAGAATAAACAGGCAACGTTGTCTTAGGCTGCGGCGGTCAGAAACTGCACGGTTACTTTACAGAGATCTGGAGAAAGGCTTGCAAGCCTGAAAGCATGTCTGTTCTTACCAACTGCATCACTTGCTCTGAAAAGATACCGCCTCCTTGCTTCGCTTAGAATGAATAAAGTGATTTATGGAAACTGGAGGAAAATGTTTTTACAATTCCCATTTGTATGCCAGAGGAGAAGGGAATAAAATAAAACTCCACAAAGCTGGGAGTCTAGCGGCGTTCATTTGAACCCCCCTGTTTGGGGGAACAAAACCCCCCTGCTTAGGCTGCAATCCTGCTTTGTAGCTTTAATAGTTAAATGCTTTTCAGAGAGCATTTCTGGGGAAAAGAAAACTGAAAGCTGCACTGAAAAGCCAGGAGGTGAAATTGTGAGTTTCCTGCTCTGTTCCGTCTTTTAAAAGGACCAGCTCTGAACCGAGCTACGTGAAGATCGAGTGAGATGTGAAAGCGTGACAGTCATACGTACAGGAAACCTTGAATCATCTCTGAGCTTCCTGGAACACGACGCAGAGAGCTTATCACTGTGTTTACTAATGATGATCCCGGAGCTGTTGGCCAGCTTAGAAAATGTCCGATTGTAGTGGCACCGCGATCGGGGATGCAGATGAGAGAGACCAACTCATTTGGGTTCATTAGAAATGCGTGCCGACGTCCTCTGACAATAATAATTAATAATCAAGCGCAGGGAACTGAGTGTGGCCACCCCAACGGTGTTTTCTTCATCCCTGGAAAAAGGTTGGCTGTGTGCAGTGCATATTTTTATACATTCCTCGCAGAGCCTGACAAAATTCAAAACTCTCCGAGTCCCTGAGCCATTTAAAAATTTCTCTCTAAATAGACAGAGCGTTGCGGAAGGAGCGCTGGTATGGCTTCAGGACAGAGCCTGTCTTTTTTCAGGGGGAGGAGAGAGTGGGAAGTGCTGGGAAGCTGCTAGCCTTCCTCGTAACCCACAGCACCTTTAGGTGTGCTGGACTCAGGGAGGATTTGGGATTTGTGCTCGCCTCGAGCTCCTGTTCTTGCTGGGTCTGTCGGAAGCACATTGGCCATGATGCTCGAACAGAAAAGCGTCCCCGCCGCCCTGCACCCACGTGCACAGCTCTGGAGCAGTCCATGGCAGTGACACCAGGGAGCGGAGAAAAACCAGACCCCAGCAGTAGTGCTAAATTTCAGAGGTTTTGCTCACCCAAGATTCCAGGCGCGGGGACTGCTGGGAGCTGGCCAAGGAGCTTGGATCGCAGCCTGCCTGCTCCTCGGCTCCTCCGAGCCTGCTCCCTCCCCCCGCCTTTCTTTTTTTAATTGCATAATATGCTAGAAAATGATCTGGATTCGGGACTTATTTTTAACCAGAAAAGGCTCCCTTCGCCCAATCTCATTTTGGATCTAGCACCAGCTTTCTGATCCTCATTCCTTTTTCCATTGAATCCCCGTCTTTTTTGCCCCTTCCCGTCTCTGCGAGGGTTCTTGGCTTTTAGGTGTTCCGCAGACATTCCTGGGGCCGTTTGCACACCCTTAGCCACGCTGTCTGTCTGTCTGGCCAGCGTACGGCCACCAAGTGCCCCAGAGCTGCCTGCTGCAGTCATTGCCTGGGCACGGGCACTGTTGGGGAACTGGGAATGGGGCTCCAAGAGGGAAGGCAACATTGGGCTCCCCATAATAGCTGGGAGCTGTAGGGGTGTGCCTGTCGCAGCACGGCCGTGCCGTCGTGCCTTTGCATTTGGGGGGATTTGTGTCACAAAAATAACGGTGACGAAATAAGGCTGTGACAGGGCTCTGGAGGAGCATTTCCAGGCGTTCTGAAACATCCTGGGAGAGACAGCACCGGGGACCGAAGTGCCCGACACTCATAGCTCAGGAACGATTCATGGTGCTGGGGACATTGGGCAGAATTGCCTTTGTTACCACCCTCATCTGACCAGGAGAGAAGTGCATGCATTTATGCTGATTTTTGTTCTTTAAAAAGCCCTGAGGCATTCTTTTGTTCTCAACGAACCTCAAAGCAGACGTGACATGGAGGTAGGGCGAGGAACACGCTTGGATTTGGGAGCAGGGAGAAGCCAAACCGTGCATCTGGAGCCGCCTCGCCGCGGGAAGCCCGGCCGGAGGTGGCGAAGGAGGGGCCGAGGAAAGGCTTTCAGCTGCCGTGTGACAGCGCTTCCTGTCCCCACCAGAGCAGCCCTCCCACGCCGCGGCAGGCGGTGCCCGCCGAGCCCTGCACCAAGCAGCCCTCGTTGCACGCGCGTCCCCAGGGCTGGGGCTGTGTCTTGGCGGGGTGCCCCATGGCTGCCCCATGCCTGCAGGGCTCTCTGATGGCGGTACCCACGTCCCCGCGCCCCAGGCGCTGTGCTGGCTGGCTCTGAGGCCCCCGGCTGCGGCAGCAGAACGTGCGGAGAATAATCTTGGCCATCAGGCTAAACGACCTGGCGGCTCTTCTTCTTTGTCTGTAATTTATCTAATTTTGTGATGAGATGAGGGAAATAACTGCGCTTCCTGCTCCAGTAGTGTAGGCCATATGCAATCATTTAAATAAACCCACGAGGTCAGAGATGCACCCATCCAAGGAGCTCAATTCCCAGCCTTCATTGTGAAGGTTTCTCTCAGTATGGCATTGCCTGAGCCTTGTTCCCCTTCTCCCCATCAACGTACTTTCAAATGAAAAGGGAAATTCATTGTAAGAGCCTCAACGTGTTGAGTTTGTATGCCTAGCCATGGTCCTGCACCTGTCAGGAAATTCAGCGGCACGTTTAGCACAGGATCTGTCGCTTGCCCGCTCTGTGCGGCATATGCCAGAGGGAAACCCGCTGCCAAGTGCGCAGGGGGTTGAGTTTTACAGGTGCTGTTCTAATTCCTGCTTGGGATTTACCAGCACAGCTATGCTTAAAACGATGGAGCAGAGCACGGCGTTCACATTGCTTCTGCTTCCCCATCACCCCACTGGGAGTGAAGAGCGAGTTTTACGTGGGCAGGTCCATGGTGCTTGGGCTGATGAGAAGGGGACGGAGTGGCCGGTCCGCCCACACCTCCTGGACAGGGTGCAGGGGCTGGGTAAGGGCTCGGGTGGGAAGAAGAGCAGATTTAAGCTTTGCTGGCTTCATCAACGCTTTCTCCTTCCTTTCAGATATATGTTGGGGAAAGGAGGAAAGCGGAAGTTTGACGAGCATGAAGATGGGTTGGAAGGCAAAGTGGTGTCTCCTACTGACGGTCCCTCTAAGGTGTCTTACACCTTACAGCGTCAGACTATCTTCAACATTTCCCTTATGAAACTTTATAACCACAGGCCATTAACCGAGCCAAGCTTGCAAAAGACAGTTTTAATTAACAACATGCTGAGGCGAATCCAGGAAGAACTCAAACAAGAAGGCAGCTTGAGGCCCATGTTTGTGACCGCGTCGCAGCCCGCCGACCCTCTCAGCGACAACTTCCGCGAGGCCCAGCCGGCGTTCAGCCATCTCGCCTCCCCGCCCCTGCTCCC
This sequence comes from Penelope pileata, assembly GCA_013396635.1. NCBI lineage: Eukaryota > Metazoa > Chordata > Aves > Galliformes > Cracidae > Penelope > Penelope pileata. The sequence goes on from WBMW01000972.1 coordinate 3,724,414, forward strand.
CACCGACTTCGTAAGCACTACGCCCCTGGAGTCCTGCCTCACCCCGGCCTCTTTGCTCGAGGACGACACTTTTTGCACTTCCCCGGCTGTCCAGCACGATGGTCCGACGAAACTACCACCTCCTGCTCTCCAGCCAGTCAAGGACAGCTTCTCCTCAGCCTTGGACGAAATCGAGGAGCTTTGTCCCGCACCTACCTCTGCAGAGGCAGTAGCAGTAGCAGCCGACTCAGCCGCCGGTGACTCTAAGGCCCACCCCTGCGAGTCCAGCGTTCAGAAGCCCGAGGGCGTTGCGGAGAGCAGAACGGCCGAATCCAAACTCATGGAGTCGCTCCCCGGCAACTTCGAGATCACGACCTCCACAGGTTTCCTCACAGACTTGACCCTGGACGACATTCTGTTCGCTGACATTGACACGTCCATGTATGATTTTGACCCCTGCACGTCTGCCGCAGGGGCTGCCTCCAAAATGGCTCCGGTCTCGGCAGACGAGCTCCTAAAGACGCTCGCGCCGTACAGCAGTCAGCCAGTAACTCCAAATCAGCCTTTCAAAATGGACCTCACAGAACTGGATCACATCATGGAGGTGCTTGTTGGGTCTTAAAATATAGAAATATAGCAACTCTCGCTCTTTCTCTCTCTCTCTTTTTTTTTTTTTAATTTTAAGTACCAGTATATCCACTTGGTAGTATTTCCATAGTCCCTCCCGCCCCCGATTCACAGCACTGTGCATGCGTCCTTGCTTGCCTTTTTTGAAAAGAAAAGGATCACACTAGTTTTTGCTTCAAGCAGAGTTGGAGTGCCTTCATCCACGTATGACCACTTCTAATGTATTTTTTTTAAAGTGGTTCCTCAAGGAAGACCGAATATCCTGGTATAGGAAAGAAGATGTATTGTAGACAATGTTATGTTATTACAAAAAAAAATTGTAAAAGCTAAGCACAAGGATTATGTTGGGGAAAGCTGTAAATTGCATGTGCATATTTGTCTATTTTTTCTATAAGTTTTATTGCAAGAGGTAAAAAATTTTATTATTTAGATAATCTCAATACCATTTTAGCCCTGTATAGGTTGACTTAGCAATTCAGCCTTTTGGAGGCATTAACCTGCTCCTCTTTAAGTGTTGCATTTACATGGCTGTTTAGAAACTGCTGCCCAAATTTATTTTATATTTTTGTACAGATTCTGCAGTTTATGATATTGTTTTTTCTAAAAACAAATGCTGTTTATACACACGAAAAATAGCTATTTTGATAGGATTTGCTCACATAGTTCCTGCATAATTCAGATGTACAAGAACCACTTGTACTTTTATACAGAGTTGTAATGTTTTATATGTGTATGGTGCAAAGAGAAAATTAGATCAAATAAGCCTGCAGTTGGTTTCCCTGAATGCAAACAAAAAAAAAACAAAACAAAACAAAACCAAGTGCTTTAAGAAAGGGCTGGGAGCTGCTTCTGCAGGAGTTTCACAAGTGTTTGCTCCCTGCTGCACCCACTGCGCACTACTGTGATTCCCGAAACTCAGAGCCATGTCCTTCTCCAACACGTATGCGAAGCAGGTGGCAGGAAACAGCTGTGGAACTTCACCCGGAGGCCCGCGGTGCCCAGCGCGGTGCCGGCGCTGCCCTCCCTCACCCGCGGCTGCCGGAGGGGACGGTGCCCGCCGCGCCCCGGGAGCCGCCCTCGCAGCATCGTCCCGAGCGACGCGGGCAGGCGCCTGGCGTGCGAGCATCCCCTCACCCTTTCTTGGAGCATTCCTCCTCTCCTCGCCCCACCTCACTGTGCTAAGTGCTGAAAAAGGCAACTTCAGTATTACTGCAGTGAAGCTCATCTCTTACCTGCACTGGATGGACTCGCTGTGATATCCATTGCTGTCGAAACTGGAGCCAGTCGTGTGACATCACTTGGCATCTCGCGTAGGGTTGGTTTCTTGTATCAACTGTGTTACCTGCTTCACACTTTATAGACCTGTTTTACGACAAACACAGACACAGCTTTCTATGCATGGTCCCGCGCCCCGTACCACCGGAGAAGTCTTCTCATTACTGCACCGAGAGCGTTTTTTTAAGTTCATTGTGGTGTACATTTAATTTAAAAACAAAACGTTTGCAATGTATCATGCCTATTGCTGAAGTCGCTGTGGCATTTTAGTTTTTCAATGGTACTTTAGCTGTTGAGCGCCGGTTACAACCTATATTGTTGACATGCCTATGGCTTCTTTAGGAATAACTTTTATATTTATTTAAGAAATTTTAAATTATGTTTTACGTCATTTGGCAATATTCAGTCAGTTCTGCTCCCTTCTTGTCATGGATGAAATTGGGTCTTGTCTGCCTTTTGAGGAGGCGGCGCTTTATAAATTGGCACTTTAAACCCGGCCAGATGTATTTATTGGTGTACAGGTAGATAGGCGGCACAGGTCTGCACGCAGACAGTGCAGGAGCGAACGCATTTTGCAATGAAGGAACTCCCGATGGAAACGAAACGCATCGCGTCCGATCATGAACCGCTTCTGGATCCGAATTCCTCTGCCAGGGCGAGGCGTGGGGCTGGGGGGGGCTGCTTGCTTTCATTTCCAAGCCAGACTCAGTGATGCCGAGGGCTTTGAGGGACTCTCAACAAGTTATCGCTTCCACCACAACCACTGACCAAGGGCAGCGCAGGGACCAGGGGCAGCTCCTCGCAGGAGCTCAGCCCCTCTCCTAACTGGAGAAACTGGGAAAGCGTGGGCTCTGCGGGTGTCGTTTGCACAAACCTGTGCGATTTCACATGGCACCTCGGGAAGCGCTCGCGTTGCCGTGGGGAAAAACCAACTCAGCGCGCTGGAGCTGCCCCTTTCTTTGGGTGATTTACGCAGTCAAACAGATTCCATCTGTTAGGCACGAGTTCACATCGGTGCCATTTTTGGCGCGCGGTGCTGTAGCTCAGGCGGGGCTCGCTGCAGCTTGTGTGCTCGCAGACGAGCTCTGAGCGCTCCGCCCGTGGCTCCTTGGTGCTGAGGCCATGGCAGCGAGCGGCCCGGCCCGTGGGGCTCCTCCACCAGGGATGGAGAGTGACATTAATGTGCAATGAAGTGACAAGATGGGAGCAGAATAAGAGAGCTTTGGATTTGAAGTGATTTTTTTTCGTAAATTATTTATTCTTTTTTTTTTCCTTCTGTAAATATATTTATTTTATTGTGAAGCTAACAACATCTGGATTGTAACATGTACAGAATGTATGGTAGGAATGTATTCTCTTGTAGGAATGTAAGTCTGTATGAAAAAGGGTATGGGAGCCAGATTCAGAGAAAATGAATTGAGTTCCAGTCAGGATATGCATGGGTCACATGACATTTTTTCCCCCCCTCACCCTTTTTCTAATATGGGTCTGGTTGTTTGAAATATGCAAAAACGTTACGGATGAGGGTCAGGTTTATGTTCAAAATGAGTCCCGGTCGGCCCCCGTCAGCCTCACTCTGCAGCCAGGAGCAGGGGCCGGCCCCGCCGTGCTGTGCCCTGACAGGGTGCACCCGGGGCCGTGTGACGGAGGGGACAGGACAGCCCCGGGGCCCTGCCACCCCCGTGGGACGGCACAGCCCCATCAGTAAGAAGGGGTGGCCGAGCACCATCACGTTTCAGCTGACGGCGTCAGCACGGCTCCTTCCCTGCAGCCAGCCAGAAAAGCTCCAGCCAGCAAAGCCACCGGCTGGAGCCATCGCTGTAAGGATAAATTTGGACCTTGGGAAGGGTCCTTTTCTTTTTCTTCTCATTTTCCCCCCTCACTGCTGTGTGGTAACAGCCCAGATTGTTTAAACCCAATGTTACGAATCCAAAGTTTACCCTTCTGTCACAATTCAACAGAGCAGTTGGTAACGGGGGCTGTCTGACAAGGGTTCCGCTCACCGGGTCCGGCAGCCGGGGGACGTCTGGTGGCGGCACCAAGGGTTGGGTTGGTCGGTGCGTTCCCACCCGCCGGGGTTCGAGATCCTGCTTCTGTGCAAGTTGCTCTCAGTGCTTCTGTTAATTCACGAGACTGAACGTTTTCCGAGAAATTAGTTCTTTTTAAGCACTTTTTCTTTTCCTGAAAAAAAAATAAAAATAAAAATAAAGCCGAATGCAAGTTCTGGAACCTCTCTAAAAACACAAATTGCAGATAAAAACCCCAACTTCTCCTCCGCTCTAGTTCTGAGTGTAATCCATACTGGCGTCCATAAAGGCCAAGATCCTGGAAAAGGTGTAAATAGTGTGACATGTTCAGTGCATGGTTGTTTGAACAGGGCTTGTTATTGTCAAAAAAGAAAAAAAAAAAAAAGAAAAAAAAAAGAAAAAAGGCTGTATTTCCCCTTCCCCCTCCCACAGACCTTAGAGCTGTGCCTTTTCTATGCAATATTACAGACATATACATCTGAAACCAGATTACTGTATTCACATGTAGGTATGGGCTGTAATCAAAACCAATTGGACAAATGTACATGGAAATGAGCAGTCTTACTTTTGTAGTTTTATATTATACAATAAACGATTAAAATAAGCCCCGGCTCCTTTCTTCCCCTCCGCAGAAGGGCACTGCGGGTCCTCGCTGGGGCGGGCAGGGAGGGGACGAGGCCGCTTCTGCCACAGGGAGTGCACTCGCTGCGGGCATTAAATGCCAGCGGGAAACACCCGGCACCTGACTCCGCTGCTTCACTCGTTGCCAGCGGTGCCCTCCTCACCCCCGGCCCTGGGCCCCCACCTCTGCCAGCTTCCACAACTCGCCTGCAGGGACCACGCTGCGGGGCCATGGGCACGGAGGGCTTTTCTGCCCCCTGCCCTCTCCCAACACATTCAGCCCCAAAGCCCAGCCCTCCCCAAACACCTCCAACCTGCAGCACCTGCCCGGGGAAGGCGCGTGCCCAGCGGCAGGAGCAGGTTTTGAATCACCCTTTCTGCAAGGATTTCCTTCCATTCTCCCCTGCCACCCCTCTGCCCACCGCGTGCTGCTCTCCCCTGGCCATTTCCCCCGTGCTTCCTCTCCCTTTCCCCCCATTCACGGGCCTTCCTCCCCCGCTCCTCCCTGCAGCTCAGCGCACCGCCCTCGCCCCGCACTGCCTTGGCGTCTCCCTTCCCAGCGGGAGTGGGGATGACACGGATTTTGTGCCCGTGCCAAGCCCTGCCTCTGCTAGAGAAAAAACTGCCACAACACCCTGAAGCTTGTTAGGAGACGATGCCCATGTCGGGATGCCCCCTGCAGCCCACCCCAACTTTGACGGCTGAGGGCACCTTCCCGCAGTCTGGAGGACGCCTGCCCTACAGCTCCGCCTTCAAGGCTGACCACTACCACCTCCACCCAAGGAGGGACCTGAGCACCAGGACCCCAACAAACCCAGGATCTCAAACCCCTTCTGGGGTTCCCAGTTGGTCCTGGTGGCCCCCACAGCCAAGAGCTGCTCTCGCAGTCAGACACTGCAACGGGCTGCCCAGGGACTGGTGGGGTCACCGTCCCCGGAGGCGTTCAGGAACCGTGTGCATGTGGCACTGAGGGACACGGGGCGGTGGGCACGGGCTGATGGCTGGGCCAGGTATCTGAGAGGTCTTTTCCAACCTTAATGATCCTACGATGCCTGCACTCTGACGCTTTCAAATCGGCTACATTTGTCCATGATAACTCTAAAGCAACCCATGGGAAAAAAAAAAAAAAA
>WBMW01000972.1:3730110-3818838 GCA_013396635.1 Penelope pileata
TCACCTCGGCCCTGAAGTTGGGTTACTGAGAAGCCGGGACTTCCCAGGTCAGAGATCACCAGGGCTCCAGAGCTACCTGCAGCGTGGCTGCGACGTGTCCCCGCTGCACCGCAGGGGCTCCTGGCATGGCAGCGGCATAGGATGACAGTGAGCACATCTGTAAAAACTGCGAGCTGCTGACAGACGCCACAGGAACAAAGCAAGGGCTGAAATGCGGCCGGTGAATCATCCGCTGCGGGTCGGTCCGACCAGTTTTAAGTCCCACACCCAGGACTGGAGACACCCCAGCACCGCGTAATCCCGGGCAAAGGGGTGGGGGAGAAAGGGAGCGGAACACGCCAGGCAGGAGGGACGGCTCCCCAGCGCGGCCCTGGGGATGAGCTCGGAGAGGCAGCGTGTCCCAGCCTGCTGCCAGAGCCCTGTTCCTGCCTCCCCTCCCATGCCCCATGCTCCTGCCATGACCTTCCTGCCTCCACACCGCTCCCTCCCGCAGGGGTTGGCACCCACAGACCCAGTGGGAGCCTCAAAATGTCCCCACGGGGAGCAGAGGCACAGGGAAAGGGAAGGAGAAGGGCTGGAGAGAGCAGGGCTGGCAGAGGCGGTGTGTGCTCAGGAAGGGATGGGGGAAACAGAGCTGTCTGCAGCCCGTGGGCACACGGAGGCTGCTCGGCTCCGACTGACTGCGTGCCTTGACCTGAGCCGGCTCAGTGCTCTGCAGGTGGGGATGAAACAATCGCAGCATCAAGGAGAAATGCCCCTCTGCAGCCCATCCCAGCAGGCAGGGCGAGCCAGGGAGGGCCGGGTGCTGCTCACGTGTGCCCAAGGCTTTGTCGAGGCAGCTGGCGCTGACACGCACCCAGCTCGCCGGGACAGCAGCACAGGGAAAGCTGCAGCCCCAGGAGCACGCAGCAGCACACTGAGCTACAGGAAAAGCCCATTCTAAGTGCAGTTCTGGACTGTGGTTAACCCTGACATCAGGGATTTATCTCGATGTGATTGCTACACCAACGCAGCCGTCACCCGGCACAAGGCTGAGCACAGCCCCGCTGCCTCCACGCAGCTCCCAACGCCTCGGCCTGCAGCACCGACGTCTCCTAGGAGGTGAAACCAACACCTCTGCACGAGCAGGTCCCGCAGCTGTGGGGCAGCCAGCAGGGTCAACCCCTGCCACACAACAACAAGAAAGTGAGAAACATCTTTTGTCAAGCCCTGCCTCCTTGTTAACCCAAGGGAGAAGAACCGGGTGATGGTTTCCCGTCTCACGCAGCCCTGAGAAGCACAAGAACTTCCCAACAGCTCACTGGAGGCCGCGGCAGCTGCGTGGCACAGGCAGCCACCGGGGTGCTCTGACCTTTCTGCCGGTGCACGACACAGAAAGTTGGGTAAATAACCCATTTTTTGGTTCGCTGGCAAACCTGAAAAAGGTTTTAAAAAAAAAAATTAATTTGGGGTTGACTGAAACGAATGTTTCACTTTGACTTCAGCCCTTCACAAAAGTTTGCTCTGAAGATCATTCAAAACGAAGAGCTGCTTCAAAGGGACACCTCCAAGCTGATCGCTTGGAAAATGCTGAAGGAAAGCAGGGGCTCTTTCCTTCAGAAGACAGTTTATTTTCTCCAGAAGAAAAGCTTGGCAAGTCAAAACAATTCATAAAATGTTTTTGTTTCCAGTCTTTTTTGCTAGAAAAATGCCGGCCAGGCATTTTGCCCCGCTCCAATGCAACCAATGTACACCTACAACTTAGACAGAGGCATTGATAACTCTGATGAAATTTAGGCTTAAAAAAGTCACAGCCTCTGCACAAACGTCCCCAAAGCAAAACCCAGAAGAAAGCAAGCTACAAACCACTCAGCTCTGCCTGGCTTGGCAGGAGGAGCTTACGAAGACTCTGAATTGTACAGCCACAGATTTGGGATGTTGCAAACATCAAATTAGCCTTACTTCTTATCAGCGAGGCAAGAAGGGCACCGGGCGGTTGTGACACAGCACCCGCTGCTGTGAGCCAATTTTTCGGCACGTTTCTGCTTTCCCCAGGCGCAGCAGCAATTCGCAGGCACCCGCTGCTCCCACCGAGGCGCGTTACTTCTCGTCTCTGGGCGCAGGCTTCCGACTTCCCCTCAGACCGATGCCATTCGAGGACTTAACGCCACGCCACGGTGCCATTTTCATTTCATTTCCCGCATCGTTTCGTTTCGTCTGTCCCTTGTAGTCGCAGCCACCTCTGCGGCCTGAGCAGCGCGGAGTTAAACCGCTGGGATGCAGGGGAAGAAAAAGCATCCACGTGTGCTTGCAGAACGCCTCACCCCTCCTGCTGCCGCTGCTGCACAGCTCTGATCCCGCAAATGGGGACGCTGTGCTCCTCACGTGGGAAATAGATGGGATTCATCCATCGCCTTGTTTGTGCCTCACGTTCTTGTTCAAAATAGGATGGCTGTGCATGCCAGGAGAGAAGCAGGAGGAAGGCCAGCTGCTGCCCTCCTAACTCACAGCTCCCAGGCATCCCAGCAAGCTCCTCCAGAGACACGGTGCAAAGCAAGCAGCAGGGATTCCAAATGTCTAAGCCCAATCCTGTTTTCAAAATGGCAAAGAAAAAAAGGAGAAAAAAGTAAAACTGCTTTTATGCTGTGTTTTTTCAAGCACACAGGGGTGGGCAGTGGGAGCCTGCTGCTGCTCGGAGCCCAGAGGCGTGCCTGCCCGCGACGATGCAGAGGGCGGCCGCAGGGCTCGGCTCCCCGCGTGTCCTCCTGGGTCAGTGGGAACCCCAGGGGGACAACGGCGAAGGTGGGCAAAGAAAAACCAAGCCACAGCCTCAGCCTGAGGGAACCAGAGCAGGAGAGGAACCTGTGGAAGAAATAGCACCCAGCAGAACTTGGAACACCTCAAATCACAACTGCGCTATGAAGCCATACCCCCGAAGCAGTGTGTGATGAGGGGCTGCCTGGCTCCTCTGGGCTCTCAGGCACAACGTGGTGCTCCCAGCAGGGGAGGTTTGTCCCAGATTGCCCTCAGCCCTCCTGGGGAGCAGGGAGAAACGGGCTGCCCCCAGCCAAGCCTCCAAGCCTAACGCTGCTGCTGGGCTGCAGGAAAGGAGCTGGAAATCCCCGCGTGGGGACGTTCCGCTTTTAGCCCTGAACATTCAGGGTAGAAACCCAGAGGGCTCTGATGGGAAGCGCTGGCTCCAGGTAACCACAGCCACCACAAACCTGTCCCTCAGCTGGAGGGCAGCACCTCAGCCCTCCCCCTGCTAGCGTACAGCACCCCAACATTCCTGGGCAGGTTCTGCAGGGCGCCTTGCTAGCCTGAGTTAAATGAAGGGGTGAGAAAGGCTGGCTCTGCCAGAGCTGGGAGGGCACGGGGCACCAGGGGCTCTGCAGTCCTCGGGCTGCATCCCAGGAGAGACGAGCTGCAGGAGCTCCCAGCACACACTGCTGCCCCTCCAGACAGGCTTGCACACTTTGAAGAAAAGCCCAGTTATTTTCTTGGAGAACTCTGGACCTTGGGAGTAACAGCTGCCAAATGCTGACAGGTGAAACCTACAGGAAATGGGACGCCATGCCACTGGTTGCATCCTCTCAGCAGGGGACAAAGGGCTGAGGCTCTCTGAGCACCCCAAACTGCACCTCAGCACAGAAGCTGTCCACCTGCCATGTGCTGCAAACCCCAGGCAGTGCACTCAGGAGATGCCCTTTGTATCTGACCTAAAGAGCATCTGGTATCTCCAAGAATCCCAGCTGCACCAAACAGCAGACATCTCTCTCAATGCACCTATCACTTTGTGTCTGTAATCACATAGATGATACGTGATCATTACCAAAAAAAAATAAATAAAAAAATCAGTTCCTTACAGCAAACTCTAGGCAGAGAAAACAGTCTGGGCAGCATGAATTAAACAACCAAAAGCAAATGCAAAAGGCCTATTTAGACACTACAGTTGAAGTGCTCTGCTGGAGAAGCCAGCCTTGAATTTATCAGCCCCTTCTTAGAGCAGCCCTGAAGGAGCAGGGCACAATCACAGCGGGGCTGCAGCGTTTTTCTTGACCGTGGCACTTGATCCAACTCCCCTCGCAGGGGAAGGGCAGCTGTCATCTGCGAGCTGCACTTCTGCAGCTACAACAGCAACAGCAGGAGCGTCTTGTCCTCCCCCCTCTCTACTTAATCAGTATTTCCCACGTGTGAGTTTGTTTTACAGGAGGAAGGCCTACCTCTGCCTCGTTTTCCCCTCTTGCAGTGGCAGCTCTGTCCTGGGGAGCCTACAGCAGCAGCAGGGTCTGCCAGGCTCCGGCAGGCAGGAGCGAAGCACGCCGTGCTGAAAGTAGAGCACCAGCTCCCCTGTGGTCCCACCAGAGCTCCCTCGTTCGCCTCTACCTGTTTGGGCTGCCGAGAAGAAACCAGAGCCCGTTATCAGGGCTGCCTCTTTGTCAGGTGCTTCTTTGATGTAAATTCAGCCACGATGAAATGTGCTGATGGCAGCAAACAGCCGAGGAGCAACAAACATGCAAACGGCACGGTGACCTGCAGAGATTACAGCAAGCAGGGCTGGAGACAGATCAGGAAGATTAAAACACAGATGAGCTACGAAGTCTTGTACTCAGGGAGACAAAAATAAGCAATGCAGACAGAAAATAAGAGAATGAGGCAGACTAGAGACTGAAGAGACCCTACTGGTACATAAATCAAAGCCTGCTTCTCCCCCCTAAGCTGAATCTTTACCCTAATGCTTCAGCACTAGGCTGGCTGTAGGGAAGGGCAGAATGCCATGCAACCCCACAGCTGTGCAGCCCCTCCCTGCTTTGCAGTGGGGATGCACGGGCCAAGGTATCGCCAAGGGTTCCCCACCTGCCTGGTGCTGTTCAAACACACTGCAAACACGTCCCTGCCCGCAGCACGACAGCGCTTTGAGAGATTTCTTTGAAGTCCGGAGTGGAGACAGACCCATCTCCTGTGCCAGCAGGGTCCTCTAGTGGACCGCATCCATGAAACACTGGGAAGAGAAGGAGCCTGTGCCAGCTGCGACGGCCCTACAAGCTGGCAAGGCCCCAACTCCCTACCTCTTCGGTCCTGGGCTGGGGAGAATTGGCTCAGGCTGCCCCCTGAATGAAAGAGCAGCTCTCCTATTGACTGAGCTCACACTGCCAGCCTGCTGAGGAGCTGCATTGATTTAAACCTAAAGGACAGCTGTTTGTTCCTCCCTTTCCACCCTGCTTCCTCCTCCCTGGCCAAAAGAGGAGGGAAGTTGCCAGAACAGGCTTCACGGAGGTAGACAAGGCAAGAGAGGGTAAAAAAGAACCCACAAGAGAAAAGGGGGGGTAAAATTGTACCCTTAAAAGCACAAAGCATCCATACAACTGCTCACTTTGCCATTGTCAGAGCGGGGCAGCTTTGTCCAAGAGAAAGTGGAGTAACCTGCAACAGCCTTAACAGCTGCAGAACACCCGTTGCCAGCTGCACGCTGATTCTTCACTCAGCTCAGCATTAATGAAGTGACAAAAGGCTTTAGTGCTCCTAATGAAAACGCAGTCCCTGCACTCAGGAAAGTAACACAGCCATTAAAAAAAAAAAAAAAAACAGCAAAACCCAACCTTCTTGGTAGAATTCTTGTGCAAACACGTTTCAAGGCCAAGTTGCTGAGACTTGGACAAAATGTTTGATGCGATTCAGGCTGGGGAGGGAGCTGAAAGGGAGAGTCTGAAGGTGGGCGTTGGGGATACTTCATGTCTACTTTCAACTTATTTCCAAAACAGACAAATTTTTGCATTTGTGCTAGGACTCCTGGAGTTCAAGAGCCAAAATACGATCAGAAAATGTCTTACAGACCATCAGCCAAACCTTTGTGTTTTTTGAAGGAGCCTTCAGATGCTTCCCACTCCACTCAGCTCCTGCGCAATCTGCTCCCAGCACTACTCTCTGAGGCTGCATGAAGAGCTGAACGGCCATCGGAAGAGAAAGTCAGCGGCCCAGTGACGTGTGGAGCGTCTGCACACAGCTGCCACTGTTCGCTTGCTCTTCCCAGGCAGTCTCCTCACACCATTCTTCTCTCCGACTGAAAGAGACCTGAAAAAACAGCTCCAACCATGGAAAAACTTACAGTTCAGTCAATACCACAGCTCTGCAGACCTGAGCGGCAGCCAGAGGGGCACTGGAATAGACGCTTGGCAGAGACAACCCTGCCATGTCCTCACCTGTGCCTTCAGCAGGTCCCACGGCACACAGCCTGCCCCTCTGACCACACAGCTGTCCACTGGTTTGGATGGCAAGCTAGGGTGAATTTGCGTGGCAGGAGCAGCAGGACTGCCCTTCCCGTCCCTGGATCAGCATCGCCAAGAGATGCTGCTAACCCAAGCAACAACAGGGCACATCCTGACAAATGTGTTCTTCTAGAGATTCAGACAGACTGCAGCTAACAATCAGAAATATCACTGGGACGAGCGCTGGAGAAGCCAATTTGCCTGACTACCAGTAGAGCTGGACTCTGTGACAGACTCCTCAGAAAGGCACGAGGTGCTGTAACAACGCCACGGAGAGCAGCTGAGGTGTGGCAGGTCTTGTTCTCACCAAAATACAACACAGGAGTCCAGAAAGCACACCCTCTGCACAGCGAGGCCAGCTCTGATGGCACAGCTCCGCAGGACAGAGCTGGACACCACAGCAGGCTTTGGGCTTTGTACCACAGCGGGGATTGCGGTACTCTCTGCATGACGGCACGAGGCCACAGTTACCTGGGGCATGCTGGACAGCTTCTCCTGCAGGGCATCCTTCTGAGCAGCTGAAGGCCGGAGGTTAAGGTCTGACCCAAAGCACTTGCTTTTCTCTCCTCATGTAATGCCTTCCAAGCGCTGAAGACCAGCTCAGATGAGACAACGCTTCCTGCCATCATAAGATTAAGGCTGTCTTGAAAACCACACCTGGCTCCAGCAGCTGCGCTCACTGCAGTTCTCCGCTGCCTGAAGGAAATAGTGAGCTTCAAGGTTTAAAAACTATTGCTTCAAGGTTTAAAAACTATTGAGATACATTGCACTGGAAAAGCTGAGAGGAAGACACAGACAGGGCTGGAACTGCCCCTCTGCTTCCCTCCTTCTCCATTTAATAAACTTCATTGCTTTAAATTGCTTTAACTACAGGAGGCCAGGCTCACACGACAACCATCCAGCAGGAAACCTACCTGTGTTCTGTGGGGATTTGCTTGCTGGGGCAAACCAAGCAAATGCTTGCAGCATGGGACCAGGCATGTATGTGTACTAACAAACCCCTGCTGTTCCAGCCCTAAAGCCTCTGGAGCAGTCACAACATCCAGCATCAGCACAGGTGGAGCAGGTTAGCAGCAAATGCCCCTCTGTCACACAAGCAGGAGGGACGCCGGTGGCCCAGCAGAGCACCTTGGGGCACACAGGCCAGGGGGATCAGCTTCGTTTTGATGCCTCAAGTTTGGTTTTCTGCACACGCGTATTCTAAACGCATAAAACTATGGCAAAGGTTAATTAAGCACGTGGAAAACTATGCAAAAAGGATTGTGAAGTCCATTTAACCAAACCTTAAAGTGATTCTCCTTTGAACTGGTGCTTAGGCACACACAATTTTATCTTCCAGAGGACCACGGCCTCTTCCAGCTGAAAGGAGCATTTTTTTGACCCTTCCCATTGTACGACTAGTCCCGAGTCTCGTTTAAGGCACACAGCCCAATTCCTACATGTAGTATTAGGAACCCCTGGGGGATATTTGCCCTAAAATTAGGTGAGCAGAGTCCTGATAAAAATCAATGGATCTGCAGAGGAAGATTCAAAGCACCTAACACAGGAATAAATCACTTTGGTGACCAGAAAGCAAATCCAGATGGAAGACAGCGAGCAGTCCCCTGCGCCTCTGAGGTATTTGTGACACCTTTCTCAGCTGAGTGCTTCCCAGCCATCACTGGCAAACTACAAAGATGAGCGTGGCATATCAAACAGAGCTGACCTCCACAGCCCTGCCGTAGCGCAGGGCTAACAACACATCTCACGAGTTTAAGAACAAGATGACAAGATTAAAACAAGAGCTCCAGCAGTTCCGGGTACTTAGCACATGCACCTAACCCCTGATGTCGCAGAGCCCTTAACGCACATAAAATGAGCTCCTAACTGCTTAAGCTGCATCCAGGAGCAATTAGCATTTCTGCACATCTCGATGAGGCAACTCACGCTGGGCACCAAACAGCAAATACAGAAGCGACCTCCTGCAAAAAACAGCCAGCACAGCCAGGAGAGCATCGCCACTCCCTGGTCCTGCTCCGTGGTTTCCACTTAAGGCCATCCTTTCTTTTAAGGTATATGAAGCAGGGACCCTGCAGGGCTATTTTTGGTGATGCCCAGCGACAGGACAAGGGACAATGGGCACAAACTGGAACACAGGGAATTCCATCTGAACATGAGAAAAAAATATTGTTTACTTTGAGGGTGACAGAACACCGGAGCAGGCTGCCCAGGGAGGTTGTGGTCACCTTCTCTGGAGATACTCAAAACCTGCCTGGATGCTCTCCTGTGTGACCTATACTAGGGAACCTAATGCTTCAGCAGGGGGTTGGACTAGATCTCCAGAGGTCCCTTCCAACCCCTGTGATTCTGTCTTCTAACATCTGGACTTGTATTAAGGTTCAAATATGCATAAACACCTGCATTTTAACCCCCATGTCTGCAGAGCAGCACTCTACAAAAAATAAATGCAATAGCAGGCTGCTGCAACACATGGAACTTACACTCGCCCAGTGGGTTTGACACATTTGCTCTGCAGTGCAGTAACATAGAGAGTCGGGCCTCTGAGGCTCAGCTCCAGATTTTGGAGAAAAAGCAGCCAGCGGGCACAGTGTGTGTGCCTGTAATCCATCCTGGGCTTTCTCTCCTCTCCAACAGCCCCTGCTCCTCGTGCTTGCATCCAGCTTTCTCTACCACCTGCTCTTCCTACAGCTATACCAGCTGCCTACACCAAGTCCTGCTTCACTTTATTTCCCCTACTCAGGGATTCTCCTGAGCTCTTGCTTTCTATTTTCTTTCAGCTCCTCCCCAGTCTGCTTTCAGCCCTCTGAATTTGAACGAGGTGCTTCTCTGCTTTTGTGCTCCAGGTTCACCGAAGGGAGCAGCCCAGGCTGCCTGCTGCCTTTATCATCTGCGCTCTTCAGCACAGAGGACAGATTATGAACAACTTCTCTGCTTTTGTAAGCAGACGCTCCTAGAAGCTGCTGCGCAATTACCAGATGCCAGATGCTATTACAAATAATATTGAAGTGTATTTTGCAGCTAACTATCCTGTTTTCAGACTGCTCTGAAATGTAAAAGGTAATGACATGGAGGTACAGGAGCAGAACAGAAGAGTTGTACCTGAGTGTCACAGTGCATGCAGCCTTTGGGTAACACAAACGGAGTTCAGCTCTTCTTACACACTCAGGGTCCTGCAGCTCTCTTCACAGTGGGAGCTTTGGACTTGGTTTTATGGCCACGATCCAACCCTGGTGGTCACGCACAGAAGTGCCTCGCTGTTAGCTGACAGCGTGTCTCAGGTGAGTGCGATACCCCTCGACAGGTCTGCAGACAATGCACAGCAACACGTACGTGCAGGAAGGATCAGTGACCATCCTGCCCATAAACATCCTGGCATGATTAAATTAGATGAGGTGCATCACGGCAATGAGAACAGCACAGAAGGGTACCTCCATGTAGCTGGATCTGCTAGACAAAACTTTCTGCATAAGAAGAAAGCTGCCTTTACAAGACAGGAGAGAGGCAGAAGAATCTGTCTGTCCCACGACTGACAAGAAAGAAGGGGTTAGATTAACTGGGGAGACACAAAGCAACACCTCTTTTTAAGGGGAGCAGCATCCATCTCAAAAGGCTGAATTCAGATGGAAGATTTACGTTTTTCAGCAGAGAGGAGGTCTGTGGGATGTGATTTTTTATTTTTCATTTCTGGCAGAAACAACATAAAAGCCCCATAAACACACTATAGGTAGCACCAGGTTTCACAGAGCGTCAGATTGGGCCATCAGTCACAGCAGCAATCCCTTCCCCTGCCATTTCTCTCCCTTCCCCCACTACAGCAGGCCACCAGGACTGCACTTGGGGACTGGGAAGACAAATGGGCAGCTGCCTCTAGAGGCAATTGTGAGGAGACTAAAGATCAACTTGCAGCTGGCACTTCCACCCCCACCTCTCCTTAATACTTCAGTCCAGTCGTTGCCAGACAAGGATCATGAGTCAGCTCCTAAACATATTCTCCTTGGAACAATAGCTATAGCTCTCTGCTGCAGCTATACCACTGCTCAGGCTCCAAGGGACACACTACAGTCACAGCAACAAAAGGACCGATTTTAACCCGCAGCAACCAAACAACAGACTTGAATGATAGAATAAGCATGCACTAAAGAATACTGTGCTAAACCTGTAAGGTTAGCAAAGTAAATTTTGAGGTGAAACAGGCATGAAGTCAGTGCTGTAATGAAAACTTGCTGAAGCAAATGTAAGTTTCTGGGGGGTATTTGGTGAAGCAGCTGGCTTGTGCCTAAACCTTTTCAACTACAAAAGGGTACAGTTCTATACCACAGCACTGTACGCTGCATCACTAATTGGAAGGCAAAAGAGTTGGTTTAGCCTTTACAGATTAACTTCATCATGACTGTACGAGCTGCTCTCCCAGCTCTGAGCAGCCACCACTCACTGAAACTCCTGAGTTCACAAAGGTGGAACTCCATCCAGTAATCTCTCCAGAACATTTCAGGAGGGCTCCCTAGACGAGAAAAGTCTGTGGGGGCAACGTTTCAGCTTATCAGCTAGTAATATCAAACTCTAACTTTTCTGATCCAAGCGCCGTCAGCTGATAAAGAGCTCAAAGAAGAGGTAAGAAAAGCACTGGAGGTTTCTCAACTAGATGTCAAAGGATCAATTGCTGGTAACTACTGAAGGCTGAAAGAGCTGTGTGCACAGCAGCGTCAGATGCACAAAGCGTGTGTCCACACAAAGTGCCCTCAAAGAACATCAGCACCCAGAGCACGCCTTACCTGCAGACTCTCTATTCTGAATAGTCCACGGATATCCTCTCAACAGGAGTTTCTGAAAGAGCTACGGTGCAAGCTAACATGTTAGGAAACTTAAGCAAATGCTACATTTATGTTTTCAATTCTAGCTAGGAAGCAGGGAAAATCAGCTGTCCCACCTCACCCGAATTTGTGTTTCATACAGTTCAGCATTGCCCATTACTTTGAAGAAGTCTCTAACCCAAAATACGAACATGTCCTGAGCCACAGCACGCTGTAAGCTGGAGGCAGAAACGAAAGACTACACCATCACATACTCAAACAGACAGGAAATTAAAGAGAAGTCTGCTCCTCCTTCTGCAGGACCCTGACAGATGTGTTTTGTGGAACTGTGCAACACGAATTAGAAGGTTCTACTGTTACTGCAGTGCACCGATTTTACCATTAACACAAACATGAATAATGTATACATTATAATATGTATACATTTATAATGTATATAAAAACAGAGCAGACTATATACATACATATCTTTTAAATTATTTTATTTTGTGTAAGCTAAAAGGAAATTTACACACTTAAATCTCAAAAGACCTTGGGCATGCACATTGACCTTTTTAGAGGTTCTTCTACATAGCTCTCTTTTTTCCATAGGAATTTCCCCAAACATTTACAACCCATAGTTTTTACTGTATATACAGCCTAAAACCATAGCAATCTATGATTATGTCATTTTACACTGTGCAAAATCAAACAGAAATAGTGGTACAACAGAACATAAGAATTTTTAACAGATAAAATTCATTGTAAGACATTCATATAGTTTTGGTCCTTCTTTTCCAAATCAAACCGATTAAAAGCAGACAACCTTCTAATGACCCCAAAATCAAGTGTTTAGACAACGATCCAGAACTGGAACAAGAAGTTACCAACAGCACACCTTTCAAAAGAGTATATAGTGACAGAGCTGTACTGTTGAAGTTGAGGAACAAAAAATTGATCAGCCAATCAATCAACCAGGGAAGGAGGGTGGCAGGGGGGGAAGAAAAGGAAAAACACATCTTAAGCTTCTTAGAATAGAAAATACTGGGTTTTAAAAAACAACTGAAAGCCCACAATGTAACCTTCTGTTTTTTTTTCCGTCAAAAAGTATTTTAATATATGCAGGAAAGAAAAAGACACTCGATGCAATCTGAAAACTTTTAAAGGGGACTTCACATATTGTGAAGATTGACATTTTCATTATGTGTTTCTAGGATTTTTTTTTATTTTTATTTTTTTTAAACTTTTTAAAGTTTTGTAAGAAGGACACCACCAGTGTATTTCACAAAGACATAAATGTATACACCCCAGCACAACAAAAAGAATAGATCTTCAAAAAGATTTACCCCCAATTATTTACATTTCTAATATAAATTTAGGACTCCAGTATGTAAATAAATATACATAACTATGTATACCTTTCTAGTGCTGCTTACCAACAAATCATCTGAACTTGATTTTTTTTTTTAATTAAAGCAAGATTGCTTTTTACGACCCAGAGGGAAGAAAAAAATCAATAGAAAACGTCCAATTCACATCACTTTAGTCTACCTTTTCTTGGCAGCTTGTTGAAGGTGTTAATGTGGCTGGGAACATCAACACCTTGGCATGCATGAAAGTTAAGTCAGGAAGGCTAGAAATCACCTTGGCAGCCTCTTCACTAAGATGTTCTTCCTTTTTAGGCTTCCTGTTGAGAAGAAAAGAAAAAAGTGCATTAATCTAGTACCTCCTAACCCTTGGATCACTGAAAGAATCACCGACTGAAGCAATGTTCTGTCAGTTTGTCTCTGACAGACAGGCACTGCTGTAAGCTATTTGAAGCTAGTCTAATGTTATAATACCTACCTGCCTACCAACAGAACGTTAACATGGGAAGTCAGCAAGATGTTCCTGAATGCTGTTGCAATAAAGAGAAATGATTTCCTATTCAGATGCTAATTTATCTGGGGGGAGGTAAGTTTCAGTGTGCCACTGGATGCAAGAAAAGGTTTTTGTTTTTTTTTTTTAGAGCAAGGGTGGTGAAGCACTGGAATAGGTTGCCCAGAGAGGTGGTGGAAGCCCCATCCCTGGAGACATTCAAGGTCAGGCTGGACCAAGCTCTGAGCAACCCGATCCAGCTGTAGGTGCCTGTTTGTTGCGGGGGAGTTGGTCCAGATGGCCTGTAAAGGTCCCTTCCAACTCTAAGGATTCAATGATTCTGGAACTATTCACTTTGAAGAATCAGCCATACTTATATTCTAGAGTTCAGACAATAGAAACATTAGTTTTAAACTGCCTAAATACAGCATAATCTTCAATACAAAATGAAAACATCTTGAAAGGTCATTAAGTTCCTAACTTACTCCTTTAAAAGCAAAAAATAATAATAAAAAAAAAGTACTTAAGCTGTGTTTCCAACAACTACTCAGATTATATACCATATCGTTCTACATCATGATCTACAAATCCTTTCCTCCCCCCCCAAGGTCTCATCATCAGCAAAAGGTAGTTCACAACTTGTAGCTAACTTGCTTTGAAGTGCAGTAGCATGTGTAGCTGTAAGGATGCATATAGCAGCTGGGGAATCACTGGTATTTACTTTGCCTTTTGCATTATTCACAAGAATTACTGAGCACAAATGAATAAAGAGGTCTGAATCCCATGTTGCTTGTACATTTCCCGAGTAAAATGCCTCAAATGGCCACAGAAGATCCCATCCTCTGCCCACACACCCGTGTATGGTGCTTTATCTTGAAGAATCCTGGCTGTTATTAGAAAACCAAATATTCCAGTTCCAAAAAGGCACTAGCTATGCCCTACAACATCATTAGAAATCTCAGCAAAATAAGATCCCCTACCATGGAGCAAAAAGCTGAGACAAAACGCTAGAAACAAACGGCCTTTCCACGGAGCATTTCAGAGATGTCCTTTCTACATCTTATCTATATAGCTATAAACTTTAAACTGTGCCTGTGAGAGGGCAATCAGTAGTAGCATACAGTTATCTTTTTTGTCAGCACCCATCAGGATTGTTCTGAGCTGATCAGAGATCAGGAGAAAGCAAGAAGCTATGTGCTTCCTTCAGCAGCAGTCTCAGAATTTCTTATCCAATGGGACAAGAAAAAAAAAGCTGGAGTTAAACTCATCCTTGACATCACTGATCATCGTGTTGACACTGAGCTATCAGTTTTCTTTGCTACTTGAAATCTCTACTTGATGAAAGATCTCTAGATTAGGTATTATGGATGCTAAATCTGACTTTCCTTCGCTAGAATAGCAATATTTTCTTTTCTCTGCTGCAGTGGAATTTCATGAGCCACTGACTAGGCAGATTACCAAATTCTGGAGGATAAACAAAGCTGTGTGCTGGATTTAGTGAAGGAAAAAGCAGAGAGCCAATATGTGCCTCCTTCTCTAACAGCTTCACAGTCAGCGCTGTATGCACTTGAAGGACTATCTCTGAGCTGTTGATATGTGTTTGTCATCCACCACTGTGTTATCAGTATCTGCTGCCACTATTAGTAATCACTTACCACAAGCCTCTTAAAGGTACAAACTCCTGGTGATCAAGGACTTACAGCTAACAAAGGAGTATTTGACAGAGGAAGCCAAAGGAAGAGGGCTGACTCAGAGATCTGCATTAAAAGGAGTTCCTGCAATTGTAATCAGGCACCAAGATGGAGCTCACACACTCCTTGCTATTTATATGCCTCTTCCTCCTCTGCTCAACTGCATCATGCTAAGAAATGGCACTGCTGGGTCCCAGAGGCAGCTCTGCATTTTATTTGGTGGTTGTAGGGAGGACCTGTAACACAGGACGACGCTATTGCTCGTGCTGTTCTAGCCACTGTCTGCGACATCACCAAGGAATAGGCACACCAGTGAGCAATCAGATGTCAATCTCCCCCGGTTACTGAATGCTCCTCTCCTGGTTTGCAATTATTTATTTACTTCATGTGCTCTGCAAAAATTACCAACGAAGCTAACATACTTACACAGCAAACATGATTTAACTATGACCAAGATACAGCTATTAGATACAACCATCTGCTAGGAAGTGGATTTTTGGTTGTTTTTTCTTTTTCTTTTTCTTTTTTTTTTTCTTTTTTTTTAAATCAGTTCAGGGCAGAGAGGGAAGGGACTCCATTCCTCAATAAAAAGGGTAAGTTTCTCCACAAGACAGTAAGACTGGACACTGCAGGCACCCTTTCTGAGTAACAGATTAGTCCACACCTTCGGTAGCAAATATCACAGGGCAACCCTAAACAATTCCTCATTATCTTAAGCTTACAGAGAGTTAAAACTTCATCATCGTTGCCGACTGGTTTTATATTAACGTCATGCAGGTTTTAAAACTACCTTCTAGAAAACACTTTGCCCTCATCCACCTCTTCTCTTACACCAGGTTACATTTCATCCCAAGACACAGAACCGAGGGAATTCCTTTCCCCAAGCAATTATGCCAGTTCTACCTGTTGGCATGAGCTTTCCTTTTTAATGGTACATTAACACCAAGCTGCAAGAAATTAGCCAGACTGACAGGCAGGAAAGTTGCTGGAATAAGATTCAGCAAGGAATATGGAACGGTTTGTAATGTGTCACTTACACCTAACTGTTCTGGTTTATATTCTAATGCCTTCCTGCAGCGTTCAGCATTTCAGTGAATGCTTGTGTCTGCAAAAGGTTTTGAGGATAGCACCAAAAAGGCCAGGCTCTAATAGCAACAATGAATTGATTACAGAAATGCACTTTAAAAAATCACTCAGTAATTAAGAG
The DNA here is from genome assembly GCA_013396635.1 of Penelope pileata. NCBI lineage: Eukaryota > Metazoa > Chordata > Aves > Galliformes > Cracidae > Penelope > Penelope pileata. The sequence continues at coordinate 3,745,901 of WBMW01000972.1, forward strand.
TTAGTCTGCTCCATCCAAAACTACCCACATGGAGTATTTCCAGTTTATATGAGGGTTTCAGCCATTTCTTGGAATGGTATCAGTGCTCTGCTTTCCTTCAAAAAGACAGTAGATGAACTTCTGATCTCCGCCAATTCAACAGAATTGGGCAAAGCTGCAGAGTCTCAGTAGAACGCTGCACCGTAGCGCTGGCATTCAATACTTACTGCTACATTCAAGGTTTCTTACTCAAGCTGGGAAGTTCCCCTCTCCCAACACTTTCTCTCTGAGAAGCTGATTTTCCAACTTGAAGTGATCAGTTCACAAAACATGGAGCTGTTTCAAAGATGACTTTTCACACAGCTTCCTATAGCTGAAAGTGGTACTTTCCCTCTAAACTTCAGCCTCAAAGATCCTGAATTCAGACAACTCACAGATAGATATGGGATAGTGTTAGCACACCTGAAGCTGTCAAAGTGGTGCTAAGCCACTGGCCACACCTTCCCCGGATTTATCAGAAATGGTTAAGTCTGTTTCCAATTTAGTGCATGTGGGTCATCTTTGCTGAGCTGACTGTATCCAGTCACTCCTATTTTAAAGGTTCTAGGTTCATTATGAACAACAACTCAAAAGAAAAGCAATTTTATTAGACAAAGCTAACACTGCAACATATTAGGCATGCTGCTGAGACGAGACCTTATCTCTCTGAAGGTTTGGTTCTCAGTTGTTGAAGGTAGAGATTGCTTTTATTTCAGAGCACATGAAAAGATGTAGAACACTTAAAGAGTCACAGTTGACAAAAACATACAAAATGTGTTCAACACTGAAAACAGCTGCTTTAACGCAGCTCATCTGTGTGTATCCAAACTTAACTGCTAAGTGTGAGGTCCCCAGCCTTTCCCTACAGCCAGCTATATTCCAACAGCACCAGTCTAGAACCTTTTCATATTACCAAGCAACGCTTTCCAGAGCTGGGGAAGAACTTTGATACCTAGTTATCAAACTTCAACAGAGCAAATAAAAGCTTCAGAAAGAGTTCTGTGGAAGCATTTAAAAACAAACAAACAAAAAACTCCCACCCTCAAAGAAAACAATAGACAAAAATGAAGGTCAACATTTAGAAGCAAAGCAGACTTCTCTGCTTACGTGTAAATAAAAAGGAAACTAAGATATCTTAAGGGTCTGCCAAGCAAGCATACAGAAATCTAAGAATGGAGATAAAGAAAATAATTAACATTGGGAGTTTGTATACCCCACTGCAAATTTGTGGTTACTTTTAAATTAGCCTTCGAATATACTACAAACATACTTCAATTGTAGCTGTGTTTGCTAATTAGCTAAAGTTGGACTTTCTCACTACCCCATCTTCACAAAAAGTATATGTCCTCCATGGATACAAACAGGCAATCCAAAAGTCAAGAAGAAAATCAGGACTGAGGTGTGGAGTTCCCTCTGCTGGTTCTCTCTTGAAATTTCATGGAGTGATGGTATTTTATTCAGCGCCTACTTCAAACATTTTCGCTGCAGGGAATCTAGCAAGATTGTTTTCTCAATGGAAGAACATGTTGTAAAAGAGCTGTTGAAAATTTTAGTTTTACTTATTTTAAGCAAGCCTCCTATTTCCAACCATTTGACATCTAAAACCTATATATAGACTACCTATAGAGCAAAGTACTGAAGAATTTTGAGCGAGATCTATGACACAGATAGGAAGGACATCCTGAACCAGCTGCATGAGCTCTACATTAGTTCCATAAAAGATAACTTGCAACAACAAAATGAATCTGATGTTTGGTTACTGACGTTTTGACAGGTGCTAGAACCATATCTGTACCTAGCAATCATGCAGAGGACCTAGAAAAGCCTAGAAAAGCCATTGCAGCTTGAACTATGAGTTTGTTTACCCTTCCATCTTAGGAATCAGTTCTTTTCTTCAGAAAGTCTCATCTTTCTGGCTTTTGAGGTTAGTCCTGGTAGCCTTTCTTCTGTCAGCTCACAAACTGCTTCCCATCTTATTTTAGAGTTTTGTGATAATTCACCATATGAACTACAGTACTATGGATTTGACATTTCTAATACACAACCTTTGCTTACATCTTAAACATTAATTCAAGAATTTCTGACTGAAAATGGCACACACATTCACTCCTTGCATTTTGCACCACCCTCGGTTAAAAAAAAAAAAAAAGCAAACAAACATGATTTACCTTGTGGACGTGCTTGCTTTCTCTACTGTGGACATGAGTCTTGCAAAGGCATCAGTCACTCTGCTGCTTGCATTGGAAGTTTCCAGTTTTGAGGTTGTCAATTCATACAACTCAGGATCCACACCTTACAGTATAAAATGATAATCAGTGATGGTTGGAGACAACTACAGCCATAATTAGCCACACACCAGCTTGCTAGAGACTGTTTTCTGTAAACATCTGAATCATTCAAAATTTCAAGAGACATGAAAAGAACATGACAGAACATGTCTATGTTTCTAAAAGAGTGTCCTCTCTCCCCACTCTTTTCAGTAGCTTTTATAGCTGCATTACCAAGTACACACACCTTGGATTGAGTCTGGTATACAAGGTCTCAGTCTAAGGATAACAAGCAAATTTGATTTACCTTTAATAGTGAAATACCTGTAAAATGCCAGCTGGGTGAAAAGGGATTCTTTCAATTATTTCAGTTCAACTGCTTCTATTCAAAGAATGCTGATGGTTAACAGTGCCCAGCTGTTTACTGAGAGAGAACACAACACTGGCATGCATTACAGTGAGCTTAATGCCTTGCTCTTTATAAGAGCATGCATCATTTTTATTATTTTTTTTTAAGTGAGGAAAATCAGCTTTTATGATACATACGAGTGGAATGGCATTAAAAAAATGTTACACAACCACATTTAAAAGTTTTGGTAGCTTTACAGTCTGTGCTCCTTTTTCATCTTTTATTTATAAAGCATCAAGTATCTGGACATTTCAGCCTTGATTTCCTTGATTTTTGCAGTTGTCTTAGGTCAGATATTGAATTTTGTGATTATGTATATTACAAATTTATATATATATATTAAACATCAGCAGAGGTCAAGAATTAGAGTTATTAAAATATATCATGACTGCTATAACACATCTTGGTGCTTAGAAGCATTCTAAATTGATGATATTCTTCTAGTTACATTTTCAGCTATTTTATGCCTCATGGCTTTAAAATGAGGCACATAGATCCACCATCCTCAACTTTAAAGAATAGAATTTGGACAGAAACATCTTACTTGCTAGACACCTGCACTCTAACAAAGTATAATGCTGGTGTCAGCTGGCTCAGACAACACAGAGGCATTGCATACCACCACAGAACAAATGCTGCAAGCACTTGGTTATGACGGTCACAAGTAGATACTTCACATAAAAGCAGTATGCACAGCCTGGGACGTTGAGATTTTACTCAGTCTACTTGCTTGAATCAAGATATATTTAGAAGTATTTCTAAATATCAAGATGTGACTAAATCAGAAAAAATCCTGTGCCTGCTGTCCTTCCTTTTCCATCCAGTAACTGTGGTACCATGTGTGCAAACAGAGGTTAATAATCCTCGTGCCTGCTCTGCATGAGCTCCTCAAGCAGCATCCTGAGCATTCCTTATTTCTGTACAAGTTAAATACTTATTAATTGTCAGGAAACTAAGCCAATCAAAAAGTAAAATTAAGAAAATAATCCGGTTAAGCCGGAGGGGCAGGGGGGATTTGCTCCATTTGGTATGAGTTTATTAGGAAATAATCAGCTCTCCTTTCAACCTACATGTTTTAGTCTGGATTTGCAGAATGAATTTCATCCACTTGCACGTGAAACATCAAAGTACGTGCTGTACTGAGACCAGTATACCATGACTTTAAGTACTGTCAGATGTTTACAGAACTTGGAAATAGGAAAAAGCCCAACTATTCCATGAAATATCCACTTTCAAACAAGGAGAGGAAGACTCAAAGAAATACACTTTGACTTGCAGAAGCCTGCGAAATCCCATTAAGGTACAAATTGTAAAACTAAATTAAACGAGGAGCTCTTTGACATGCAACTCCGAAACAGGCATTAAATGCAACCTTGTAAATTACATCATTCAGATATTCACATTTATGGTCCTGAACTCATACGCTTTGCAACGTGATGCCCCTGCTCAATTTACTATTGTCACGCACCTTTTACTCTGCTACATTTACGTTCAACTATCAACATGAAAAATAAAACAACATAGTACATCTGTGGGAACATCCTAGAAATGAGTAACTCCCTGTTCATGACACAGAATGCAAATTTTTATGGCAAGCTATTTTGGCTACTGATTACATCAGACTGAAGAATAAAGTATAGATCTAGTGTAAGTAAAACTAAGGATGTAAGAAACTTCTACTACTGGTAGAAAGTTTCTTTTTAAGCCAAAAGATCTAACAATTTGTCTTTTTATTTTTCATTTTTTGATTTTTTTTTTTTTTTTAAATAAGAGTTGCATATTCTCCATTTTATTCAAATGATCAGAGACTAGCTAAGGAAAGCACTGCAAAACCTTAATGAGATATTGAAGGAAAGTTAGCCAACCAAACCCCACACAAAGCTCCTAAACACACACACACAAACACATGAGCTGCAAGCCAAGAAACAAATGACTTTCCCAGAAACAAGTCAGGAGGAAAGAAAAGCAAAAACTGAAAAACAGGCACTATAGGGCATACCAGGGAAGGTGATACACCTGCACTTGATGAAACGACGACAGAAAAAATAAAGAAATAACTAAAAAGTGCAATAGAAGGCAAACACAGTACTCCTCCAGTAGCCACTGCAGGTGTGCACAGCAGCAGGATAGAGAAACATAGGTGATTGCACAAGCAGTGTGTGTGCTGGGTACTTAGAAATTAATTGTACGTCAACGGGCCTCCACCCACTTATGAACGAATCTATGAGACTCGAGAGTCTTGAATTTGCCACCTGTCACTTTCATGACAAATCTGCTGTCTTTCACCCAACAAGGACATTTCTCAAGAATGGAACAAAACCGCATTTGGAGTGGGATGCCACAAAATTGCCTTCAATGATCAAAACTGAAAGCAGTTTTTTTAAAAACAAAAAATACAACTATAATTATAAGCGCTTCTAAAAAATACTGGAAAGCCTCAAGTCTCTTGAAAATTGGTTTCTTAAATTAAAAATACTAAGACAAAAAAATAACCACAACACCTATTCCTATGAAAAAAGTGACTATTATGGCTTCCCAACTGCTGCCAGGCATTGTGTTGAAAGAGTATTTGCCTTATCTGCTCAGACCACGCACTGCGATAAAGCCCCATGGTGTCCCCTTAGGTTCCTGCAGAAATTTATTCCAAGTGTAGGTTTTCACAAGCTCAAGTAAAATACTTGAGGCATGTCAAAACCATATGATAAATGAATTCAATCATTTTCGCATTTTATTCAAGGGATAAAGTGGTATTTTCAGCTCCTTCTCAAGTTGCAGATAAAGTGCTTTAGTTTTATAATTAGCATTCATGAAGTTCTAACACCCCATAAACATGCAACTACCCTTATTTTTCTATTACGAATGCTGTTAAAACACTTTTTTCACCTTATCGGTAACGTTAGCTTTCACCAAAAAAAAATTTCTTCTCCAGGTAGAAAAAAATACCATCTGGGTTGTGATATGTTAAGCCCCAAAACTCCATATTCATATAACGTCCAATTCACGTCACAATTGTGTAATTTGGAGACATTCACTTAGAGGGAACAAGTCTGATTTTTTTTTTTTTTTGAATAGTCACATTCACAACATTTTTCAGTTACTCTTAAGTACTTAGAAAATCTAGCTTCCAAAATGTCTCATTTGAAACAAGTGTTTTAACATCTTCGTTGCAAGAGCAAGAGAGCCATTCATTCCTTCAGCGTGACAATACAGAGCTGACAGTACCTTTTAAATACTTTGCACTTGATATAAAATACCAGAAAACAGAACACAGATTAAAGGAAAAATGCAGAGACATTTTAGAGAAACACAACGCAAAAGTTCTCCTTGTTTATAGGAAAGTCAAGTGATGTGCTCATGCTTTTAGTAAGTTGTTATAATACTACAGTTGTGGTTTTAACACTCTGCTGACCTGGGATTGTGGTGGTGCTGCTAGAGCTACTGTCATCCACGGGCCCAAAGAAATCAAGGTTCAGAAGAGTGGAACCTCCACTAGCTTGAAATTCAGTGACCGTGTTGGTAGGCAGCCATATAGAAGGTAAGCCAAGGGAGGGGTTTATGTGTAAAAAGGGGTAAGACACACACTTGAACATGCAAGTTATAATTAGTACTCAGTACACAATTTAAAAATTGACATGAAAACAATGCTTACAATATTAGTTTGTACCTTCTAAAATGTTAACAACTTAATTCAGTGCACATTTCCTCATGTACAATGCAGCAAGAAAATCAACACTAGTAACTTTAAAATAGAAACATTTATTTTGATCTAAAAATGAAAGAGAACCAGCAAGACCCAGAGAGAAAGATGTGATCAATTAAAGGGAAACAATATATATGTCAATCGATAGCTAGAATATAGTGGGCTTCTTCTCCCTTCAATTAAATTGATAGTCATTCTTTCATCAGGAAGACTTAGCAGATCCCTAGATAGCAAAGAACCAAAAAACCCCAGAAGTTTTGTATATTAGCTTTAAGCAATTGATTATGATTAGAATCTTAAAACAAAATGAACACATGGTAATAAATATCACTCTTACACCCAGTTCCTCACTGGTGAATTATACTGTTCCCCTTTAGTACTAAAACAGAAATTAAACCAAGATACATTTTAAAGAAGTTGCTTGTTAAAAAGAAAGCATGATGATTTGACTGAAGTAGTAAGACACCAGACAACAGCAAAAGGGTCCATCCAGGCTTTCCTTCAGCACCATGGTATTGCTATCCAAACTGATACATCCTACGTGTTCTGAAGCAACAATGTGAGGCAACACCAAAGCAGTAAGAGATGCAGTTTCTTTTAGCCTGCTTTTGAGCAGTTTATACGTTATGAATTAATCGTTGTTAGCAGGCTTCTCTTAAAGGTATCATTTTCTTTAAAAGGCCTCTAGTCTGTCATTCAAACAAGTTTCCAAAACTTGTTTTGTTTCCTTTGCATAAACTTACATTTCTGAGACTGGAGGTGGTGGCACAACTCTGTGCTATTAAAACAGACATAGGCAAAGGGTCTTTTAAGTGATAACTACATACATTTATAGATAGAAATAACGTCGTAGCTACCTCTTCAATATACTAGCTCTAATTAGCTACTAAGTGCAAGCAAAACAGAGGATGTTGCATTTTTGAAATATAAAAAATATCTGTAAATCTGAAAACTTTCCGTTCAAGAAGTGCATCTTTCGCAAATAGTTTGCAGTTAAAATATTGTGCTTTGAAGTAGCCACTATACACAAGTTTGTCACTCAAAGGACGTCTAAGGAGAGAGTTCATCGGTGAAAAATACTTTTACAAAGTAAACCTTGTCACTCTAAAATGTTCATTTATTCAGAGATTCATTATAATCTGCAGTTATTTATAATGAAGTGTTAATATTGCCACCGTATCGTTAGCATATGGCACAAATCTAAAATAATACTTATCTTGGTACTTTTCAGACTACATAATATTTCACATAGCAGCACAGTTAATCGGAAAGAAAGCCTGAATTTCCAAAGTTAGGAGTAAGAAATAAATATTTTATGTATTTATATATATGAATATGTATGTATATATATTTAAAAAAATAATCAGCAGATAGATGTTTGTCTGAACTTTGTAGCTTTCTTATCTCTAGCTCTGGTGCTAGAGGCTCTACGGAGAGACGTACCATCTAAAGGGTTAGTAAGGCCACTGCTACTCCAGTCAAACTGGACAGGTGGTAGAGATTCCTAGAGTTGAAAAGTCAGAAATCAGATTTTATAGTCAGTTCATGTTACAACAATGCAAAGCAGTTCAAACAACAGATTCTTTGGCATCTAAATACTAAAAAGACAATGGAATGAGCAAGCCCCAGCTTTCGCAAGGGGTATATCTTCATAATATGCACTAAAAATCCAAAGGAGATTTGTTCTACTACATGAAGTCTCATTAAATTCTCAACAGTACAGATTAGGTAACTCAAACAGGATTTGCAAACTGAAACATATGAATTAGATAAAACCATTTAGGCATAGTCGAAAGTTAAACTACTATTACATTCATGAAAGACAAAGCATTTTAGAATAGGGTTATTAGTGAAAGCTGTCTATACACCCATGGCTTTGAGTCAATTACAGACAAACTCAGTTATTTACTATAAAATAGCCCATGACGTTTTTCTTTTTCTTTTTGGAGGAGTTTTAATAGACAGAATCCTTTCACATGAAGGACAAACTATCCAAAAAAAAAAAAAAAAAAAAACACCCAAACCCCCTCATATGAGAAAAATAAAATTCCTGTGATTTATTATCCTTTCATGATTAAATCATTTCAATATCTAAGCAAACCACTGGTAAGATAGTCAAGAGGGGCATGGAAACTGACTCCTGTGAGTCCATCCTTGCCTTTTCATTTCCTCTTGTTCACTTTTTTCTTACTTTTTTTTTTTTTTTTTTTACACGCACACACACGTGAATCAAACAAGCAGCAAGGACCACATTTTGCAAGGAATGCATGTTCAGCTACTTGCAAGTGCTGTCCTCCTGTATTCTCAGAACACAGACCAATAGGACAGTACAAAAAAGCCCGAAATATCTTCTTACTTTTGTGCATTGCATTTCTGCTCTTCCCCCAGTGAAGTCAAGTGTCAAGAAGCACTAGGAAAAGATGTACCTTCATCTTCACAAGTTTGATACAACAGAAAAATAACACTTGTGGAAGAAAAACTACTGAAGTTCTCTACAACATTATTCAAAACACATCACTAGTTGTCAAGCTTTCAGTGACAGAGATGTACTTCATGTTTGTTTTTGTAAAAAGTTGGGCTATTTTAAGTTTTAAAAGTATTCAACACTGAAATAATATTCAGATTCATGAATCAAGACTGCAGCAGCCTGAGCTAGCCTTGCACAGTTAAGCTAATTATAGACGGTTTTTGCTAGGGAATAGATGATTACAGAAAGAAAAATAAAGGGAGCTGAAGACCTCTGTATTTACTCAGAGTAAAAGCCTTACCTAGAAAAAAATCTTTCCTACTTAATGACTTGGAAATATTTCCAGCACTGAAAAACACAACTAGAGCAGTACTCAATCCATGGAGCTTAAAGAGTTGATGCTACCTTTTTTTTTTTTTTTTCCCCCTCCCCCATTTGCTTTGGTAATGAAGTTACTAGCACTGAAATGACTTGGATGGAAAAATCACGTTGCCAGTGTGGAAGCTACACCTGATTAAGTAATGATCACTGCGATCAGCAGCTTGTATTAAGTCTGCACCTAAAATATATTAGCATTAAAAAGAGTTTTTTAGAACAAATTAAAAAAAAAAAAAAGGAACTAAAAGTGAAACAAAGTAGCTTCCTACCAATTCTCAGTTACCGAGGAATACCCACTACATTTGGTGTCAAAAGACTGATCCAGGACTGATGAGTCCATGAGTGTTGCATAGGAAAGATGATACCACTAGCTGGCTAGGCTTTTCCCTTTAATCATTATGTGGTTCTCAGACTTGCTGAGGAGAGGGCAAAGGATGCGATGAATTCTTCTTAAAATGAGAACAGAAAAAAAAAAAAAAAAAGATACCTGACTTCAAATCACTAAGTACACTACGTATATTAACTATTCTGCCATTCTGCTGCCTTCAACTGCTTGCAAAAAAAGGGGGTGGCAAGTAGATGAGACCTCATCTATATAGAATGCTGGCAAGCCCTGGTCCATACATCAGCAGACAAAGCAAAAGGAGAGGGCAGAAACAAAAGCCAATTAACCAGAAAGGAAAAGTTTCCTGTTTCTAATGTCCTTGGCCCTAAGAAAACTATTCTGAGGCACCTGAACACACCACTGAAAACTCAGATAAGGGAAACGCCCCGCAAACAGGAATATAGTGTTTTGTCTTTCAGAGTCTGTAAGGTTGCTAGACTACTGCATTCACAACCAGTATTTTAATAATATGCTTTAAATGAAAGCACTCAATCTAGAAGAATATTGAGATTCAAGGAAAATTGCTCTCACTCCTCCCTCCATCTTAGATTACAGGACATAGTACAGAAATGAAAAAGCATACTCATCTGCCTGAGTATTACTCGGAACGTTAAGGAAGTAAGGAAGAGAAAACTAAAATGCCTGCTCGTTTTACTGCATCACATTTCACTTGGATAAAAGAAAGAGATGTTTTCACACAGTAATTTTAGAGGGGTATTATGCAAGATTTTTTTCTCATTCAAAAGACTAAAACGTGTTTGTCTCCATGCCAATGATTACCCAAGAAAAGTAACTCCTCCTTCCTCCTCCCCTCCCCCCTTTGAAGGGAAGTATTTTGCTGCCATAAAGCTGAGGGGAAAGATAGGAAAGTCTGTCATACAAATATATGATCAATGTTTAAATAGATCCCCCAGATGAGCACCATAAACATGACTTTCAGAAAAAGGTTTACACAGAGGTAAATCATACATTTCATTGTGTGTAGCCATTGGCACAATCACAAGAACTCTGAAATTTATTTTTTTCAGACACCACCTTTAGGCATTTGTCACATTTAATAGAACGTATGTCACTATATTATCTCTTACCTGAAGTTTTTTCCTCTTACTGTCAAAGTTACATATATCCTTGGATCTCTCATATGTGTAACTGGAGAGCAGTTCCATGATAGAGCCCTTGGCTGGTGGCCAATAATATGATAGTTTGCATCTGTCATTGTTTGAAGTCCTGATGGTCCCTTATGTAATTAAAAGTGTTTTTAAAGACTGTCACCCCATGAGGTTTAATTAAAGTTCAGTCTCTAATACCCAGCAAATGTAAGATGCATATTCTGTTATAAAACAATCTCCAATTCAGAAGCTTATATGTGTGCAGATGTGCTGTAACAGACACCTGCAGAAAAGAATTACTGGTAATTTTCTTCTAGAAACGACCTGGTCACTACAGATTTCTATTCCAACATTAAACTTAATAAGCAAAACTAAGCAGGTAATAAACCACAACCTTATCCTGTATGCTGAGACAAAGTTACAACTCAACTCCATCAAAGACAGCTATTTCCAAACAGGAAGAAGAGGATGCTTTGAAACAATAGCAAAAGAGCAGAAACATCTATGTTACTTTTTGCAAGAAAGCCAAAAAGAAGGTAAAACTACCTTAACCAGAGAACAGTATCAAATCAAGAGAAATCAGTCAACACCAAAGCCAGACAGTAACTTTTTTGACAAGCATTGAAATATATTTTTGTTGCGCTGACTGAAGACAGTCATGGTCTAGGAGTCCACTACAGCAGATGCTGTAAAACAGAAGAGAAGGGCGGGCACCTATCTCTGGGGTTTCACAATCAATGGTTGCCTCTTTGAGTAGCCATTCTCTCTTACACTTGCTGGGCCTTGAATTCCAGACCTGCAAAGTCTTCAGGACACCATACTCCTAGATACAGGTAGAAGCAATCAGGAGATTATTTCACATTCTGTTCACCGTCTTACAGCACAGATGAACAGAGAAATAAAACCCCCAAAGCCTAGATAAACAACAAATCAAAGAGAAATTTAGACACTACCTTCAAATACAGAACAGAATGAGTCTACATGTCATCTTTATACTAAAAAATAATGTGATAGATCAACCAGTACCTTAAGTTCCTTGAGAGGCGAAAGCATTGTTTCCAAAACACAAAACCTTGTACTTGCAGATTGAATTGCCCCGATGGAGATAGGCTCACTGCATTGCCATTTCCTAACCAACTCAAGGAGATTCTCTGCAGGGAATGAGGCCAAAACATATACAGCTTATATAATAACTAGGAAAAATTATTGCAGCTGATTTGCTGCTTTTTTCCTCAATCTTTTGATTTCTGAAACTATTTTAAATCTCTGCATGCCTTCCTTCATTCACCCACAATCAAAAACTAAGGAGGTATTTCTATGCTTCCATAAGTGCTCCTCCCACTCTCACTTCTGCATCATCACAATCTTTCTTCCAAAAATCTCATTCTATCAGCATCATACACACAGCCACTGACCTGTATACAGATCTCATAAACGTTAGGCTGTCAACAAAAGATAACTCTTCTCCTTTCCTAAGCAAAGCATAGGAATCTATTAACCAGGGCCTCTCTTTCCAATAAGGAAGGCAACATTCTGAAGTTCTCAATCATTCTCAGGCATTAAGAGAAGATAAGGCTGAGAAAGAAACAAGGACTTGGAGATGTATGGTTGATTGTCCATGTCCAGAGGCTTAATGTCACTCAACCGTGGCCTCTGAGCGTTCTTAAAGGTTAGAGCTCTAACTCATCTCTTTTCCAAAAGGTGTGGTGTTTGTTGTTGTTGTTTTTTAAAGGAAAGAAAATAATCTAAGGCCAGCAATGCAGACAGATACCATGAAAACTCCTTATATGTATTGATGGGTCACAACTATTGAACTGAGATGGCCTTGTCAGCACAGTAAGCTAAGGGACAAGAAAATCACACGACTGTGACAAGTAATTGGATAGTCAGCTGTGGAAGTACCCAAAGTAGAAAATAATCATAAATAAAGAAAAATATAGGCCTTGGTAAGTATGAGTTCTTATTTTCAGCTCTGAGCACTAGGACTGCCAGGCAACTGAGAGAATGGGATATGTCAGAGATGCTGCTATCCTAGGCTCTTTCCCCTCAGCAAAACCCTGAATTTTGCAAAAAGCCAGCAAAATTTTCCAACTCTATTCACATATAGAAATTACACATGATTTCTTTAGCTCAGACTGGTTGCAATAATCATTCTTTTTACCTTTTCCAATATATACTTAGGCTGTTTAGCTCCACTACAGGATTAGAAAGTGTCAGTATACGTAGGAAGCATTACCAAACATGTATAAAACTATACAGAACCTCAGCTCAGTGCTCCCTGACACATATTCCACAACAAAAAAAATCTCTCCTTCAGTACAAGCACATCAGTTAGGGCTCTGCACTACAGCAAAGCAAAACATGCAAGGAAATCACTACACTCAGAAACACCCAGCATTAAGGTTAGGTATAGCACAAGGACAATTCATTCTGGAATGCCTTCAATCAGAATTCACAAGCACAGCAAGTAACCAAATGCTGGGCAGATTAAACAAGACCTGTGCTAAGGAGAGACACAGCTGACTGTCTCTGAACACATGCCAGGTAACACTGTAGTGACACTGAAAATTAGATGTCTCTGCATATCCTCCTAGCTGTCTGCCAACCAGACACATTGCAACACACATGACAACAGTTTTTTAATATCAGAACACCAGAAAAATAAAATTGAATTCAGAGAATTCAAAAGCTCACTCCTAAGGTCCTCTGAACTCATTCTGTATCAGGCTCCGAAGACAGAAGCCAGAGAAGTAACTTTGAGCTGTTTGATGGATAATTATTCATGAAAATCTCCCACAGAACTCAGACAATCAAAAAAATCAGGTATTTATGCTTGTAATGATTGTACCCAGAAACTCTTTCCAGGCAACTTGGCTGATTTTTATGTTAATCTGAAAGAGAAAGGAAAAGGAAAAAGAGCATAAACAGTATACCTACAAATATGATAATTTAAAAAACAAAACAAAACCAAAAGAAAAAAACAAAACAAACAAAAGAAACATAAAACAAACAAGTGCTGTCAAAAAAATTATAATGACTTTCTACAATAAGCTTTAGAAAAAGCAAAGATAAGAACATTAGCCAGAGGAAGGACTCTAAAGCAACTTGCTATACACTAGTAGATACCATCAGGACTCAAACTGTTGGCCACCAACCACTGTAGTCTCATCATGAGGACTCCCTTCCAGTCACACATGAAGAGTAGATCCAATAGCAGGACTTCAATCTGACACAGTGAACACCTGCTCTTTGAAAACTTAGATATTTAAAATACAAAGGAAGAGGCATGACATCCCATTATTTTCCTCATTCATTCTTTTTACTTCTCTATTTTTTACCTGGAACTGATCAGATGCACATGTGTTCATTTCTGGTGATACAGGAGGTGTCTGTCCTATGGAAGCAATTTTTTCTGCTGCAGATATTGGTTTCAAAGGTTCCTTGGTAGGCTCAAGCATACCCTAAGAAGAAAAAAACAAAAATCACATGTCTGCGTGCATAAACATGCACAAACATGTATATAGATTCCAGAAACTGCAGACACCAGAAGAGAGAAAACACAGTGCTACATAGTGCTACCCTCAACTACGTGCTTGGGGGTAACCATACATCACTGGGACACTTGCAGTGAAGAGGCAGGAGGTGGAGCAAGGGAGAAAAATCAGCCTGGTTCTTTAGGCCTTGGTGGAGCCTAGGAAATGTTTCTGAGCCAGAAACAGAAAACCAAGTGCTTAGCTGGTTCTTGCTTTCAACTTTCGATAATGTAATTTAAGCTGAAGGAAACAGTTCCTTGTTAAGGTGATGACTTCTTGTTCCTGTTGTGTGCAGACTATTCTAGAAATACCAAATAGCCCATCAGACAGGTGCAAGTGCATTCATTCCATTTCAACAAGTAATTCAGAAGAAAACAGTAATTATCAGTTTGTAGAACGATACCAAAAACAGTAATTACTGGCATGGAAAAAAGGCATTAAAAAGCCTTAAGAAAATAATTAAAACCATTTTGTTTGTTTGCTTTAAACAAACAGTTCAAAGCTAAAAAGGTGCTATAAAAGACACCTGAAACCTTAGATGTTCCTGAATGAAACTAAGGGTGAAATAAGGTCTATAGATGGACAAAAGTTCACCCTGAGATAGGCAAACCATCCCTGAACAATAAGTATAAGAAAATATAATTCCTAAATAAGATCGCTGCATTTGTTACCAGCACAGCTTAAAACAGTTTCAGAAAATAAGCTACCAAGACCAGCTGCCTCACAAGTGTTTCTATGGCATGTTAGTGGAGCCTGGAATGTTACCACCAATTAAACCAACTCTTCTGGACAGCACAGAAGCACTTGAAGCAGTGTGGCAAGAGAAAGCATCAAATTACTTCACTTGTAACAACATCTCTCAATTATTTTTCAACAGTCTTGGAAATTCAGAGAGATTTCAGTTGACTGGAAGCTGGCAAACGTTCCAATTTTCAAGGGCAAGAAAGATGACCCTGGTAATTACAGGCCTGTGAGTCTCACTTTAGTGCCTGGTAAAACTATGGAGAAAACTATGCTGGGAGTTACTGAACAACATTTGAAGGATAATGTGGTCATTGGTCATAGCCAACATGGGTTCTTGATGGGAAGGTCCTGTCTAACTAACTTCATCTTGTTTTATGAGAAGGTCACCCATCGAGTTTGACCAATAAAAGTCAGTTGATGTTATCTTTTTAGACTTCAGTAAAGTTTTCAGTACTGTTTCTCACAGTATCCTGAATACAGCATACAGCTAGACAAAAACATAATGTGATGGGCAAGCAAATGGCTGATGGGTTGGGCCCCAAGGGTAAATGGTGTTCCATCAGGCTAGTAGCCAGTCACTAGCAGGACTCCCCACGTTCCATTCTAGCACCAGTTCTCTTTAACTTTTTCATAAATGACTTGGATGTAGGCCTAGGTGTTTTGAGGAAGCTTGCTGATAGTACTAAATTGGGAGGAGCTGTTGACTCCATTGAGGGTGGAGAGGCCTTGCAGAAATCTAGACAAATGAGAAAGGTGGGTGGAAGGAGAACACTAGGTCACGACCTGAATCAGTGATTGAGCACCTGGTGAAGGGTGGTGGCTGGCCTGGGGAGTACAGGTAAATTGTTTGCACCTGTGCCCCCCAACGTGACCAGAAGGGGCGGACCCACGGTAGGGCTGCTCTAGGCTCATTTAAGAGCCAGCCACCAAGGGGAGTGCAGCTCTTGCAGGAATCAGCTGCTCCCTGGGGAAGTATTATTGTTGTTCTTGGTGGGGGATCGCTGTCAGGTGAGTCTAAAACTTCTGTTACTCCTGTTTATAATTATTAAATCCTCAAATACTTTACCTGGGATTGCTAAAAATTGATCTGAAGCAAGTGAACTGCTTTGTTCACAAGACAGCAGGTAATCATGAACTGCACTCAGTTTAACAAGAGCAAGTGCTAGGTCCTGCGCTGCTGGATAATCCTGGCTATACATACAGACTGGGGAATGAGATACTGGAGAGCAGCCCTGCAGAAAGAGACTTAGGGGTCTTGGTGACAATAAGTTGAATGTTAGTCAACAGCATGCTCAGTCAGCCAAGACCAACCATACCCTGGGATACATCAAGCACAGCGTTGCTAACTGGCTGGGAGAAGTGATTGTCCTGCCCTATGCTGCACTGATGTGGCCTCACTTGGAGTACTGAGTACAGTTTTGAGTGCCACGGTAGGAAAAAGGACATGAAAATATTATAGAGCCTCCAAAGGAGGGCTGGTAAAATGGTGAAGAGTCTGGAGGGGAAGACATATGAGGAGTGGCTGAAGTCCCTTGGTTTGTTCAGCCTAGGGGAGACTGAGGAGAGACTTCATCACAACCTACGGCTTCCTCATGACAGGGAGCAGAGGGACAGGCACTGGTCTCCTCTCTCTGGTGACCAGCACTAGAACACATGGGAACTGCATGAAGCTGTGACAGGGGAGGTTAAGGTTAGATATCAATAGAGGGCTCTTCTCCAAGAGGGTGGTGGGGCACTGGAACAGGATTCCCCCTGGGAAGCAGTCACAGCACTGAGCTGTCAGAACTCAAGAATCTGGACAATGCTCTCAGACATATGGTCTGATCCCTGGAGCCAGGAGTTGGCTTCAGTGATCCTTCAGGGTCCTTTCCAACTTGGGACATTCTATGATCTCTACTCAGCTTATTATGTGCTTAAGTATACAAACAACTTAGGAGATAATTAGTTAGCAACAACAATCAGCTGCAAAAAAAAATTACATGTCACATTCAAACAGTCAAATACGTTACATGAAGAAAACAGCAGTTGGTATGAGATGTATTACCTCCTGGTTTAACCGAATATCATGCTTACATCCAAAGAAGTGCCTGAGCTGATCTTGATACATCAGAAAACAACTACTCTAGGAATTAACTACAGAAGTCACTCTAACCTATGAATTAAATTACATCAAGCCAAAAGAACTGTAACCGTTTTATATTCAATTTGTGAATGGCCATGTTAAAAAGAACACACATGTACGTTCTTTTTCTGAAAATCTAAACGTGCTTTTCTGAAAATCTATACATGCACGCATATAAACTATATGGGCAGCTCTGCTCAAACTAGCAAAAAAAGCAGATCTTACCTTCTGAATGTTTTTACTACTATTGACATTGCACAGAATCTGAAATGCCAAGCAGGAATCGCAGACTGACTTAGGTGAAAACAGCTGATTTTACTACGCTGGGTTACTTGGCTTTCTTTCAGTCTACACAAATCTAAACTACACTTGCTATTATTTACTTAGCACTAGGTGAAACACAAGGATACTTTCCATGGAGCAATATATATATACATAGGTACATTATTAATATGCCAGTAACACAGCAAAGCATTACTATGCTTCTCTTTTGATTGCACCTCAGTACCCTCAGATCAAGTAACTAATAAACGATCAGAGAAACGGCTGCATGAAGAGGAATTTTCCAGAGAGTTGAGAAAACCTTCTATCCACAAACAATGGAGTTCCATAGCTACCTTCTTAACCTGCTGTAAAGCAGGCGTGTCTAACCCACAGCCTAGCATAGCTCCTAATGGAGCCCACCCCCTGCTGCTGAGCCATGATGGCATCAATCTGGCCCAGCCACAGGCCCACACCCATCACTCAATACCCAGGCATTGTCTGAGCTGCAGCCAGGACACGGGGAGGGCACAGTGCAGTGCTAGCTTAAGTTATTCAAATAATTTAATGTATTTTGATACATTGGCTAACCACAGGCCTGTGAACAGTGGAAAAACATGCAGCTCTACTTTCTGTTTTGATAAAGGGATTTGAGAATAGGTGTCAAGATTGCAGGAAATCAATTTTTTGGTATATTTGTGACTCCGTTTTCAGTTGACATAAATACATTACCATTTGCAGGTAATGTATTTGAATTGCAATCAGATACTCAACTCAAATAAATTATGTCTCCCTACTAGACTTTTATATGACCTATCTTACCAGATAAACATCTCCCTTGTAACACAATCACGCCTTGTTCACGTCATTGCTTTTTGGCAGCGTGTACATTTGTGAACAACTGTTTTCAAGGACGAAGCAAAGGAAGAGTAAAATTTCATCAAAACTAATACCTTGAGAACTCACTAAAGATTGCAAACACTTCAATTGAACCAGACTGATGCATTGGTTTCACAAGAACAAGGTCAAGTATTCTATTAGTTTTACATTTTTGTTGCTCTTTTTTACATTTTAATAAAAAGTTTTGTTAGTTATATGCATGATTATATATTTCATATGCAGCCCAAGACAATTTCGCTTTGCTCAATGTGGCCCAGGCAAGCCAAAAGGTTGGACACCCATGCTTTTAAGTATCTGGCCTTAGTGCCAGGGCTTCCCACAACTGCTGCTATGAGTTGATGTTTTCATTTATTTTGATGTTCCTTTATCGTTTCTGATAATTATTTAACCATTTAGTTTCCTGTATATAATTTCAATTGATATTTTTACATCTTAACTTGTACTTTATAGTTAAAGCTCAGTAATAACTTTGCATTGCTGTTTACACATTAATATACTACTTTGATCATTTTTTCTTTTTACAAAATTCTTGGACTAGCTAACCTACCATGTAATAAACAGTTTGTTTTATGAAATGAGTAAATTGATATTTTTCATCTAAAACATTAATGATGCATGCAAGCACGTATTTTAAAATTGTGTATTTCATGATACTTCAGTACAATTTTAACTGATGCCTAAACCATAACTGAACTTACATATCTTTCATAGTACTTGGAGCTTAGTGCTATTTAATGTATTTCATTACATAATGCCGTGGGAACTATAACAAAAATAACACCAAGAATGCTTACCAGTCCTGCTGCATACATGGGTACAATAACAGGCTGTTTCTTGTTGCCTGTAAAGAGCTGATAAAAGAAGAAAATTACTTAGGAGGTCCTGTCATACTGTTTCAGGGATTATAATATTTTTTCAACGTTATAAAACTTATGAGATTAGTATCAGAGAACAAATACTATGTTAAACACAGTGGTTTATAATAAATGCAACTTCTAATATTAACAAGGCTCTTAAAACTTAAAGTTGTAAGACAGTATGCCATGAAAAGCCATGTTTAGTGCAGCTATGTAATTAAGAGACGAGCATTCATACAGAACCACTTCAACCTAATTCTACATTTACAGCAGCTTTGTTATTTAGAAAGTTTTATTGATGGACTCACAATATTTCTTGTGTCGATTCCCAAAGAGCACAAGAGCTTTTTGTTGCTGTGGGAGCCACCCCACTGGTATCGCAGTCCATATGCATCGTGGATATCCTGCAGCTCTGTCCACACATCCGTCAGTTCCCTACACAACCCACCATAAATTGTAAGTCATCAACAGGAATAGCAACTTAGCAGTTTACAGCTTATATTCTAATTTTTAATACAAGTGTCTTACTGTACATTCCAATTAAACTTATACCCAAGCATGACACTCAGGGGAACCAAAACAGCAGTGTTCTCAGAACAATTATATTTCAGAGTTATAATTGGAAAATGATGTCCACAGCAGGCAGAACAAGGCCTACTTAAGATTTCACCATCATATGAATAAATACAGCAATTTACAGCAAGTGTAACTAATAAGATACATTCTGATTAACTAACACAGAGACATCACTTAGAAGAAGAAATGCTGCTGACTAAGTGAAATATCCCTGGTACAGTGTAGTCACTGAAAACTACCATTCTGCTAAGCAACTAAGTTTTACTCGATGCTTTTTCAAAATACTTGATGAAAACAGCTCATTTTCAATTACCGCTGTTTTAAATTCCCACAGATGTCATATTGCTAATTTCAAGTTAGCTGCATTAGTGGTTTCTTACCCAGTATTTGCCAATGTCTCCTCAGCTGTTGTTTGCTTTTCACCTGCTTCCAGCAAATGATTCAAGGAAATGATTTCTTTTTCAATTTCAGCAACAGGCAAGGAAGGAAAACAGACTTCAAATATTCGTTCCAGACGACCTAGCAATGTTGTCTATATCAAAAATAAAGATATTTACATCAAGTTCTGTTAACTGTTTTAAAGTAAATGAGTCTGAAATCATGAAATTAAGATGGAAAACAACTGGTAGCTGATGCAAAGCTTCACTTACCTCAAGTTATAGAGCTGTCAGAGGACCATGTGACTTCATTATCACAAAATACAGGCTGCTAACTACTGAGAAAGGATAAGGATCTTACCTGAGTTCCTCCAGAAGAGTTCAGAACAGATCTTACTGGAGTCATTCTTTGTTACAAATTAGCAAAAAGATATGCAAAAAGTATTAAGCTGTATTTACTTAAGATATGTTAAAGTCTCCAATTCTACACACCCTTAAGGGTTCTACTGAACACATCTTTGGTACTGAATGCTATCTGCAATACCAACTGGAAATTGGCTATCTCTTCATTCAGACTTGATACAAAACACAGATTCAGAAGACAGTATCACTTGTTCTAAGTAGCATGTAGTTGAAAGCCTCACAAAATTTAGCCTGATCTGCAACAAGCTCAAAGAACATTTGTAGCCCAAAGACTGCACACTTCCAAAAAAAAATAAAAATCAAAAGAACAACCTATTAGTATCAGTGACTCAGATGTAGAAAAACTAATAATCCCCAGCTTCACTTCCTATGATATGTAAAACTTATCATGGGATAAATTCTTCAGAAAAAAAAAATACAAGAAAAAGAATTAGTTAATTCCTTCATCTATTGCCCCCAAATCTATTCATGTTTTACACATTTGAAGCTGTTCAATTTGAAAACAAGCGTGACTTTTCTCTCAGCAGTTTCCCTTTCCTCACGTTCACAATTCAGACAGTTGATGTTGAATGCTGTGACCCTGCAGGGCTTAAAAGCCAACTCTGAGAATAACTTTAAGAACCAACAGCAACAAAAAAGCCCACTGAGTTTCATTTCAGCTGAGTAAGAAGCCAGCTACACAGCAGCATGGTTTGCACAACCACAACTTTATCAACGTTTCTCACATCTAACCCTCTTTCTGCTGTCTTATGTCATAAACTCAAGATGAGTATAAAAATACAAATACTCAGGCGTTTTGTGGGATGGCTATAGATCAATAACCTAGGGTTTTGAGAGAACAGGCAGGATTTCCTGCTTGTAACAGTAGCTGCAGCTTTGTCATGATGTCACCGTGGTTCCACTATCCCTTCAGAGAAAGGAAGCTTCAGGAGCTGCGGAAGGCAGAAACTGTTCCCAGCACAGGAAGCGTCTTTCCTGCACTTCTCCCCACTACTGCCACGACCACTCTAGTTGTGTAGGACTCATAATCATACAGAGCATGAACTGGTATTAATGATTCCAAAGCATTTTAATTCCACAGTATGCACTGGAGAATGTTCAAGTTCTTGCTACCATGGGCCCTGACAGCTGGATTTAACAGTAAAAAAAAAAAAATCCCCCACCAGCACAATAAGGAAAGCCATTTTATTGGCAGACATATTATGCTTTCGTCTTTTTAAGCTCTTCCCTTAAATTTCTCTCTCTCCTCACAGCTGTATTTTGATAAAGTCACAGACTCTTGACTTCATTACAGCTCTGTGAACTGTCCCAGACAGCAGATAGAGCACTGAAATGGGGCACATTTTTTCCAGCTCAGTTCAACCAGCTAAAAACAGGTAACCAGTAATCTCTTATTTCTTAAAAAGTACCAGTTGTAACACATGCTTCTAAAAATGAATCCAAAGCCTCTTCTTTTAGGTACTTATTTTTAACAGAACTACCTGAATCTCTCTTCTTGCTAGGATGCAAGCTTGGCATCTTTCTCTTGCTCATCTGGAGTTCCTCGACAGGTACCTTCCTGATCATCTGCTGCCCTGTACACTGGGCAGCATCCAGCAGCTCTGAGATCTGCTATTCAACTGGGGAAGTAGAACTGAGTAGGACACGATCCCGCGAGCATCCCACAGTGTGTGCCAGTAGAGCTGTGCCTGCAGGGCCCTCGTGTGGACAACGCAGCACATTCCAGCAGCAATGCTGGATTTACAAACACAAACCTCAGACTGAGGTTTTCTCTTACAACTCAAATGATTTAAAGCTTAGAGAAGCAAGGGTTGTAGGACGAAGCTTTGTATTTTAACTAGACCAACCAAGGAATATCTGCTTTACAGTAATCACCCACAGCACCCCTCGATAGAATTTTTATCTGAAACTTTGCCTTATCTCTTGTCTCAATTCAGCAAACCACTGACCACGTACAGCAGCAAACACAGAGGCAAAGACTAAACCAGAATATCACAATTCTTTGTGCTGCAGCCAAGATGAGGAGTCAGGAATCTGTTCTCCCTATTCAGCTCCTAACCACAGGAAGCAGGAAAACTAACTTGCTTAGAGTGCCACCAGTTTTTACACCTGCAAAAAAAAAAAAAAAATAAAAAGCCTGACATACAGGGACAGCGAATTAGGTCAGTTATAAAGCATTTGCAAAGCGTTTTGTCAAAATGCCATTATTAACATATTATCAAGTGATCTGAATTAGACAGCATTCCTGACTCATTTTTCCCCCTCCTCTTCATTATCACACCGATATTTTCTGACTGCAGTGAGTCACGTTTCATGGTGTATCATTTTCCTTTGAAGTTGAATCATGTCTTCATGCCCAACTGCTTTGGCCGTACAGCACGAGTTGCATTACCTGCTACAACACCTGTAGACTGTTCCACGTTTATTGATCAGAACTAAGACCCTAATTCAGTAAAACAAAACAGCATTCTGGATTCTATCCCACTGCTTACAAAAGCATGCTCTACTTAAGTTTTAAAAAATACCTCTGTCTACACTGCATCAGTTGCTATTATTGTACATGAATGGGTGAAGCTCCCTTCATTTCTGTAATGCAGCAGAAACACACACACACTCCTAGTGACAGGGAAGAGTCAGAAGAAAGGCATTGTATCAGGACAATAGCGAGGCATCAGGTTTCTTGAAAAGGGGGAACATTTGAGAACATACTAGCGACTAAGAACACCCTTAGGTAATGTAAGTATTAAGAGAAAAAGTCTCTATGAACCAACTCAGAACCCAATTTCAAATTTGAGCTCAAGAATTGTGCCAAAATTTCAGGAACAGTTTAATTATAGCATTCTTTGCACTTCCTTTCAGCTTTTCTATGTCTCCAGAAGTGCTTAGCCCTTACTTATATATAGTAGAGAAGAACTGTTTCCATAGCAAACCAGAATAATTAATTCTATGCATGCAAATGGACAGAGGGATGAGAGATGTACATATGTACACTCAGGCAGTGGCAGTGTCCCTAAGGAGCCACTCAACAACTCCCAAAATATGCCTTCTCTGCTGGGAAAGAGCACTTTTCTCAGGTTTATATAATTGTACTCTTTAATAAAAAATTAAAGAAAACTTTTTTCCACTTCCTGAGGCACTGAAATATTTGATACCTGAGTATTCTGCATTGCAGTTTGACAGAATCAACTCTCCCAGGCACTAACTGAAGATGTAAATGAAGGCCAGAGCTGCCATCATAAAAATCGACTGATTTTGCAGCAACAAATTCAAAACTGTATAGTTTCTGCAACTGCACAGAAGTCCTTGATAAATACTTGAGATATTTGGTAGTCAACATCTGAAATAATCCAAATATCACAGACATAACAGACTTTCAAACGAGAACCATAGCCACAGAATTAGAATTTATCTTCTGGGCTGTGTAAACAGGAGAACAAGATCCAGATCTCTGAGCTGAAAGAACATAGTCCTTAGTTTACAAAATTTGTTTTTCTTCTAATTCTTCACCACAAGACTGCAGGATTGATTCTTTCCTTCCACCCACTAAGGCTCTCCTGGCCACACAGCACCCTAAATCCCCCTCAGCCCTCTGCACACGAACTCAGCAGGGACAGGTCACTGCCACACTTCAGAGCTGTGGAAAAAAAAGATACTGGAGCTTCCATAAAGACTAAATATTTGGGTTATGCTACAAAAACAGTTGACATGAATGGAAGCTTTCACTATAGGACTATTGTAGTACTCCTCCGGTTGAAGTTTCAGGGAACACTGCGTGCAAGTAGTAAAAAAAAAAATAAAGATTTCTTGTTTATCCCCATGGTCCCAATCACACATCAGCACACAGAGGCTCATCCAGTGAGCTCCTTCTCATGCTGCAAGGCAAAGAGCAGGGGGGCACTTTGCCTCCTTCCTCCCCACTTTGCACAGGAAAGGGCAGCCCCATTCCTCAACATGATCCCTCATTTCCCCCACCCTACTCTTGCTCACAGCAACTCTGCTCTGGCAGCCTTCAGAGGTCCTTTAGAAAGGGGGAGAGTTGAAAGCAGAGCGTGCCTCCTTTTCCTGCTACTGATCAGCTTTGGAGGACCTCAAGATCCTCTGGGTTCACGCACTAAGAAACAAAGCTGAACAGTTAAATAAGTGCACGTGAACAAACCAACCACTAAGTTAGTTCCTAGTTAAATAGGAACAGGTTCCTTCTCCCCCACTTTTGCTTAAACTAAGGCTCACTTTGCCTTCCACACAGCAACATTTATTTCTCTAACATGCAGCCTCTGCTCAGCAAACAAAGCACCTTCACAGAGCAGCAGGAGAAAGCTGCAGGCAGAAAAACTCCTGAGCCCAGAGGAGAAGCAGTTATATTTAAGATGGTACCATTAATTTCTTAATAGGTAAAAAAAAAGTGAGTTGTTTCATTTTTTATTTAACTTTATTTATTATTGCAGATAATTTATAACGGAAACAGTGGTCCTAAGCTAAGACTTACAAGCCAGCAAGAAGATGCTATTTGCTTATTCAGTCAAGTATATTGCCACAACAGCTAAAAACACCCCAAAAACTTACTAACAAAAGAGTAAATCGTTACTAAAACTTAAAGAGTTATAACAAGCCACAGATAGTTCTAAATAAACCCCCTGAAACATTTTAAAACAGTAACTACAAAGCTCTGGAGCTTGGCTGCAAAGCACACCTGAAATTTTAGTGGCTTGAAGAAGAACGAGACTTCTCTGCTCTTCTAGTGCTTGAAGCAAGAGTTATAAGCCACAGAGAAGCTAAGTGTAGAAATGTCAATCTGTCTCCCTTTTTCAGATGGAAGGCTCAGCCTCTCCCTCAGCTGAAGCATGTCGCAAATCTTGCACCTTCCAGGAAGGTAAAATGAAGTTTAATAGTTATCTCACTAGACTGTGCAACACTTAGTTCCCATTTCAGCCAGCCAAGCTATTATTATCTGGTGATGGTGTACTAATTTTTCAGCCAGGCTCTGAGAGGAAGTATGGTAGAAAAAACTCATGAGTACAAGAGGGAAAACAATTTTTAAAAGGCTGCGGCATATGAACAAAAACACTAAAACAATCCTTTATCCCATACTGTTTTCTTTTCTAAGACACCCTTTCAGCCTGTTTTGAAATACAGCAATTTTAATGGCCTGTTTTGGTTTGTTATTCAGCTGCACATCCTTAAGAACTATGCTGTGAAGGGAGTCTGAAGTCCGTGTGGCCACAGTCACTTTTTCCAGGAGGATGACTCTCCACTCACTGCCCAAGGCAAAGCACTCTCGACAGGACAGTGACCCAAGGTTTCCTTTGTCCTGACACACGCTCGTGGCTTGGTAACCATGCATCACCCACACCAACCAGGCTGAAGAGCAGCACGAGTGCACAGGCTCTCTGATGAATGGAGGATCTCAAAACACACTTCAAGGGCTGTTTGTTTCCTTTTCTCCCTTTTCCAGATTTGTTAACTCTCAGCTGAATGATGGAAGGCTTTTGACCTTCCAACCAAAGCACTGCTCATTTCCTCCTCCAGAAATGCTAATATTCCTTGAACAAAGCTATGCACAGCCATATCACCCACCCCCATGACTACAGTAGGTAAAAACTGCTCTTATGCTTTGCTAACTCCTATATATGTTGTTAACACGCAATACTGCAGAATAACTCCCTCAGCTAATGCTCCGTGCTATCTCATAGAAAAAGCTGCACTGTGAGCTTTATGCTCCTTGCTAACACATGCTACGGGGTCACATAAAGGAGATTAATGCATAAGGTACAACACAGGTTTGCTCAAAACTTGTTAGATCAATCAGGGCACCCACAGCTACATCCTAAATCAGGCTTAATGGACACAAAGGCACATCTATCTCAAACAAGCCTGCAGCTATCCTGAAGCAAACTACTGCATATCTTCAGCTGAAGAAAAACATTTCATGATGAAGGGATATAGTATTAAGATGGATTCAAACAACAGTTTGTGCACCTGTGTCCTCCAGCCTTAGAAGCTGGAACCTAATGATTACATATTCTTTCAGTCATTTTAACTGAAAGCCATGTAGCATTCCCTTTTCCTCCCTCTGCTTTACACTACGGAATAGAAGAGGCCAACATGTCACAAACCTCACATTTCAAATCGTGTGCAGGCTTCTGAGAGCATTTAAGACTAAAGACAAAAGGAGAAAAGACTGAATGATCTGTCTGCCACTACAAGTCACTACATAGCGTTGTTTTCATGACCTTTTCCCCTTACTTTCTTCTTTTATATTCCATATGTTGTGAGGAAAAACTGGATTGTCTGAATTCAAGCGAAGTCTAAATTAATTAAGCACTATTCCAAAGCAACAATTTTTAAAGCAGCTTGCCTGACACGTGCCTTACGATCAGAAACACAACATTTTGCTCTATCCTTCATATCCAGAAAAAAAAAAACCAACAGGTTAAACAGAAAAAAAAATAAACAGACTATTGACGAGGGAACTTGAGCTACTGGTAAATACCTCTTCTATCATCTGCACTCTGGAAGGATGAAAACTGTTGCGCACATCATTTCCACTTTCATACAGTAATGCTGGTGGTTAAGTACACTCTTCAGTTTTCTGCTTTTCTAAAGAACTGTGTTAGGGTCATTCTGTTTATACACCATTCAAAACTATTACACTACCACACCACAGGGACTCTTTTAGCCTCAACATTACAGATTAGGGGTATACAGTATCTTGTAAATGATCCCTGCTCACCTTTAGCCTATGCCAAAGTTTCCATTTTCACATCCATCTCAAGTGTCCAGCACATGCAGTATTTCTCTCTCTGCAAGTACTTTAAAATGCTCTATTTTGTTGTTTAACCTCAATGACATCTCTTAATCATAAGTTAGAAAAATTAAAATAAGATTGTGATCACTTTTCTAATATTCTGCACTCCAAGTGCTGGAGCTGTTTGCTGGCTCACCTTGACTCAACTTATCTCCATGTCTAGAACACACACTGTCTAGTTGCAAAATACCGAACTGTGCCTCCTTGGATTAAAAACAGAATTACTGAAGATTAAAACAAAGCATTTTTTAAATATAGAAAGATTTGGAAAGGTCTTTTGAAAACATAAAGCACTTGCAGAACACAGGAACTTTTCAAGATGTATGTAAGATCAATTATGTAGCAACAATGTATTTGCTGCAAGGCTGAGGCAACTGTTGCAACACAGAAAAACTTATCCAGCTCAACTTCCTCTGCAGCTTGCCCCTGCATGACAACAAGCTCTGGGTTGTACTTCCTCACTCACAGGAAAGATAGAACACAGCTTTATTTAAACAGGCCCCAGTGACTGTAGTATAAAGAGAAGGAAAGAAAAAATCTTTGGGTCTTACAACTCGGTTTACAATCCAACCTACCTCCTGCGTTACTTTGAGAGCCCACCCAAGAACTCCCACTGTAACTGAGCTTACCTGTTGTTAATGCAGACTTGGGGAGGGAAAAACACGTTACAGAATCTGTGAAGATTCCTCTTTTATAAGCATCAACATTCAGAAGTGTTTCCAACTGAAACTCCATCATGAACATGGAAATTTTTAAGTAAAAATGTTGAAAACTTTCTGATCAGTCATTGAAAGCATGATTTAGTAGAAAACTGGATAATTCATTAGAATCATCTCAACCTTCTTTCTTTATCAGATTCTGGACAGTCTCTTTCAAATGGAAAAAGGAATAATTTAGATTAATTGCACTGATGACCTGAGTAGTCTCCAATTTCATAAGTGAATGAACAACAGAACGGGTAATGATAGATTTGTGCTTCAGTCTTGAAAATTGACCCACAGATTCAGGTAGCCCCCTGCAAATGAGGAAGGTTTGGCATAGGCGCAAAAATCCACCTGCAGGTTCACTTCAGACTCTTTCTTGGTCTCTCAAACTCAATTTGAAATTAGTCACTGAACAAAACAGGAAGCAGGAAGCAACAGGAGCCAAGGCTCATACCTTTTAAAGTGACAAGAAGTCAAGGCTAAGCCCTAAAAGCTCTGTTTCACTTGCTGGTGCTTGCAAAGCTCTGATTGTCACAATTTTCTTCTCAAAATCCATTTCATCTGTCGTCGCTAAGAAACAGAAAGAGGAAGGGCTGCCACCAGTTCTACACAAGGGCCTGCAAGTAGGGACTTACCTCACTTCCTTCTATTGCCAGAGAAGATCCAAACCTACGTACTTATTACCACTAACCCCTTATAGCTGGTGCTGCTACACATTTCAGAATGAGAGCATACTCTAAACTACTTACCTGGAATGACTTGATTAAAAAGCAGCATTTAAGAGAATTTCAAAACCAAATTGCTCTGAATTTTGTAAAAGTAGCATTAAATATCTATAAAAATATATCTTTGCATGAACAGGCACAGATCTCAAAGATGACTGGTGAAAACACCTAAGGAATTATTCAGGAATGAATACATACTTAGCAGCTAAGGCAGAAAACCTAGGGGGTAAGAAATGATCCTATCTACTTTACCCTTAACAAAACTCCTTCCTGGATACAGCAGCATCTTCAAGAAATCCTCAGTCCAGTATTTGACGTGTTGTTATGATGTGGAGCTTACCATAATTGATATAACAGAGACTTACTTTCAAATAACTTTCAAATGTTTAATCTCTCAGGAGTTGAAATAGCAGGGACAGAACTACAGACCATATTTTATGATCAGGTCAGTGACAGTTTTGAAACAAACAGCAACAGTGCTTGCCTGCAATGTCAGACACCTTCTTGTCATGCTGTCTAAACAAATGAATGCAGCTACTTACAAATTGTACGATTTTTAATCAGATTTTTGAAAACATGATAGAGAACAGTGCTGAAAAATCTTGGGAACAAGTAGTCCCAGCTACCAGTCACCTATTTTACGCCTATTTAATGAAAAGGAAACATCAGAGAGGCCATAAACTATGAAGCAAAGGAAGAACTATCACAAGCTCTGAAATGCTTATGATGGCGTATTACTTTGATCAGTTTATGTAAAGGACCACATATAATTTTCAGAACAAACGCACACAAGTTCCCACATACCCTGCTCATTTTTCTGCAGGAACTAACAGCATGGAAACTAGAAGATGTAAATGCAGCATACAATTTCATACCAGCTTTTCTCACCAACCAAATTAAATCTCTCCCACAAGACAAACAAGGACTATCCAAACATCTGTTGTATGCAGAAGCAGGAACCAGGAAGAGCTGTATGCACAAAAGCAGAATAATTCTGAGCAAGCAAAATCAGAAACATTCCCACCTGAACTGAAGGTGCTGGCTCTTGAGATTGCTTACTGGTAGTTCCCTGGAAAGACGCTGAAGCAAAGCTGTCAGTTCTGTGTAATACTGGACCATCAATCCTTGCAGACACCTCTGTCCTGTGTGACTGCCACGTCTCTTTTCTGTGATGAGATTCACCAGATTGCTCATCTCCAAAGGCAGCCCAAGAACAGCTGTCCTTTTGTTCATCTTCAAAAGCATTCCAATCAGTAGCCTGGCTACAACCTGCTGAACTGAAGTCCGCAAAGTCGTCAGAGTCCTGAAAAGCAACGCTCTCATCTTGAGATTTTGGCACTGAATCAAAGTCTCCAAATTCACTATCATCACCATTTTCTACCTCAGTAGTATGCTGGAAGCCTAAGCCAGAAGTTTTACTGGTAGCATCACATTCTGAAGTGTCAGCCGTCTGATTTAGTTTAGCTTGATCCAACGTTACTGGCAGCTGAGAAACAGTACTTGTGTCCCTGAATTCACCAAACGCATCATTAGGTTTGCTAATATGTGCGGGCTGTTCAGAAGTTCCTTCTAAAGCTAAAGCATTTATTGATTCTTGAGCATTAATGAAAGTGGGAGTTACACTGCTGACTGAACCAAAATCACCAAATTCATCATCGTGTGCGTCATAGCAAGCTACAACTTCAGTACTACTTCCACCATTCTTAACTTCTTCAAAATCGTCCACATTTTTTCCTTCAAGATCAGTGCTTGGGCTTTCAATCTTATCAACTTTGATATCCTCTGCTCCTGAAAAGTCATCATGATGAGAAAAATCTTTGCCATTTTCTACGTAGCGTTGTTTTCTCCTCCCACTGTTTGCTCCATTTTCAGTAGTGCATATTGAACTTCCAGTTGTTTGAGACGTACTAGAAATCGCAAATTCATTATCTTCCAGTGCTGAGGAATCCTGTTCACAGCTAACTTCTGCAATACAAGCCTCTCCTTCAGTATAAACTACTCTGTTTATTCTGTTGTTTTCCTGAATGTTCAGAGAGTCTCTTTCATTAAGAACACTGCATATTGTAGGCCCAGTTCCATCTAAGTGGATTGTTTTTTTGTTTGAGAACGTAGCAAAATCTGCAAAGCCTTCGTCTGAGCTAGGAATTGAGTTCAAACTTAGCTCAGCACTATGGGTGCTAACCGTTTTTAGTCCCTTTGTGTCACCAATGCTGTCTAGATCTTCTGTTCCCTGAGGATTTACAGGGTCCAATGCTGCAAATCCATTTGTTAGAATCTCTAGACATGGAAGTTTTTCGCCATTACAAGCATCTATTTGCTCATCTTGGCTTTCAACTGTTATATCAGTTCTGACAACATCAGAAGAAAACCTCTCTGATTTCCCAGCGTTCTCTCTTTGTTCCCCTCTTTTGTTTGTATCTTCTAAACTTACATCAAAAGCAGTACCTGAAGTTCTAAACTTAGATTTTTCTTTGCTGGTACCAGTAGCTGACATATCAGAAAGTTCCTTAGGAGGAGCAGGAAGCTCTGCAATGCAGTCTTTAACATTTTTAACAGATGTGAAAGTTGCAATGCTAGCTACATTGTCTGAATAATCATGAAGGGGGATAAAATGATTTGTGGGTATAAATTCCTCCTTTGGATGACTGTAGTCTGGTGCATCAAAATCAGCAAAAGCTACACCAGCAGAGCTTACACCAGAAAATCCTCCAAATTCTCCAAATTCATCTTCATCGTCATCATCAGCTCCATTGTCTAGCGGTGGAGGGGATGAGGAGTACATTCGAATAATATCTGGTTCCATTGTTCAGTTCCACTTCAAAATTAATATATTTCTATAAAAGGGAAAAAACATACATTAGAATTTGACTAATTAGCCTTTTTTTTAAAAAAAAAAAAAAAAAAAAACTGTTTCACATTTTAGAAGTGTATGTATAGGTCAGCGTCATTCATATTAGATGAGAAAGGAACATTAGATATCACTATGCAAAATGACTGCAGAATGTTTAGTCATAACTTCCAATGCTTTAAGACGGACTGTTTCTTTCGCTACACACAAACCAAGCAAGGTTTACATCAGAAGATTGGCAAAAAAGGATGGCAGCCTCTGCTAAAGCCTATGACAACTAACTTTCAGTAACAGCTCTGCAGGATGTAGTGTACATAAAGGCAGATTATAAAGGTGGTGTCAAGAATTCCCCAAACCCATTTTCTAACCAATTCTTCTGTTTTAGAAATTCACGAGGAATCTAATGAGGGCAGTTCAAGACTTTTGTAAACTACTACATGACCACATTCCCAGTGTACAGTGCTGAAATGGCAGGACACGAAACATGTTTGTCTGGAGCTGTTGTGCAAGGCCATGACACGGTTCACTGGAGCTTTAACACACCAGCTGCCAACTCTCTGTCACCAGCAATTCACGAAATCGCCACTTACCCTGGTCCACCTTCTCCCACGTGCACCATGTGACAGAAATTAAGCCACCTGATGGACAGTCAACAATCAAGCACTTAAGACACCTTCAGACAGAGATTTCTAAAGCTGCTTCCTCAAGCTTTGAAACTGTGCAGGAGCACTGAAATGAGCTCCCGTTACGATTGCTACCTGTGACCTGCTGTTCTACTGTTTCATCTCTACCTGTTCCTAGGTTTCTATCACGTCTCCCCGTACTTTGGATTTCCTAACACCAAGCCAAAGCACGCTGTCTCCCCAGCTGCTGCTGCCAGCCTGCTTTTGTCCAACAAACAGCCAGCTGGGAAATGCCATGATAAGTACCTTCAAAGCCTAGAGCAAAACAGACTTCTCCATCAAAGCTTATTCTCAAAAGCAGAA
This sequence comes from Penelope pileata, assembly GCA_013396635.1. Lineage (NCBI taxonomy): Eukaryota > Metazoa > Chordata > Aves > Galliformes > Cracidae > Penelope > Penelope pileata. The sequence continues at coordinate 3,778,495 of WBMW01000972.1, forward strand.
CGGAGTAAGATTATCCATAAAATATTTAAACGCAAATCACAGGAAAAAAAGGTATGAAAGTATTCCCATGGCCTAGATAGACACAGATTAAGGACTCGATCTTAACATTGCCAATTATTACAGCAACAACCAAGGTATGGACTGAATTCCATCCCCCCACAAAAAACTGTACAGACTTTTTTCACTATTGCACATGATTAATAAACCATGAAGTAATACCATTTACATATTGACAACTGTACACCCCACCTAACCAGGTTTGTAAGGCAGAGTCCTTACAGGGAGAGCTACATCTGGGCACTTCCCATTTCAAATGTCATTTGTTTATGACTAAACTGTGACAACACACTAAGGGCTATAGAAAAAAGAACTGGAAGGTAGTTATACATAGCAAACATTGCTATTTCTAACTACTGGAATAAATGCAGATTTTAACACTCCTGAAATGAAAACAAAACATGAATCCTCAACTCCAAAGCATTTGGCAAAGGGCTTTGTACACAAACCTAAACAACAGCACACCAAGGGCATAACAACAAAGAAGCTCTGCAGTTCTTTTGAAGCACAACAAACGACAGTACTTGAGCCAAACCACTCTTTATATTTGCTAGGGAAGCCTGATAACTTTAAGGTGACTAACATTTTCAGTTTTTTTTTTTTTTTTTTTAATAGGGTATTACACAGTTACAGACTAGCCTGTTTATCAAAATGAAACCAAGAAGTAATTTGTAACATCACATGAAAACTGAAGACTGCAGAGAAATGATATTGCAAATAAAATAAGTTGTCAACAAGCTCCCACGTAGGCTTACTCAGCGCCAGCTGCTTAGCAAGGTATTGGAGTAGAGCTTCACTCACATCCCAGAGGCTTCAGCAGCCAAAAGCACTCTGTTTTACATCAGGGTTTAGCAATTGCTGTGCAATGTCACTCATGAACATAAAGATCCATTCCAAGATGTCTGTGGAGGATGACTTTGAGATTACTCCAACCTGCTTACTTTCCCAGCCTCTGGGTTTTCAACCCACTGAATACCATAACAACAGTTCCCCTTTGTAACTAATGGAGCAGCCATTCTCTCTTTACTTCCCCATTTCCAAAAGCTACTGTAGTCAGTCATCAACCCCAAGATTAAACTCCCCATGCATCCAGACTACGATCACGTCCTGAACACTGCAGAGAAAGATCTGTATGTTATCCTCAAAGAAATGCCCTGATCAGTGGAAGTGCTGATGGTTCTTTTGTAGGAAAGACTGGTTAGACAGACACCGGTATACACCAGCTGTGCTCACCTCCAGGCACTGTATCTTGGGGAAAACACTCCTCAAAGCTACAGGGGGGATGGTTAAACTGACCAGCATTGCATCAGGAGTTGGAGACTCCTAGGGTCACAGATCAGTAGCTCCTCAGTAACACACTGACACTGAGGGGAAGGGACAGAAAGTGGCACCCATCAGAATGGGATTCACTCCTCCAGTTCCTGCTGCTGGTCCTGGAGAAGGGAAAGGACTTCTTGATGTCTCTGTTTTTTTGTTTACACTAAAAAAGTAGATTTATTTGGTTATATGTACACACGCATGTAAATATATATATAAATATATAAAGCTGCTTTTAAAGCAGTTTTAAAATAATCAAGTCATAAAAGCAATTATATTCAAGGAAAAAGGAGACAAACCCAGGTTGGCCAGCTTCTCCTACCCCAAAAGTTTTTATTGATGAGAAGTCACAAGAAGGGGAGAAGACACCCAACAGAAGCCACCTGAAATTTGTTTTCAGCTAACAAACACGTGAACTTACAGCTCTGCATGCAGGTAATGACATTATAGCCTTGTTGGTTCAGTATTAAAACAAATCCACATTGTACTTCTATAGCTTAAAGACTTGAAAAATCTTGGAAAGGACTTGGTTCAACTGCAACTCTTCTGCTCAGCTAAAAGGCGTCAGCAGCTCAGTGGCCCACCGTGATTACTGTACCATTATGCACGGGAATTAGATGGGAAGGATGCTGAGAAATCTCCTGAATTATGAGTGATATATGCCAATATTAATTAAATTTTTTAGAAATTGCACTAATCGTAGCTCAGACTAAACAATGAAGCCTGAACAACTAATGGATTAAAAAATAAAAGAAAGAAAGAAGATTGTAGCTCAATGACATATCCTAACACAATGAAGCAGAGACCTTGAAGAAGTACTTTGGAGCTTTCCCATTAAAAAGAAAATGTACCAGAATTTGTTTCACCATATGATTTTTTTTTATCTTTTTACATTTATAAAGATGTAGAACTTGTTCCTCACTTGTGTTACTTGAAATATCAGTCAACTCTGCATTAGTTACTGCTCCACCACCTGACATCGCAACTTCTCATGCACAAAATGCCCACAAAAATTATTTCTTAGCCTGCACTGGACGTACTTCCACAAGTTCCCTATTGTAACAACATCCCTATTTTCTGTTGATTTTTCTCTTACTCTCATTCAGACATAAATCGTAACAGAGTTCAGAAAACTCTTGGGGGTGAGGATGATCTTAAAAAAAAAAAAAGTAAACAAAAAAACAAAGTCAGCATTCAGAAAACAAAATGAATGACATGAGGGCAACAAGCAGCATCATTGAAAGAAATTTACCTACAAGACATAGAAAGTTAACATGGAAAAAAAAGTAGCAAAGAAGAACGAGGTAAACGGGGCTGAAGCAGACTGCCAAAGCCCAATTAAACTTCTATAGGTGATCAGAAGTCTTCCTACATTTTCTCTTCAGCAACTTCTGCCATAGAGAAGAAACCCCCTTCAATTTTTCATTTCAAAGCGCTTTTAAAACATCACAGGGATCATCGACACAACTGCAGTCCCACAGCACAATACTCTACTCCATGTGGTCCAGGAACAGTTGCCAAAACAGGATCTGCAAGGAACATGGTTCATTGCAGTTAGCTACCAAAGCTCGGATCAGATTTTCAAATCCACCTCTTCTATTAGTTTAATCAGTTGAACCCATACAAACCAACTGCATCGTTGCTCATATGGGCTTGTTTATCATTTTTTTTCTTTTGAAAGCAATCTATTTCCCACGTTCCAGATGCATTTTAAAAGTTCATGTTAAAGGGTTTCAAAATGTATGCATCTGTACTATATATATGGGCTTAAGGTTATGTTAATACACTTTTACTGTTGTTTACAGAACTCAAATGACTATCATCATACTAAATGTTTATCAGAAGGAAAGAGAGTCATAGCAGTCTTCCCCTGCCCTTGGGCTGACTAACTACTGATGAGTTTTTTAAAATGGGGCATAATCCCAATTCTCTGCGCAACACAGAAAACTGCACGGAGATTTTTAGCCTTGATGTACTTTCCTTCAGAAAGGATTTCATTATGATCCCCTTTCTTGACTTTCAAAAGCGTTCCACCTGCCAACCACAAACTATTGAACCAAATTCATTACTGCTCACTGGAACATTAACTTGGTGAAAAACCATAGGTCTGGCAGAACAACAACAACTTTGTTCATTAATTCCTTTAGTTAATCCCTGCTTTGTCTGGCAGCTCAAACGAGGACTAAGAGCTGGAACAGTCGCTTCATCTTTTGTAGTGAGGAACTCTACACCCAACTCTATCAGTCATGCTGTTGGGCTGTATCATTTTGTAAAACCTGGATTTCAAGTGATTAACCCGTTCACTTGCAAAATGTGATTTTACTCAGGAAGTAGAATTTGGAAAAAACAAACAAATAAACAAAAAACAACTACGACTGAGACATACACCATTTATTTTCCCATTTCTGAGGGAATTGGCTCCCAGGTTCACTAAGAATTTAACATGCACTTCAGTATTTACCTGTTCATTTAAATTTGGGGGGGAAAAATTAAATTTTAAATGGATACACCAATTTTTCCAGCATGTTATATAGTAAGGAATCTTCCTTGATAGAAATTACAACCATTTGTACCTGCACGTAATAGAGTAGCTATGTTTCTGTGGGTTAACAGAACAGGTAACAATTCAGATTTCTGCCAGCAGACCCTACAGCATGGAGTGAGGAACCTGAACACATTTAAGTGTTCCTGTTGAGATAGGATTAATTTATCGCCAATCACAGATTTATGTTGACAACTGTCAGCAAGTTTTTCTGAATCATACAGTTGGTATTATTAGAGCGATAATGGATTGCCATCATTTTCTCATGACACAGATTGCCCAACACTTTTCAGAAAAACGTATTAAAGAATTGTTTTCTCTTTCAGATATCACTTTCTGTAATCTTTTACTTGGTACCAAAAAAAACAAAGAAAAAACCTCCACAAAAAGAACAGCTCAAAACACTACTTCTTCCTTCCATGTGTTTCTTTATATTTGATTGTTCATTATGAAGGAATTTCACAAATTTCAGTATTTCACTGTTAAAGTCATGCTATAAATGTAATGCATCAGTACACTTGAGTGCATACCGACACTTTATTTAGAGAAAAAAAAAAAAAAGATGCTGATCAATTTGGTCAGACTAAATTCTGTTACAGCAGCTCTTGCTTCAAATCATTTTTACTAAGGTCACAAGCATTTAAGCATGTAACTCCAGTTTGTTTGAAACATGCAATAGAAGGGAGAAAAAAAGAAACCGATAACGCTGGAAAAGATTAGAGTAGTAAGCAGCTGGTTTCAGTTCTGATAGTGCAAGGATTCAGAAGGACAAAACTCATACCCTACTTCCACCTCAAGCCAATAATTAGGTCTTCAAAACACTATTGAATCAGAGTATCCCATTATTTGCTTGTAGTAAATAGGGAACAATATCTGCTTTCCTCACACACGGCCCATATCCTTGTTCATTACCTTTTTGCAGAGTAACAGCAAGTCTAACAAAGACGCGGCAGCAAAGAGAACAACGGCATTACAATACACAAAAGTAGGTTTAAATAGTTCATTGTCTGTGTACCTTCTACGGCAAAGCTTGAAATAGCATGTCTGGTTCTTATATAAGACCGAAAAAATTGGGAGGCCACAAAGAATACTGCTAAGTAAAGAAATAATTGAGATTTGTAAAATTTAAAAAAAAAAAAAAAAAAAAATTAATCATAGATTAAAATGTTTCCTTTAACTTTAGAGGAACATTAACAAAACAATGAATAACCACTCAATTGTGGTTTATCCTGAAAGCAAAGCTGAGTTAAGCAACCTATCAAAACCCATAAAGAAACATAAAATAACGAGGGATGGCATGATCAAGATCTCCATGACAGAAAGGACAACATTACTGAAATGCCTGGCAGTAAAAAGCTTGCAATGCCAAGGAGGCGGATTCAAGTCATTAGCTGCTAGAATCTGCTCTTTCCAAGAACGCTCAGCTCTTCTCTGCAAGGGAATTCCTCTAACGAATATCAAAAATAACTTAGTAAGGACCAGATTTAGACTTCTCATTACAGCAAAATGTTGGCTTCCAGTAGGAACAGCTATCTTCTTTCATAACTTCACCTTTTCATCGTCTCATTAACAATGGAAATTGGATCTCCAGTCTTTCCATACTGCACCTGAGAACTCACTTCCAGAAGGGCAGCTGTAAACGAGGGAAATCTGTTAAAATAACAATCTCACAGCCAAAATCCAATCTAGAAAGAGTCATTCTCCAAGCTGCAGTCAATATGTTCCTAAATTGGTTTATTAAGTTCACTTTTCTTCTTGGAATAACTTAGCAGCAAATAAAATACAGCAAGGAAATGTTTACTTCATAAAGCCTCCAGAAATCAATGCTTTCCATTTTGAATCTAGCGCTGTTACAGCCAGAAGGTCCATTATCCAATGCAGAAGTTTCAGGACACTCTTTTTGCTTGGACATGCATAAGTTGAGGAAAACAATGTTCTCCAGCTCCAATACATCCAGGGTATCTAAAAATAAGCCTTATTTCTCATTACCCAACATTTGGAATTAATCGATACCACTGCACATTACCGGGGTTTCAACAAACACTGAATATGCCAGACACCTATTAGAAAGCACTGTACGTAAAAAGAACACTATGGTAGCAAAACTCAGAGGACTTTCATCAGGATTCAGGCACTTATCTCAGTCCTCCTGACCTCTTGCCTTCCCCAGGCTGGCAGTAAAAACAAGGCATCCTCAGACAGTTCGGCCTATAAAAGATTCAAACCTCTTTGCCTCTTCTCCTCTCCCTCTTGCCACACATAGTAAGAAAAAGTCAGGTAGCACAAATATGAAATGTAAATAGGTTTATGACATCTTCCTTTAAACCTTACTTGTTAAGAAACAGTCAAATGCAGGCTATCACTACCTGTGCTGTTTCACTCCCCCTATTTCATTTGGGCTTAGCTGTGGAATCCAAGCAGCATTTGAAAAATATGAACAATCTGAACATTGCTTTAGTTCATGACACTCCTCTTAACCAAGAACAGCATCACTTACCCAAAACAAAAAGACCAGGTTATTTTTATAAAGCTCAATACACAAAAAACCACGTAATGTTTTCAGTGAAAATCAACTGACTTGCTTCAACAGCTGCAGATAAAGGCACTGTACCTAAATCTGTGAACAGACATTGGGGAAGATGTTTAAGAACAGGCATGTTTTTAGCTCATGTAGGCAAACATGCCTGGCTGGGAAAGTCAATCAGGTTTAAAATCTGGCACTGTGGGAACACTGCATTTGTGCACAATGTACTGTACACATCCATACAATGTGCAAAGTGAGACAGATTGCGTCAGTAACACATAACTGGGATGTTTTCATTCTTATCATTTCTGAAAGTCGTTTAGCAACAGTGTTCAGCTCCATGAGAAAACACGTTTCTGGATCACAGAATCACAGAATTGTAGGGGTTGGAAGGGACCTCTAGAGACCATCGAGTCCAACCCCCTCCGCCAAAGCAGTTTCCTACAGCAGGTTGCACAGGAAGGCATCCAGATGGGTCTTGAATATCTCCAGAGAAGGAGACTCTGATGGATCTTACCCTGAAACATGTCATTTGGGAACCTGTTCTAAACTAAGATGAAAAGATGCAGAATTAGGAAGCATTAAAAGTAAATTACCTAAACTCAACTCTTCTTAGAGATGTACTTACAGAGCAGTACATTCTCCAGTACATCTAACACCTTCAGACTTCACAGATACTATCGTGAAGAGCAGATTACCACTGCCCAGAGGTGCTCTCTTACAGGAAAGGGTCTCACAGAGCTCAGCAGAGGAAGCATGCTGGCACAAGCTGAACAACTGCAGTTCTGCCCTCCATTACTGCAAACTCTTGCTTGTTTTTAAGTGAATTAATATTTTCTTCGGCATGCAAAGAACAAGTAAGTGAGAAAAACAAAGCAAAACAGTACCTGACTAAAGCAAGTTAAACACACTTATCAAGAACTGACTTACGTTATTCATCCTTTATCCCACCCATGGGCACTTTGGCACATTAAGAACACAATGCACGAAGGACATCTAATACTCCAAAAGAACAATGTCTATTTTCCATCATCTTTCAACAGACATACAAACTTGAGGTTTCACGTTTCCTTTCCACATAACTTGGAAACATAATAAAGAGAAGATTTGCCTGCCTTGTGGTTCTTCCAGAACAGGACCCTTGGATTTAAAAACCCAAACTAATGAGTCTGCTTCTGTAAGGCAAATAAGTCACCTTGCAATTGGTGCCGCCACAGAAACATTCCTAGTGGTGTGGATCCAAAGCTTTAATTGCTGAAGATGTCAGCACAAAAGAAAGTCTACTGGAAAAAGTCTACTGGAAACGAGACTGTCTATTTTCAAACAAGGCACATTTCAAATTTTTTTTTTTATTATTATTATTTGGAAGCATAGGAGCAGCTTGCAGTGTATTTTCTATACAAAGGAAAAATAAAATTGACAAAATAACAAGAAATCTAACGATGAGTAGGATCTCAGAAAAGCACTTCTCCAAGAGGACCATCCAGAAAAGTCATAAATGAGTATTTTGAATCCCCATGAAAAGGTGAGCATGCCACTGCAGTGAAACATTCACAAAGACATAGTTTAAGTTGTCAGACAGTACAATAGCACAGAAAGAAATGAGCATTTTGTTGAAAAAGATAATAAGCATCTGAAAGACGATTATGCTGCAGAGTATAGTGAAAACCAGATCCAGCATCAGTTTCTTTACTGCTGGTTTTCCAACTGATACCACTACGCTTCTGCAAGGAGAGTTCCATGAATATTTCAAAAGGAAAGGGCAAGGAGTTGACTGAAGTCTGTCTAAGCCAGTTTATTATTTCTGCCGTGAAAGACAAGTCTTTAGAAAGCACTTGAGAGCTTCAGAATGAGTTATTTTGATGTAAGTAAGGTGTTAAAACGCTGACATTAACTTAAGGTAGCAAAACAATTTTTGTCTTGCGCTTACAGACATAAAATCACGTCCTGCCTTAATCAACATAAATACGCAACAAATACTGATTCACTGTGAATAATTCTTAATTTCATAGATTTACGAGACCCTTTGCTAAATGAAACTATGACAATGGCAAAAATAAAACCAAACCAAAAGAATCGGACAGCACAAACTGCTCCCTTCAGGCTGAGATCCTTTAACTGCTTACTTATAAACAAATTAAGGAAGTCAAAAGGAGAGGTCATGCTTTCACATGACCCGAGAAGGTCACACAACACGCATTTCACACAAAACACCACGTGAAATGGAACCAACAGAACACATTACTTTTTCCAAAGTCTCCTTACTACACAGCTGGGAGAATTTAAACTTAAAATACGAGCTATCCTCAAGTTTATGCTATTTATTTTCACCTACACGAAAGGGACATTTCCTGGAAAAACAAAACACCTTAGTAACCAGCCACAGGACTTCTTCTCTTCCCCATTCCTCCAGGTACATCTCCAGGCACGGGTGCACGCATGCAGGCTGTACCAACAACACAACCTAACCTTTAAAGGCTCAAAGTAGGCTAATTGGTTTTCCAAGCCTAGTTTGTACATCCAGAGAATAAAACAAAGATGGAAATACTTTTAATTATGCTCAACCTCCAAGGATCAGCCCACACAGAAAGCCAACATCCATCAAAAACTCACTTTACCACAAACTCAACAGCTGAGGAAACCCGCTCCAATGAGACACATCACACCAAGCCATAGGTGAAACAAATCTGACGGGACCAGCACAGGACAGCTCTCGCTAACGAAGCTTTTTCTACTGCCTCTGTTTACGAGCAGAGGTTTACTTCACAAGGAGTATTTTCCCAAAGTTTCAGTTTCTCCTGAGGCTGGAGGAAGGGGCTGCCACCGCCGAAGCCAGCCCGGTGACACACCAAAGGAATGCTGAGGTTTAACCCTTTATTTGAGGGACTGTCTTCTCTGAGGAGAACATTTTGGTGCACCAGGCAGCTGCTTACAACACCTCACCGAAGCCTCAGCACTGGCGTTCCACCAGCTTTGCTCCCATTTTCACTTCGAAATGATCCCACAACAGAACTTTTCCTCAGTTTGTCATTTTCGGACACGCCGCTGACCGACCCTCCCACCCAGCACCCCTGGCCAGGCCCCAGGCCCCGGCTGCCGCCCCACACGGCCGCCCCGCGAGGGCCCGGCCCGGGTGCCCGCAGCCCTAGGCCCCCCCGAAGGACAAAGCCCCGCCGCGGCCACCGCCGGCCCCGAGGCGGTGCCGTCCCCTCAGGGCCGGGGCGAGGGGAGGACGGGGCAGCGCTGCGGGGATTTTCACCTCTCCCTCCGCCCGGAGGATGGACGGAGGGGCGATGCCCTCACCCGGCTCCAGGAGGAGCCCCGGTGCTCCCCGTTCACCACCGCGGGGCATGGGGTCCCCTTCCCGGCCAGGCCCGGAGGACACCACCACGGACACCGCCGGCGCGAGGGCAGCGCGGCGGCGGCCCCGTCTCCTACCTGAGGGCTGCGCGGCGGGCGGCGGGGCCCGGGCGGGCATGGCGGCGGCGGGGAAGGGGCGCGGGGACGCGGCCGGCTATCTGAGGCCTCCCGCGGCAGCCGCCATCGAGGGGGAACCCATGTCACGGCGGCAGGAACCGCGTCGCCGCGGCCCGGCCCCCTCCCGGCGGCCACCGCCTCCCGCCACCGCCCACCTGGCCTCGCTCCTCCCGGCGGGCGCCGCGCTATCGCCGCTCTCCCAGAGCCAGCGTCACTCCCAGCAACAGCCAGCGGGGCAGGGGAAGAGATAAATAAGCGCGGAACGCCGCCGCTGTAGTAACGGCTCCCCCGCTACGGAAAACGGCGGACCCACCGCGCGGCCGCCATCTTGAGTGCTGGCAAGCCGCGGCTGGGCGGCCATCTTGGACGAGGGGTGAGGCGGGAGAGCGGCTGACGGGGAGGTGAAGTCGCGACCGCCATGTTGAGTGAGGGCAGCGCTTTTTTCCCGGTGGCCGTTACTGCCGCGTAACGGCTCCCAGAGGCGTCCGAGCAACGGCCGCGCCGCTGAGGCAGCGGGCAGGGGTCTGCGGGCAGCGCGGGGGGAGCAGGGAGCCCCGAGGCGCGGTGCTTTCCGTGCTCTCATGTAAGGAATACGAGGGGTTTCATTTTTTAATATATCTGTAGTTTGGGGTGTCCTGTGGCTGTGCGGGGTGAGGCCTGTAGAGGGGCTGCCTTTGTGCAGTGCTGGAATCCTGTCAGGAATCCTGTCAGGAATCCTTCCCCCGCGGGGCTGGAGGCCGTGAGGGGGAACTGGAGGTCATGAGGGGGACCGGAGTCTGTAGGAGGGTTTCTCCACAGAAAGGTTCAGAAAGCAGCAGCAACGTAAAAAACACATCCCAAATAAAGGCAGGATGAAAGCTGTGCTCCCAGGTAGGAACAGGGCACGCCGCTGGTTCAGGGACTCAGCAAAGACTCAGACAGCAGTTTTACGCCCCTAACAAGATCCTGGCAGAGCCTGTGTTAAGGGATGATTTCATGTCTCAGTCTTGAGGGCTAGGATAACATTTCTGCATAGGAAATTGTTGACTGCAGAGTTTTGCCCCTTTGAAGTTCAGGGGGAAGTAGTCTGATCCCATATGCGTGATCCCGCAATCCTGTTTCCAAATCCATCCCTGGAACAGACGGTGGTATCACTGTTCCACCTTTTATGTCTGTGTGACCAGGGGGTAAATTTCTTGAACTTTGGAGTTTGCAAACCACTTAATCCGAGTGGAGTCCCTGAGGGCCTGTCTGTGCCAAGCTGAAACCCCAGTTCATAAGCATCAGGGTCCGCCCAGTTACCTCGTTCAAAGAGTAGTTTGGTACAAATTTGTTTCTGGAAAATGAGGTTCCTAAGTGTCTACGTCTCCTTGTGAAGGTATGTGCAACGTCAGTCAGATCATGCTTTATTTGAGCTGGCTTTCTCAAGCTTTATGGTTTTGTTCACTTATTGATTGCACAAATTCTGTAGAAAGTTGTGGAAAGACTGTCAATAAAGCATGCAAGGAAATGCTGTGGTTTTTATATCTTTTTATACACCTTTTCCCTCCAAGTAACACAAGCAGACAATGGTTTGACCTCGTAGATGAAGGTACATTTACAGCAAAACCACTAAGTCAAATCATGAGAAATGATCCATGCATGTTTCTATTTTTTGAATATTTTTGTTGTTGTTTTCTGAGACGTGTTTACACTGTATTGGTAAATATTGTTAGGTCTGCAAACACATCAAGGATTTAAAAATGCATAGCATTGCTTTAAGTAAAGTGCAAAGCCTGCCATGCTTACTTTGAAAGCAAACCGAACACTATAGTTAAAACATACTAACAAATTATAATAATAAAATAGCGATCTAAGTGTAATAATAAAGCTTTGTTCCTACGGAGGTTTGAGCATGTATTTAGACATACAGTCCTTTTTGTGAGGAAGGCTTAAAGCAGGGCTGTGCATACAACTTTTCATGTTTGAGATAGGTTTGTGAACAAAATGGCCACAAATGCCTTTTAAGATGAATTATAATTTATTTGCTAATTCAGTAAGCTGTATACAACCTCTGGAAAGTGTGGGAAAAGTATATTGCTAGTACTATATTTCAACTGCGTTTGGAATCTGTACAATAGCTGATCATAGGTGACTATTAGTGAGGCTGTATGGCTATTATATTTCGCCACCTGGTGGCTGTTCCCTTTTTTTCAGCTTAGTGTCGGAAATGCAGTGTAAAGCTTGTGCTGACCTGGCAGGACAGGAGGAGAAGCCACAAGGGAGCTGGCAGGTAGGCAGTTTAGCAGTCAGAGATCTGTGACCTTCACTCAGTGTTGTTTACAGTTGCAAAGGTGAAGAGAATTGAGGATGGGAGGGAGGGTGGGGGAAGTGAGGTACTTAGTTGTAAAGCACCTGATAAACTGTGTCATTTCTTCCTGTATCTGGCAACAGCCATTAAGTTCCAAAAGCCCAATATAAACTTCAGTTTCCCATACCATCTATATGTAGTTAATGGCCATTGGCTGAGTGTTAACCACCCTTATGGCAACGCTGTAAATAACTTAATTAGAGGAGCTAATTTTATAATTAACTTATCATCTACAACTAGTGTGGGATGAGCGTACTGGATAAACGCAGTGCCCCGTGAACAACCCAGGCAGCAACCCGAGCCGCAGCACACTAAAAAACAAATGTAAAGCCCTTCTGTGGGAAGGACCGAAGCCACGCCAATTGTGTACGACAGGAAGAGAGCCAGAAAGATCAGCAGCATCAGTAACCAGGTCCTAGAATAGAAGGAAAATGGTTAAGTAAAATTCCCAGATGATTTGAGGAAGTGAGTCATATCCTAAAGCTACAAAGAAAGGCAGAAAATCCTTCCAAATGGTCCTTGCCAGTTTGACCAGAGGGAAACCGCCTTCTATTTCTTGGTGGTATTCAGTAGTTCCTAGAACCAGCAGCTTTAGTCAGTATGCAGTTTTGAGTCTGTAAAATTGATTTAACTTGAATGCAGGATCAGATGAGAGGTAAGTGTTCTACATGAAAAAATGAAGGTGATCTTCACTTAGGCATAGAGTGAATGATTGACAGGATGTGTGGGATTTTTTTAGTTGTTCCTGCGTAAGCTTTACCGGTTGAAGGAGATTACATCTTCTTACGAAGGCAGACTGACTCTTTATAATAGCATTAGCCATGTTATGTATTTGTTCTATGAAGTGGAATCCATGAGCACCAGTTTCAAGATTATGTTTTCAACACCTGAAAGTTTTCTTTACAGAATTACATGGATTATAGATGCTACGTTATTTGAAGATTATTCTAGAGTGGTGTTCTATAAATCTTCAAAAATTTTACAGTTTTTTTTTTTAGTTTTATACTTCCATGCAATTTCATTCAACACAGTGAAGAAATGTAATATTGACGTTTCCATTTCAATGTGAAGCTGCTTCTACATTGTGCAGTAGAGGGCTTAAGTCAAGTGGAACTAATCTTGGTAACTCCAAGGTCCAGATTCGTTAGCTGCAGCAAAACAGCTTTATCAGTCACTACTGCTAAGTCCTGAACTGTCAGGAGAGGGCGCAGCCTTATTAGAAGTCTTAGATGGAAAAAGGAATTGTGATGTCAAGATGATTCAGAAAGGCTGTCTCCCCAAAACCCACGTGTTCTGCAGGCGCAGACACTCCTGGTTTGGGAATTGAGGATAACAGAGAGAATTCACGATCTGCATCCGTGTCCTTCATAAAACTCAGTTGTTCATAATTCTCAAGAAAATTGAATGTTTATAGGGAAACCATTTAGCTTTTTATATCTCATTTTGGAGTTTACAACGTGACTCCTAAATGTATCATTTGGTTTTACTATAAGCTGTTCCACTTTTGCTTAGTATAATGTAGAATGTCTTCTGAAGGGGGTTGAATTGCTAGCAGTATTGTTTTCTTTTCTTGTTGTTGTTGTTTTAACTTAATATTATTTTCTTACTTGCAAAATATGCACAGTACAACATGGCTCCTGGCAGTGCAAGCTTTTTCTGGCTTCCCTGCCAGATGGGGAAGAAACTTGCTCTAATCAAAGACATATCCAAGTCTTTAAACTTAAGGCAGTGTGCTTCCTTCTCTGCTGAGTCTGACAATGTCGCTGATCAGAAACTAGACATTATAATTAACTTATCTTTTAACTTATCTTCTACAACTAGTGTGAATGAGCATACTGGGAGAAACACAGTACCCCGTGATCAACCCAGGCAGCAGCCTGAGCCCCAGCACCCTAAAACAAACATAGGGTGCTTGATTCTTTTTCTTTTCAAATTCACAGCTGAATCAGACACCCGAAGATTTGAGATTATCCATAGAAGGAATCTGAAATGTTCTTAGGACCTACCGGATCATTTCATTTCACTAATACCAAAGTCTTTCATTTGTGCTATTGCCAGTGCAATGCTAACTAATTTAAATCTTTATTCTGTGGAAATGATATATAAAAAGTAGAAAATCAAGCAAACTGAAAACAGGAAATCAAGCCATTGCATTTTATCTTCACAGAATGTTTTGACTTTTTCCCATTCTGACATGAATCTGAATAGGCATATTCCTGTGGAATGCTTTTAATTCCATAAAACTGCATTTATCTTAGACCATTATAGCTGAAATAACCCCTGCTACTGCATTATCAAGAAGAAAGAGCTTGTCTGACTGAATTCACCAATCAGCCTCAAAAGCTTTACATGAAAATTGTTTGTGGCTGTGGTTTTGTAAGGTGAGCATTGTCAAAGCTAGCTGAGTGAATAATGAGCCTTTTCCTCTGGCTTCTAGATAGGCAAGAGTTAGTGAAAGAAAAATTGAGCTAAAATCTGTTAGCTAATTTAAACAAAGCTGCAGCTGAGAAGAGGATGAGCTAAGCAGCCTGTTACTGAACTCCACTGCTGATCTGTCCTTCAGCATCAAAAGGTGGTAAAACAGACCTGTGATCAATCATTCCTTTTTTCTTCATGCAGTGGCTGATGCCCTAAGCTCCATCCAGAGTATGTGCAGACTTCCTGACTTCCACACAGTAGTGCTGCATTCAGGGAGCCAGGAGTGTCTCTTGATCCCAGGGCATTCCCCAGCCACATCAGGGTCCCCCTTGGGAAGAGCCCAGCAGCTTTACCCTATCTGTGTCTGTGAGCTGGCTGTGCAGCAGGGATCCTGAGGATCTACGTTCCCTGCACTTCAAACAGTATCTTATTTCCTGCTCCTTGTTGTCTTTACTTGTCTCTGTGCTAACAGTGAAAGGAATTTGCTGAGCCTGGCCTTTCCGTGCTAGGTGTTAGCTATTATGACCACTCCTATGTTGCAATTTATGTTTCCTCCAGGCTGTAGTACCTTGCAAACCTACTCAGAGGTCCTGAGGAGCTCTTTGGAACATCTTGAATCCCATGTCTTCTGTATTGCTGCTATTTCCATTAGCACTGACCTTTGGGCATGTAAAATAATTAGGCACTGATTTCTCTTGTTTTGGGTATCCCACAGAAGTGCCTTGACTTTTCCCAGATCTCCAAGGGACTGCGTCCATTTGTTCTAGTTATAATGGCATAAAATACGAAACATATTAATGTATGCTTTATATGCAACGTATAAAGCCTCTGTTTGGAGTGCAAGTTTGTATTTCATACAAATCTCCATAACTGTCTTTACTGAAGTCATAGTTACAAAAGTTAGAAGACATTACTACATCAGCAGCCCAATCTCTTGTGACTCAAAAGCCACTAAAAATCTCAGGATGGTTGGACTGGATGATCTTAGAGGTCATTTCCAACCTTAATGATTCTATGATTCTAAATATGTTAACTACAAAGAACCCTATGTTGTTACAGGGAAAAAAAAAACAGATGGCAAGTGTTTTAGGTAGACGTTAGAAATCTCCTGTATCCAAAGGACCTGTAGATTCTTTGATTTTTGGCTCAGTTTTATTTGGACATAAGTAGGGTTGATGACACTTGATACTGTTTTATTGGGGGATAGGATTTTGTGGTTCCTTTTTTTCCCTTTCAAAGAGCTCTATTCTAGGTCTCAATTGTTTTCACCAGGTTTGGAGCCTCTAGTGAACAGTCAGGACCACATTCTTTCCATCTGAAGGTTACCCAGTGATTAACCAGCTCATGAATGTCAAACCAGCCTCATTCTTCCTACCATGGTTTACCCCACATACTCTATGTAGCAGAAGTTAATGACATCAGTGAGGTCATACTACCTATACACCTGACCTCTGCATACTTATATATGTAACTCATCAGCAGCACGTACAAAATGTATTTTATTGTATATGTTTTAGTGGAGGTGAGGTTTCTGAGGAGAGGCAACAGACAGACCAAATCATCTGGCAAAAACTGGTGAGCTGTTAGCGATGCTGGCACTTCCTTCGGGGTGAAGGAGACATAAATTTTAAGACAAGTGCAGGCTGAAAGCAGTCTGACTTCAGCTGTGATTTAACTGTGTTACTCAGGCAAGCTGAGAGGAGAAAACAGCTGATGGATGTAGCATCTCAGGAAGCTGTGGACAACCAAAATGATGTAGAGCCAGTGCTCTCTATTTCCTCCCAGATGTGACAATACTTCTGTTTCCTAGAGGATGGCACTGTGTGAGTACCTCCACTGTCAGCAGGAAAGCAAGATTTCTAACTCTGTGGCAGAGCAAAGCTTGACAGTGTGACTGTTTTTTCAATACAGGCTCTAAATGCAGAAAGCCAGTAAGAAAATAATTCAAAATGATTCATTTAAAAGCAATGCCTTGTTTTTAACAGGCCTGGCTTGTGAAGTTTATACAATTTAAGTTGAAAAATGCCAAAATGATTGCAGATCATTATTCTGTTTTAATGATTCAATTTACTTATTGTATAAAAGTGAGTCAATCTCCATAGCCGTCCTCCTTCCTTGTGCATCAGCACCTCTCTGATGACAGGAGTCAAGAGTTGCCAAATTCCCTCATCACTAAGCTGATAGGAAATTCTAAGGTACAAATTACTAACTCAGTGTTTGTGATGAGCACTGTTACAGCAATCTCTTGTGTACTGATCTGTTCAGAGTCATAAGACTCATGCCTATAATCTCTATTAACATCTATTTTAAGACTTTTTCATTTCCTAAGGCATTTTAGCTTTTCTTAAAGACTTAGGAACATTGAAATTTACCTCTGCAGCTGTTACTTTTTTTTTTTAATATATATTACTGTTCCTGTACTTAATAAGACCACCTATAATATCCTTTTGTAATTGCACAAGGTCTTTTCACATCTGTATATCAAATCAGTCAATGAAATTCAGATGCTTTGGACAAGTTTTCTCCATGAACCAATGTTGTGTGACTGGCAGTGACGCATATCAATAAGAAAAATTCGAGGTTGTTTTTACAAAGACCATACTCTTTCATCTTTAGTGTAAATGGCAAAATGTCCATTAACTTAAGTGGAAATAAGATCATGTTCCAGCTTTTAAAATAGAAATTACTAAGTTTTTTCTGGGTTAATCAAAACTTCTATCTCAAAAATGAAGCTGCCATGGAAGAACAGTGGGTCCTCCAGATTTGTCAAAATCCTTCTCACTGTCTTTCAAGCTCAAGTCTGATGTCTGTTTCCAGTATCACATTTGTTAACTTTATCCTCATATTTTTCTGTGATGGGTTTGCTTTCTTGATCTATGTTCACTGAGATGCAAAGCATCTTGAAGGTAGGCATATAGCAGGTGTAGATCTCAGAATAACAGGATTGTTTTCTGGGTAGTTCATATATAGAAATACATGAGATTTGGCAAAGCTGATCCTAAGTTACCTGACAATTTTTATCATAGGTAAATTATAAACAGCAAGACAAAATCAAAAAAGAATATGTGTTCCAAACAGCCAATCTGCTTTTGAATGCTAACAGAAAGTCTATCTGGCCTAGTTGCATTGGAGTACTGCAAGCAAGGGCATCAACAGTTATGGTGAGATGCAGGCTGTAAGGCTGAGATCACAGTGTGTATCAGTGGTGGTTTGGGATGTTACTGCCTTCAGCTGTGCTTTATTGCTTCTCTACAGGGACAGAAGTGGTGCCTGTGTCTCAGGGACTCCAGTGCAGAATCTCATGTGTTTGCAGAAAGCCCTCTTTGCTGGTGGTTTAAGCTAATGTGCCAAGACAGGGAAGTGGTAAGTGTTCCTCTCAGTCTTTCACCTTGTGGCCTCCAGCAGTGAGGGTCAAGCAGCTCCTTTAAATCACATGGCGAGGTTCACCAGAGGGGATTATTGGTCTCTGTGTGGTCCCCTGTCATTTTTTCACAAACAGAAAGAAGGAAAATTGAATCCTAGACATTTATACTAAGAACAGGGCACAAACGAGCTCAATATTGGCAGCAGAACATGGGAAGGAGCAGGCAGAAGAAAACACAGAGAGCTGTGAGTGAAGAGGACAGCAGAGTAACAAAAGCAAGCACAAAAACAGCAGGGAGAAGTTCAACCCCTGCAGTCTTCAATATCCAGGATCACAAGGAGATCTCTTGAGAGGGGCTGGACCAGATCTTGCTGCAAAGAGAGCTATGAAAGATGAGAATAGATAAATCCAGGTGCCTAAGTAATCTATTTAAATTCACCAGGCTCTAAGTAGGAACCCTCTGCCTAAATCATGGCTAACTGCGTTTCAGCACTGGGAAAAGGGTGCTGTCTCTGAGCCAGCTCTGTGGTTCTAGTAAACAAATGCAATCCCAGAAGGCTTAAATGGTGTCACTGATGTGCACTGTAAGCATCCTTGCCAGGGAGTGCTTCTCCTCATCATTCCCTGCAAATCTCTGCACCAACCTCACAATCTAAGTGCAGCCCACGTTATTTCAAGGGAGATGTATGTGCATCTTAGAGCAATGAGCTGCAGCCAACCCTTCTCTAATCTTATTCAGGTCAAGAGGTGTGAGTTAGTGGTGAATTTGGCTCATAGTTTTCGTTTTGTAAGCACTGAACTGAAATAATGTTTAACAAGCACAATAAAACTATCCGTTTATATGGCCTAACCCTTGTTGGAAGGAGCCTGGATTCCCACCATAGCTGAGAGAGAGCTATTTTCAGAGTACTAGGTTAGGCTCTGTGCCCTCATCTGGCCAAACTGGGATCTGACATATCCAATCTAGATGTTGAGGAATTCTCACGCCTCTGTTCTTCTGCACATGCAGCACTACTGAGTTGGAAACATGGCTCCAAACAGCATCAAAAGAGCCAAGACTTGTCTTCCCAATGCAAGCTAATTGTGAGATATTTCAAAGGAGCAGCTTTGTCTCAATTTCCCTGCATTTATGGAATTGTTTATAATGTAGGCCACAGGGTATTTGCTGTCTGCTTGGTCAGATGTAAGTCAGCAGCTCAGTCAATTTACATGAAAGGCTGATGGTGACACAATCAGTTTGCATGCTAATGGCATTGATCCAATTGCCCAGTTGTGGAATGTTATATGAGCAGTGCAGATATAATTATATCCAAATTTGGCTATACTCCATATTTTATCCATATTTATCCATATTTTGCTGCAATGGGGCTTGTCTCCTTTGCCAAGAAATCCCCTGGGCAAAGAGCATATCTTAGTAACTCACTGTTTCCTCCATACTGGCTGGAATTTCCAATAAATCCTTCTCTGTGGAGGAGTCAAGATGCATGACCCTTGCTAGTGATGCAGCTATCTCCAAAAAATCAAAATTCTGTCTCCTCGGTAGCCCAGCTCATTTAGGAAATGTTGCATCCCATGAGATCATTTGCACTTCTCTGAGCAGCAACTAATTCCTGGTGGAAAACCCGTTGGCAGTAACCCACATTTTTTGAGGAGCAAAGGTTTCTTTTGTGTGCCACTATGGTGGAGCAGCAGGGAGTTTTGGGGGTACAGCAGAGTTCTCTTACCAGTCAGATGCTTGCTCTGCCTATGTGAAGAAGTTGTATGATGCGAACCAGCTTTTGTTCAAAAATAACATAGGCATGTTAGCACATGACTGCTGCCCCTCTAGCACGTCCTCTTGTACCTTCTGGGATCATTTTATCTGAGCTGTGCTGAGGTAGCTCAGTTGCTATCAGATGTCCTTTTGCAGGGTCATGCTGGGGATGAGGAACATGTAAACCGAACCTGCTAGGGGAGCTGTTACCAACTGACTTGTTCTTTGATTGCTTGTAATCAGCCAGTTTGAGTTGGATGGGGCATCTGCTTCATGGCTACAGAGCCACGAGTCTTCTGGTCTTCCTTCCCTGTATAAATGTCTTCAGATGCGGCTTGACAGCAGGTTACACTGGCATGATTTTTTCCACTCTGCAGTTCTATACCATCAAGGCACTTAAATTACCCTACAGGCTCCACATTCAGAGAGGCCCATGTTACTCACACATCTCTGGTTTTGGATGACTATTTATATGCCACTACTAGCTAGGCCACTTCTCTGGAGAGCCCCCCTTTCTCAATCTGACAGAGATGAGGGCAGGCAGAACTTCGTGCTAGCTAGAAAACGCAGGATGCCAGCCCTCTGCAACACATGACAAGGAGTCACTGTACTCTCAGGTTTGCCTTAGGGCTGGTTTGCTTTTGCAGAGCTGGACCAGTTTCTCCTGAGTCAGATTCTGTTATGTGCAATATACCATGTGCCTTTAATTCAGTTCAGATAGGTTTCTTCTCCTTTCACAATTACTACCTTATTGTTGCTCTGTTTGTTAATGTGTATTATGGCGGCACTGCAAAACTACAAGCATGCCCCAGGGCCCAGTGCAGTAAGTGTCTGTGGTGTGTTTTTCCTCTCCTGATTGTGTGGACAGAGCAATCACAGAGTTATAATCTTATCTCTGTAGTTCCTTGAGACTCATTCTGCCTATGGGAAAGCTTCATGTGTGAAAAGTGTCAGGAATGGACTGTTACATCATGAGCTGAAATGACCTTTTCTTTCCCTGTACGGGGACTGACATAGTGGGGCAGATGGCAGTCGGTCAGAGCTGTGTCAGACCCCAGTCTACTGCAAGCCCTAGGTGAGGCTCCACTGCAGTCTCTGAGGTTCCCTTGAGAGTCATAGTGAATCGGGTGGTGAATGTGAGTCCCATGAAGAATAGGATATGATCTCTGCAGTTGTAGCAATTAGTGCTGATGTATGGAAAATACACAGTATTTGTGTGAGCTTTTGAGCACTAGTTTTATTCCCATCATTCTATCTAGCTGATGTAATGTCCTGATGTTGAATCCAACCATTTCACGTCCTGGAAAGTAAACATCACCAACACTACATGGCCTTTTCCAGTGCACAAAGGTGCTTTTTGTATTTCCCATTGTACTGATATTGCTCAAGTATGAAAAAACAGAATCACTGTTTTACCAAGGTTGCTGGAAGAGAGGGATCTCCCAAGGGATTATAGGTGGTAAATTGCTTTACTGGCAGAATGCAGAAACCTGTTAAGATTGTTTGTCTGTATGAAGATTGTTTTCTCTGAGGCTTTGGTGTACGGTCTTTTGAAGCTAATGGGCTGCTCCAGTGTAAAATTCCTTCACAGGATACTCCAAAGGAGCCAACTGCAGTTAAAACCCAGAATCTGTGTCCCCATCCCTTGACTTGCTTTTCTTTAAACTGCATTTGTGTGCAGTCAGTCTGTCAAAGTAGGACCACAGTTGCCTAGACCTTTGCCCGCATAGTCCTAACCTAGTTAGGAATCTGACTATTTTCCCTTAATTTCCATTGTATGTATTGAAAGGGACTGTCCTGGGAACCATGGGAATGGCATGGTGCCTGCATCAGGGGAGGGTCAGGTTGGGCATTAGGAAAAAGTTCTTTACCAGAGGGTGGTGGGCATGGCACAGGCTCCCCACGGCAGTGGTCACAGCACCAAGCTGCCAGAATCCAAGAAGCATTTGAATAACGCTCTTAGATGTAGGATTTGAATTTTGGGTGGATCTGTGTGGAGCCAGCAGCCGGATTCAGGGATCCTTGTGAGTCCCTTCCAACTCAGGATATTGTATGATTCTATGAGTAGGCAGAAGTGAGAAAAGATTGAGGCTCTGAATCCCTAAGCTCCTAAGACTTTACCATCCTGGACCCCATAGGCAATAGAAGATGTCAGTAAATGCAGTCTTGTATCTCTGAAGTCTTCAGGTTTAATGAAATAAAATAGATGTGCGTAACATTGCCCCTCCGTTTCTGCTGTCTGTCAGTAACCCCAGATCTTTGCTCAGTCTTTAGGCGGGCAGAGTGGACAAGGAATTTGAAGAGAGTAAGAACACATCAGGACTCCTGAGTTTGCCTAAGACTGCATATAAAAATAATATTGTCTTAGAAAACGAAAAGCCTGTGTCCTGCATCTGCTGAGCAAGGACTTTCATGCCCATGGTTTTTCCCTGGGTGCTGGCAGACTCACAAAATGGGATATTCTGACTGAGGCTGAATAAGCAGCTGGAGGGCTGTTATCTCTGTGCAGCGACATAGGCATGTTCCTGTTCTGTTTCCTTTTCTGTTTTCAGGCGTTCTGCCCATTCTCTCTCCTTTGTAGAGGCTGCAGCTTTATGGGAGGGTGAGCATGTTCACATACATCATAGCGTTGGTGCTAGCTGAGCCCAGCAAATTATTTCTGTCTCATTCCCACAGAGGGAGGAGGGTGCTTAATAATTAATACCTTGAATTTATACCTTTTGGTAAAGCACTCCAAAACATCTGTCCATCTGACTTGTAAATTTGTGTAGCCAGTGACCATTCACCCATCTCTGGCATTCAGCCATTTTGCAGTGATAGAATTTAAACTATGAACAAAACTGGTGACCCAAAACTGCTCAGGTCAGATTTGTCTGCTACTGTAACCTCCTTGACATCAGTAAAGTACCAGCAAAGATGAATCTGGATCTCTACATTTTTTTCTCCTCATTTAGGAGTAGCAGACCACCCAGAAATGAGTTCTGAATACTACAGCATTAGCATTCTCTGTCAGCTCGCAACTCACCAGCCAAGAGCTGTTCAGTAGCTCAGTTTCTGAGAAGGTGCTGGTGCTGAATAGTTCAAAAACAACTGGGATAAAAAATTACCCTGTTCGCTCTGAGCAAAAATCTGCCCTCTTAAAATATGATTCTGCTTTATCTGGTTTTACTTTTGGTGGAAGGGGAAACACATAATGTTTTCCTATTGCCACCTATTCCTGGCAGCCCAGGAAGGATCTGGCTGAAAGCCTCTGAAAGCTCTGGTAAGCAATAATTAATTTGGATCTAGCTAATAGGAAACTCTGCTCTAAGCAACATGGAAAGTTATTAAAATAAATAAAGGTCATATGTTTATAGAGCACTTTCAACATTATTTAGCATTCCCAGTTGATAGAGTGTGTTGTTTCTTACTCCTACGCATAGAAGATGCTATAGAAGATGCTTGCATTACCTGTGGGATATTGAAGAGAGATCTTGTACAGGTGCTGCCCTAAGCACCTCCGCTCCTTCCAGGGCTTTTTATTCAGAGCTCTTACCAAGCCTGGCAGGACTAGTGAACAAACCCCTCTGGAAGCAGAATTGCAAGTGTTTTCTTTGTTGTGTGAGTGATGCAAACCCCTCTGCCTTCAGCACTGAAAGCCTTTGTTGTTCTTCACTCTCTTAGGATGGTAGTTTCTTTCCTATTAGCAGGTGCTTAAGGAAATGTCTGGGGTCATGCATCTGTGGCTGTTGCTTTCATCTCAATCTCTCTCATATTTTTTTAAACCTCAAGCACAGAGGATGTGTGCTTGTGACCGGGACATCAGACATCTAGGCTTAAGTGTTTGGTAGAAGGCAAATGTCCTCAGGGACCCTTTGTAGACATTGGAGCTGGGTCCTCTGGAAGACCATTCAGGGCATCAAAACCATCTCTGATAAATCATCCTCTGGAGGAGTGGCTCTCTTTCCACTGCCTATATAGGGAACCCACAGAGACCAGGCTCAATTACCGCAGCTGAAATTAGATGCTGCAGAAGGTAGAGTGAGTGCCCCCACAGTTTCACCTACTACTCACCCGTTAACAGGCTTCCAGTTTTCCCACTAATGTAGCCACTCAGCTGGCCTAAGCAAAAAAGCAGTCTTTGTTGAAAATTGTGTATTAAGCATCAGTCTTTATTGCACCAAATAGTTCTTTTAAATCCTCGCCCTGGGAAGCTGTTGACACATGTTTGAGTCACTCTACCACCTTCTCCCAATAAATGCGTGTGTAATTGTGTTTGTGTATACTAGTTACATGTTGCTGTGGAAGTTTTGGCATGCTGATATATATCTGCATGCCAACCATCACAGCCCGTGGCTTCATGGCCCTATATGGAAGTTCACCTGTGAAGATATTCAGAATTTCCCTTTGGAGCTGCTTGAGGTCTAAACCGAGCAGCTCAGAAGAGGGCAAGTGGAGCTCCTACGTGCTGGAGATGGGTGACAGTCTCTGGCAGTAAAAACTTTGGCCTCCCATTTGAAACCTGGCTGACATCACCATGAAAGCCATGAAGGACATTTCTTCCTGCCGTGCCCTCCCTAGAACAACATGTTCCTTGTGGATTGGTATGCTCTTAGAGGCCAAATCTTGCTACTCCCTTCCAGCACGGCAGGTAGAATAAGACAGCTTGAGGAAGCAACAAAAATTATTTGGAGACTGGCCAGAAGCATGGGAACAAGCTGAGGTGGAGGTCCATTTGGTTTGGTGCCATGGCTTCAGTGTCTAAAATCCCTTGCAAGGAGAGAATGACATAGGAGTCATTGGCGGCAGTTAACTTGGGGGTTTTCTGAAGGCCAGATGTAGGAATGCCTGAAAGCACACATTTGAGCATAATTGGAGGCTTTTTTGAAATGAAGATAAAACTTGATCTGCAAAGTCTGTACACTTGGATTTCACGTTGCACTACACCCCCTGGAGTGTATCTGACATTTACATCAGGATGTTAGGCCATACGCCACCACCTATAATTTACTTTGACTGGGGTGACTGTTAATTTTTATAGCATGGATTGAAGCTATGTGCTAAAACATTTTAGAAAGTTTCCTGTCTGGTATTTAGTCATTAGGCTGAAAAGAACTATGTGCCTTAAAGTAGGTGGTAATAAACACGATGACAGTGTATGGAAAGCTAAATGGTACTGAAAAAGTAGCTTAGAGTCTTCTCTTTACTCATCCACCTACTAGAGGATAAAAGGGCTGTGGTGCAATCACAGAAGCAATCCCAGGTAAGGTATTAAAGGTTTAATGATAGTAAACAAAAGATTTTTTGCTCACAATCACTATCTCCCACCAAGATGAGGAACAGTCAGATCCCACACAGGAGATCCTTTCCCCTTGGTGGCTGGCTCTTAAATAAGCCCAGGGCAGTTCCACCCTTGGTTCACCCCTCCTGGTCACATGGGGGTGGCACAGGTGTTCCTTAGGCCAGCCACCGCCCATCACCAGGTGCTCAATCACTAATTCAGGCTGTGACCTAATGTTTTCCTTACAAGGGCATATGAAACAGAAGAGTGGTACACTGAAGGTGGACAGTTTTCTTTGCTCTGAGTACATTGCCACTCATGAACAGTATCAACACACATGAACTTAACAGGATTCTGAAAAAGACCAGGCATCTAACAGCCTTGAACACCAGGATGTCCTATTGCAGCAATAAATACATAAAATTCAAGAGTGCCAAATAGGTTTCAGACCAACTTTGCTTAAAGAGAATTGAAAGAAAAATCTGTCTGGCAAAAGTTATGCTATAGCTCTCTGTGACAGCATCCTCTGTGCTGTCCCCCAAAACAAATGCCAGTTAGTACAGCCAGATTGTGAACTGTTTGGAACAGTCACTATGTGCCTCTGAAGGTCTGTGATCCTCAGTTTATGTTGAATACAGTGACAGCCTACTGACCTGACTGTGGACACAGGTCATGATGTGGCTGAAAACTGAAGGGGGATGGATATGTGAATGGAGAAAGAGATTTCTGGCATTCTCTCACCTACCTGAATTGACTGCTGAATGCTTCAAGTGTGCATTAGTTATTTCTTCTACAACTGATCCCAAGTTGTTCTCTACTTACAGAAACTCAGGTTGGCTTTTACTAGAAATGTTCAGACCTTCATCAGTCCTGTGCAACTCCTGTCTAAACCAGCCTGATGACAGGACTGTTAACTTGGCTAATATCATTTCCAGACAGTCTGAAACAATCTCTTCTGTTTTATGAAACATATAAATGCTTTACAGGACACGTAAGCTTCCAACAGATGCTGCTGCACATCTCCTTTGCACAGGCAGCTCCCAGCTACCTCCCAATCTTGATGAAATTTAGCAAGCAGTTGTGCAACACTGGCACCTCAAACGCTGTCCGCCAGCAGCAGAGACCCAGGACTGAGCCCTTGAAGGATGTCTGTAGATGGCTATCAGTTCTATTTACTGACGGAGATGTAATTCCATGTATTACGGGACCAGGTAGAGCAGGAGAGAGACGGACACTTTGATCTGCAAATGCATCATCTCTTCATCCTGGAAAGTGAGATTTTGCTTCTTACCAGATTCTCCTTCACACAAGCCAATACGAGCGACACAGCTCTCAGAGGATACTCTTAAAGGTAAAAACATTGTGGTTGTCAGTTGCTGAACTTCTGAGCTGTTCTTTCCTGCTCTTTCCCTCTACCCATACAGTGAAATGATTGCTGGCACTGTCCAGTAATTCTTCTGTTGGCATTTTAATATGCACGGGTGTAATCATCCAATTGCTACCATTACACTGTGGGAATTTGTTTCTAAAAATACACCAATCTCTTCTGCCCTCCAACACTAGCATGAGGTAATGTATCACGTTCCCTAGCTACCAGTGACACACAGGATGAAGGTAATCAATACAGCTGGTAATACATAAAGACAACAACAATTATAATTACAACTGATTCCCCTTTCACTTAAAAGCATCATCTTTTATCCTGCGTTATTACAGCTTCAGCTGTATAATGCCTTAAAATGATCATGCGCTTCCCTTTGCACATGCTAATTAGAATCCTGTTATTTTTCCTGAGAGCACCTTCTGAAGAGGATAGGTTTATTATGGAACCCTAAGCCAGTTTATACTTCAGCAGGTGCTCAGTTGCTGTCAGTCAGTGTACTTTCATCAAAATCAATAGAGATATACCTGCTTGCATCACTCAGGATGTGATGCTGTGTTTTGTCTAGGGAAACATGTCTGCACATCATCTTTTGAGTGCAAGGTGCAGCAAACAACTCCCTGCTAAGAAACCTGATCTTCCATGTTGCAGTTTCTCTTCTGCATTATTTAAATGGCAGGGAAAAGCACTGTGAGGCACTGCAGACTGCAAAAAATGATGTAATGCCATTCAGTTTTTACCATTAACAAAATTGTATTTTGAAACGATTTTGCATTACGAATAGCACATCTCATTTCAGAAAATGTGTATGGCATTACTGAACCTTACTGTAGGGTATTCTGGCCCAAAAGAGTGTGTCTGCCTGATGAGTGAAGAGGGGACCTGGAGCCTGTACTTCCCTGTTGTAGCCCAAAGTCACAGCAATGCAACGTTAGGCGTGTGCAAATCCATATATTCTGAGTTACAACACTGATCTTTGAGAAACTCTTGTTAAGTCTCTGTTCTTCCCTCTCCCTGCCTAGAGGATGACAGCAGTAATACTACAGACAGCAAGGAGCATTCAGGAATTAATGTGAATTGTAAAGTTTGTCAGTGCTTTGAAGTTCTTCAGTGAGTGTTGCTAAACAAACACCTTGATTGGTGTCTGTAAAGAGCACATAAAACTCTGAAGTAACGATCCACAGCCCCATCCTCTCGCTTTCCAGCAGTGGTTTCTTCTTGTGGAGAGGACCCGCCAGCTCTGAGAAAAGGCAATGAAAGTGATGGGGAATGGATGTGTAAGCTGTGTTCTGCATCCATTCAATAATCCAGAGTTGCTCCTGGCTTTGCCCCTCAGGGTCTGTATTTTAGCTGTTGAAGCTCTTTCTTTGTTTCTTACAAACTCAGAGTCTGAAAGGACTCACACTATCTTCAATGTGGCCTTTTTACTTTTAAATTCAAATACCTTGTTTTTCCTCAGGAGATTGTAATTCATTGATTACTTAAGATCTTTTCTTCTACCAATAACCATATTCTACCCTTCGTTGTAGTCTGAATCTCTTCTAGACAGTGATTAACTTTCCTCTTAAGCAGAAAATTTCAGAGAGCAGCCAAGAAAGAATCCTCTTTGCCTCTTAAAGCATGCAGTGCTAGAGCTGCTACTGTAGCTTGTCGTGTATTACAATACTGTCAGCATTGGCTCTTCTCCCTGCACAAGGGCTTTTGGGGCCAGACAAAGGCAGTGCCACTGAGCACATCTCAAAAACCTCTGGTATCTCCATCAGCACTTGGTGACAGCCTGCTCCACTGCACAGAGCTTTGCCTCTCTGCTCCGTTGGAGCTACATCAGCCCACAGCCTCTGGGCACCAAGGGACCACCTCTTTGCTGGTAATATCAGGTTGTTTGGTAATAAAATCCTCCTCTTTTCTCTGCTGCTAAGATTTACTCTCCGGCTTCAGTGTTTTTTCTAATTTACCAGGCTTTTGTTCCTATCTTTCTGGGTCATGAGGAAGCCCTGTTCAGAGTTAGCGTAGCTCTGTTTCACTGTCACTTCTGACTGCCAAGGCTGACCTGCACATCTCCTTCACCTGGCTGCAAAGAGAGATCCTGAAAGACACCTCCTTCTCAGGTTTTTTCACAAAATGACCCCTCTTGCATCACAGCCCTAGTCGAGCAAGGCAGCAATGTGGAAACTGAAGCTTTAAAACCTGAACAGGATGAGAAATGCGTAGTCCTTGGAAAATGCTGGAGCTAACACGATGTTTCAGAGCCAGCCTCTATTCTTAGAAGAGTGGTGAAAGTCATCATTTAAAAATAAGATCCACTGCAGTGCTAGCAAAGAGTTGTATTTGTGGTATTCCTGTGAGTAAATCCCTCAGCATGAATTGGCTTGGTTTCAAGATGAGGAACGCTCCACTAAAATAAGGTCCAGCTGTGACGTGTACATGGTGCTGATCTGAATGGGGGAGAAGCACGCATGGCACTTGTTACATCAGGTACCCAGAACTCTTGCCTGTAATTTACTCGGTATTACAGATCAAGAGGAGAGCTTTTCAAGGGTCTCAGTAAGAGTTAGCCAATGCAAGCAGTAAAATCCACAGCTTCTCTGGGCAGCTTGTGCCAGGGCCTCACCACCCTCCTGCTTCTTAAGGGGCACTTACATTGTTTCTCTTCTGAAACAGGACAGAGTATTTCTGAGAGGGGATATCATGTTTTCCAGCTCAAAATGAGTGCCAAATGTAAAATCCAACCCTCAGAAGCAGCAATCAAGATTTATTCTGAGGATTGCATCCCTCAGGGAATGGATGATTTGTGTGCATCCATACATGCAGCTTCATCTGTGGTGAGTGTAACATCATTTTTACCAGGGATATTTTTTTGCCTGCTGGAGTCAATATCAAAAGACCATAGTGCAGCAGGTTTTCTCCTGTTCAGCTGGAAGCTGTGAGCAGACTGCTCTTGGGGTCACAGAGCACAGATCCTGCCAAGGCTCCTGACACAAAGGAGATCTGAGGGAAGGCAAGGTGAATTTGCATCCCTGCAGCCTCACTAGCCCCACTTGTGTGAAGGAGTTAGTAAGTCTCACTCGGCTGTATGTGTAGTGGCAAGTAGTCTCTTTCCTTGAGAGACCATACCTGGCTCCTTTGCCCAGACTCTGTGCTAGGGCTATTGGAAGCACTTGCTGATGTAAAGTCTTGTTTTAAGCCCGTCATGGTTACTGGGAAGTTCCTCTTGGCTCAGAACCAAGTCAGTGTTCTCATTTGATGCCATACCAATTTTTGGCTGTTTTATTTCTTTCTGCTCTCCTTATTTCTAGTTTCTATCTACCCACTAACCCTAACCCAATACTGTTTTAATCTTGTATTCTCTAGATGTCTTAACACACCCCCTTTTAGGATCATGGGTAGTAATAAAGGGGCAATATCAGGCTGGACGTGAGCAAGAATGGCCCAGATCCAAGCTCTTGGGGAACACCTGATTCATTATCATTTTATTTGGAGAAAAAAATGCAGCTAGGTATAGTCGAATCCTGTTCATCCGCTCCTTCAGTGCTCTTTGGATTTTGAGGTTTTCCTCAAAAACCTTGCTTGTTTCTTACAGCCACAACTTGATGGAGAGCATTATCTTTTCCCGTTTGGATCATGCTGAGTTTTTTCAAAAGCTTTAACTTGAAGAAGTTGAGACCTTGTAGCTTCCTCTTGCACTTATTGATTTTAATGTGAACTTTTTGGATCATGCCAACGGGTGAAACACTGAATTCCATAATATCATGTCCCTGGAGCTGATTTGGGTTTGCTCAGCACATACCCCATAGCTCTGAATCCATTCCCACCAGAGTGAACAGGAGTGCGTGTGAGTTGTGCTGCAGAGACAGACTCTTTTATCCTATGCAAAAGTCATCAGCTGAGTCTCATGTCCTGTCCTGTTCTGAGTCGTGCCTGTTAACTCTTGAAGTTTATGCTGCCCAGTGATGTCAGTGGGAGTCTTGCATGAGTAAGCGAGTTATTCTTAAACTCTAAAATAGTTGTGTGATTGGTCTGTATACAGCGTTTAAAAGGAGTTTTACACAAGCCGCTACCAAAGACGCACTTCTAATTCCAAAATTTCACATTACAACTTTATTAGAGCAAGAATCAGCTATGTCTAAAAAAGAAGACAAAAGAAGTTGAAGAAGTAAACTGGGTGCGTAATGAGCATTACTAATTGTAACAAAAGACAAAAAACCACAGTGCAGATTTCACATTTTATTGTTATTAAAAGTTCATTATGAAATTGGCACAACACATAAAAATAGATCTGTGGTGAATGGTACACATTACTATTATTGCCAGGTCATTTCGTGCACATCCTCACTTTTTAAAATCAGAAGATAATGAATATAAAACATTTCATCAGCTAACTGTGAAACCAGTGTTACGGCAGCCAGGAGAGACCGTGCTTTCTGTTGACTCTAGTCAAACAGATACTGCAGATAGAAATAGTCCTCTATTCACACTTAAAAATAAATTGAGGAGAATGAAAGAACAGATTTTTAGAGTATGTCCCAGCTGAAAATAACTGGAGAGGGAGGGCTGGAAATACCCCTTTTCTTACAGACCTATTTTCATGAAAGTCCAAAGGTGTTTTGCCACGGAGTTTAAAGGCAGCAGGATTTAGCTGTTTGTTGACAGACAGGTGGAAAGGCCTAGCAACAGAAGCTAGCGAGGTCCTGCGGCAAAGTGTGAGTTTATTATTTTGATCTTGCACATGCTGCTGAATCTCCTTGTCATAGTAATTGTGCATATTTGTAACAGCAGTGATTGCTGGGAGGAGCTGGGAGGGTGTATCAAAGCCAGATAGCACGTCAGCAGCTCATTTTTTCTCCCCGTTTAGGTTGGCCTTCATTCTAACCCCTTACACCACTCATTGCAAAGCAACTTTTACCTGTACACTTTCTGATTCATGTGAGAAAATCAGAACAAAACCTACAATGACAAAAGATCTCACCAGGCCACAATGTGTTCCTAGACTTGGGTCGACCTGTAAAAAGCTTTTCTTCCTAACTTCTGTGCTTATCACAGTGAGCATTTAGGGCTGCCCTCAGCCTGACTTTTGCTCCTCATACTTTCATCTCAGTCCTAGGGGTGCTGGAAGGGTGCTTAGAGCCACCACTGACTGGCTCAGCAGAACTGAGGTTCTGCAGGTTTCTGCAGAAAAAGGTCACTGTAACCAATCTCAGCGTGGAAAGCAGCACTGGATTTCAGTGGGAAGCACCTCTCGTGGACACGAAGCAAGACAAGTCCCATGCCAGATTCACTGCTCGAGTTTCTGTTGGGAAAAAATACCTTAGTGGCATGGCTACCCCGAAATCTCCCAGTTACTTATTTAGGAGCCCCTTTCAAAGAAGGTGGGTAGGAACATGAGCCAATTCCTGCCTTCCAAACTTGGTTCTTGGCTGGTTCTGAAATGCCCACTACCTCTCTCTAAACTCACGTGCCATTAGGACTATAGCACCTCACACTACAACAAGCCTGGGAGTGCTGTGGCCACCCTGTTCTCATTTCCTCCATAGCAAATATTTTTTAATCCCAGAAGATAAAATCTCAGTGCTGCTCTCTCACATGAAAATCTCAAGGCTTCAGTCTCAGCCTCAATTCAGGAGAGTGACAAGGGTGGAAAGCTGGCACAGCATTATGGTGAATCAGGCTCTCTCTTTGGTTTTCAGGCTGTTTACTCAAAACAGCCCTTGAGAAAGATGCTATGCCTCAAGCAGATGTTACATTCAACCGGTTTAGCAATATTACGCCTATTTTTTCTCAAGCTATTCAAGGAGGGGAGGGAGAATATAATATATGTTAGTGCAAGTTCACAGAGACAACACATGAATATTTAGTACAAAATGTTCTTTCAAGGTGGGGCAACCATTTCTAATTGTGACACGAAAAGAAGGTATTTTGTAACATTTTTAACAACTTGACTGTGAAAAAGCATAAATGTGAAATATCTTTAGACACAGACTACCTAACATCATCCAAGGTATTTCAAGGCTCTCTCTGAGTAGGTAATAAACTCATATTTCTTAAAAAAAATATTACATCAGCTTTATCACAGCCAATTCCAAATTTACCTAAGTAATTTGGTGATGAGTATTTTTGGTATATTTTTGCTTTTTCCTTTTTGGAAAAAAGAGTAAAGCTTCATTAAAAAAAGTAAAGCTGCGAGATTACACTCCACAAGGTTTTTACCCATTCAAGACTTCTTTCATTTCAGAAATAATTTCCTCATTCAGAGGAAACCATGGAAATACTCAGCTAATAGAGTCTAGCATAAGATTTCAAAAGTTGGTTAACACACATGCTTGCTCCTGAAGAATCACAGTTTCCAAGAAGCTCACTGACTACTTGTGCCTACTGAAAAACATTTTGAGAACCTGGCCCAATTTGGAAACAGTCTGATTTCAGGTCTAGTAGGACTTAAGCCTGAAATGAGGATCTGAATAATCCCTAAATTCTGGAGGCAGAATTCAGATGTAAATATTGCAGCAGTCTCCCATCTTAAATATTTGGCTGTGGCTCAAAGTCTAACTGAACAGAAGCGTTTAAGGCCCAAGTTTTCTCTGACTTGCAGTGCACCCAGAAGTGTTCAGCAGTAGCTTCTGAAAGCAGTTAGCCAAGGTAAACCAAGCATGTATGGAACAGCCCTTGGTTACATACCCATCATATTTCCTGGAACTGCCCAAAAGAAAAAGAAAAAGGCTTCCAAAATTGTGTTAAACAGACAAATAGATGTGGAAACTGTAACTGTGACTTTCTGCCCTTTCCTGAGCTCTCAGCCAAACCACAGCCTGTGAGAGTTTACAGCTCCTCTTGCCTCTAAGCCCAGCTCAGGAACCACAACAGGGCAGAAGCAGGTGGTGGGTGCCACAGTTGTTGGAGTCAGGCAAAACCAGAATCAGGTTCAAAATAGCATTTTCCTGAGCCAAGTAACTACTGGAGCAGGAACAAACTGGTGTGCCTGGTACAGTAGGTGGGAATGTAGGCAGGGTGGTATCACCAGGTCCTTGCTGCTTACAGAGATCTCTGTAGAGCTCATCTCAGCATCCCTGGCCTATGCTCTGTGCTGTGCCAAGCCCATGCAGCACAGGAAAAATCTGAGGGTGGCACTAACCTACCGCAGCTACCTGGAATCCCACCTGGATGGAAATTCAAGTCAGTCAAACCTCTTATTCTGGGTAAAGCAAAAGCATAGAGGGGGAATCTCCACTGGCTTTTTGCTATCAGGGAGATTTCTTTTGGTTTTGTGCTACTGCAGGGTCATTGTGCTGCCCTCTCCTACTTCACAGCCCTCTGGGCTAGCAGGACAGCCTCAGACAGTGTCACAGCATCAGGAAACCTAGCTTTGCATATCTAGTTAGAGAAAGCACTAGGCAGGGTGGGCATTAAACTTCTCTCCAGACAGAATTCATCTTCTGCCTGCATCTGCTTTGGAGCTACAGACCATTTCAAAGCTGGAGAAAAATCCAAACAGCTCATGTAGAAGCACCTTTCCCTTGGATTTTTATTATCATCATCATTTTTAAGAATGTATTTTGTACCAAAACACTGTCAGCACTCTTTATACAATGGAAAATGACACAGTCATCATGAATCGTGTAAAAGAATAAAAACAGCAAGACAGCAACATTTCATATCAAGGTTCAGTCTGGAGTACCAACAGAATCTGATGTACAACTTCAAAGCCATACACCAGATAAAAAGATCATCTAGAAAACAACAGGTTTTTGCTTAATTTTGAAAAAGGAAAAAAAAATCAAGGGACTTGAATGTTAAGGCTCAAATTTCCATTATTAACTCTCATTTTGTAGGTGGGAGCCCAATTCTTAACTCATTCACACCAGCAACACCCCCCTGGCTTTACAAAGAGATTTGCACTTGCGTGAAGTAAGAATCAGGCTTCTGTGTCTTTGTGCTCAGAGGACTCTGATTGACCTCAACAGGCTTTGGACCAGAGCCATAGCTGGAATTTCAGCTTGCAGTCTAAGGCTTCTTAACTGCAGGCCAAATTAGCGCAAAATGAGGCTTTGCAACTGGCATTCTACCCTTCACTTTGGATATTCCAGTTCTGGTTGCCTTAAAACACTTCTTTATTGCAAGTTTAATATCGTTCTGTTTGTGAGACTTTTCTCTCTCTCTCTTTTTTTTTTTTAATACTGTGCTACAAAGGATGTTTTTATATTCTGTGTCCCTATATTACATGTTTTCAGAGTCACCTAAATATATGTTTATACCATAACTACTCAGAAAGACTTGCTACAGTCTACTGTGAGCAGCCAAGGAAAAAGTGTACTTTAGGACTAAAGAAGTCAAGAAAAGTGGTTGTGTTCATTTATAGTGCAGCGCAATGACTGTGTTTATACAGCTATACCTACTATTTAAAAAGCTACTTGAAAAGTTATTATTCATGTGCAGTAGCTGATTTTCAAGCATTAATAACTTGGCTGTCTAGACAAGTTTTAATTGTCATATCAAAGGCCGAATGTGTTCTTAAATGAGTGCATAAAAATCTCCCATCTCCCCCGGAAAGAGGCTGGTTCTCTTGTTGAACTAAGAAACTGCCAAATTTAATTTCTTCTCAAGTTATAAAAGCCCAGCTAAACCTCCAAATTTGCTGTTTAGTTTTTAAAAACAGATTGACTCTTAACTCAAACCTATCCTGTGCAGCAAAGTTAGTAAGCCCTGAAAAACAGTTTCTTGTGAGTATGCAAAGAGCTCCCCCCACCAACTGCCATGCCCACATTTTCCCAGGGCCTAGAGGGCTCTGTTAAGATGTAACTAAATGTTCAGTAAGAAACATGATTTTTCAAGAATGATATGTAGAGTTTCCCCAAAGAACCTCGGACATTTTGTACATTCAAAATGTTTTACACTTTGTTCTTCTTAAGGGTCAGTAAGATTGTTCATTTTTACTAATACATACAATGAGTATAAATAAATAAACTACAGATAAGCTTTAAAAATTGTATTAACAGTACATTGTGCAAAAACTCGTAACAATCTACATTCTATGCAAATACCCTGACTAAAATATACAGGCTTGTGTCCTGACACCCTCATTCAGTTTTTGCACAGTCCTTGGACCAAATCAGAAGCTGGCAATCAGCAGAATTCCACTGCAAGCCGTGGAGGTTAGCTGATTAACACCAGCAGCAGATCTCGCCCCTAGGTGTGTGCAAAAATCCCATGGAAATCAATGGGAGTTGTGCTTGACTAAGGACTAAGCAGTTTGATTGTACCCCGATAAAGTGAATAGGAGATTTGCCATTGATTTCTGTGGAACCAGGCTCAGGCCCTGGATAAGGACGTCAACATGTGGCCCTATGTTGTGCTACACTACTCCACTTCAGTGCAGAAACAATATTTGCAAAAGAAAAACCTTTTTTTGTTGTTGTCACTGCTGTTCGGTATCTGATTTTAGTGCTGCATTTCAGAAATCGCCTTTCTGTGAGATTTGAAACAAGACTGCAAGTCTTTCTGAATCCATTCCAATTTGATTATCCAGCACAAGTGGGCTATTTTGATCCAAGAAAAATGGCTCAACGTCTATTAACCATCAATGTTCTTCATTAGGATAAACAACAGCCCAGATCATCGGCACAGGAGTGAAGAACTGCACACAGAAAAGGAACGGAGCAGCCTTCCTACTATAGTTGTGTCCAGAGCCGGCTGTCGCTTCTCCAAACAGACGATGGCACCTGAGCCAGTTTGGAATCTACAGTTCTTAGAAGTTCAGCCAAGTTTTGTAAGCTGAAGATCTCCATTTATCTTTATTGTGTCAATTGCTGACAGTGTTTCAATACGGTGGTAAAAATCAAAGAGCTGATGTCCATCCACAAATATTCTAAAACGGGGATGCTCACAAAGTATCTCAACCTGTAAAAAATAAAATGATGAACCGTGTTCACAACATCACTGGGAAGTTATTTCACAGGATGCAAAGAGCACCAGATCAGCCTTTAAGTAGTGATGGTATGGTTACCCATCTTGCTACTTACATGCCATGTAACAGAGAAGGCTGAGACCAATTTGCCCCTACGACCCCTGTTACACTGTGATGGATCTGCTCATGCTTCACAGGGATGTTAATCCAGACACACTGTCACAGCAGGGAGCACCCTGGAACCCAGTCCCACCACTCTGCAGATTAGTCCCATTGGCAACAGGGAGGTTTTGCCCTTTTCAATAATGCCAGAAACAGAGCCAAACTGCTAATTACAGGGGGAAGAAACTGTATCTCCAACAAATCTTGCATTCCTTGCTACAGATTTCTTTTTGCTGCAGAATGAGGAGGCAGTTCCCTCTGCAATGTTTTCCACACTGCCATTAATTCACTGGAAGGGAGCAAACGTGAGAGGAGGGATAGGTTTGCCCTTCCCTCCCACACACTAGAACTGCACACACACAGCTGCTGTGCAACTAAAAAGCTTTCACTATGGTGACTGCACACAGCCCAGGACTGCCTGTTGGACTGGAGGCTGCAGATGCAGCGCAGGACAGCTTGGATTCAGCCAGACAGTTCACACAAGGCACAAACTGCATCAGGGAAGGACAGAGCTCATCTCTCATCCCACAGCCCTTGAGAAACACCCTGGGAAAGCCACAAAGACTGGAGGAGGACCACTGTTCTAGATAAGTCCACAGATTCCTGATACTAGGGGTGGCTTGATGCCCCGTAGTTAAGCTTTGCTGGAGCTGCCCTGTCAGGAAGCTGAGATGCGAGGGCACAAAATATGCATTTTTTTGTACAGGCCCTTGGAGACCTCCAGGTCTGGACAGGCTGAGAAGAAAATCTGCAGAGAAGCCATGTGTAAATCCTGAGTTGTTTCTGGAGGCTGGTAGTGTAGCCTGGAGTGAAGAGCAGTTTTCAGACAGAAATGTTAGAGCATATAACAGTGGGAACAGGGCCCGTGACAAATTGAACAAGCCTAAGCGCAACTGACTTAGGGCACATGGCACTGGAGAAGCGGCAGCGGGCTGTCCATGAAGGTGTTGCCCCACAGGGACCCAGCAGCACACCACATCAACAGGGAAGTGCCCGTGCTGCTGCGTAGCTCCAGTGTCACTGCGGCAGGTGCATCCGGCCTTGGGCCTCATTATGTAAAAGATATGGTTAGCCTCAACACTGCTTAGGATCCATTTTTGCAGATCACCCTGGGCCATGCCAGAATGACAATTGAACTGGCTCACAGGTAATTGGAGAGAACACTTAATGCTCCTGCTTAATTTATTCACTGAGAAGGAGACTGTCAAAGGTGCAAAGATAACTGGGAGCCCAAATTCCATTTATGCATTTGGAAAAAAAGAAAATGAAAAAAATAAAAACAACTCCTCTTCTACAGTACCTCACAGCAAATGTGCAATATTGCTGTCCTCTGGTGCCAGATGTCATTAGTGGGACACCCACAAAACGTGCTCTGGATAATTTGTCTGGCGTGTCAGAGGGCGCAGCCACCACCCGTGGCAGCAGGTAGCTCGTCCCTTGCAGCCAGAGCAGGACCAACCTCCACGCCCTTCCCAGTGCATTTCCCACGTGCACTGAAGGGTGTTGCCAGCTCTGACGAGAGTTTGCAGAAGCAAGTAGAGCACAACCAAATCACAGCAGAACCACTCCTAAAC
Organism: Penelope pileata; assembly: GCA_013396635.1. Lineage (NCBI taxonomy): Eukaryota > Metazoa > Chordata > Aves > Galliformes > Cracidae > Penelope > Penelope pileata. The sequence continues at coordinate 3,816,548 of WBMW01000972.1, forward strand.
ACCCTCTGAAAGCCCGAGCCTCTGGGGAGACGGTGAGCTTTTGGGGTTGGGAGAGATCATCTTGGTGGCAAGAAGGTTTGGCAGCTGCTCAAAGCGATGGCATTCAGCAGAGGGGCCAGCAAGGTTTCATAAGAGGGATGAGGAGGGGGAGGAAGGTTTTTCTGGGTCAACCGCATGGAGAAAGCATGCAGCCTTTTTTCTCAATGTAGTCAAAGCGCTGAGAGAGAAGCCCTCTGCAGCTGCATACTTTGTTAGTTCTGATTAGCAAAGACATCTTCACATAGCCATAAACACTACAGATGGGAATCTGCTTCTAGGTCAACCCAGTCCATCCCTAGCACCATGGGATTTCCACGTACGCCATTTTCAAGTAACTATGGGCTTAAATTTGACAGGAGATTTAATCCCAGGGTTCAGAGAAGAATACCACTATTGCTTAGCTATTTAATCTGCTGGCACAAAGGGCTACAGCCAACCTCTGTGTAACATCCCCGGAGAAAAAGGATGAACAAGATCCTCATTAGCTGCACTAAACTGCAAATGCTCCGTCCATTACAGAAACCATCAAAACCCACGGCAGTCCCACAGAGTATTTACATTCTCCAGTAATAACTTGAAATGCAGCAGTAACACAGAGGCACTTTTTAATTTATGGCTGTAAAACTAAGCTCAGGAAGTACGCTTCGTCACACAGCACTACAACCTCGGACTTGTCATAACACCCCGTGATGTGTTTACAGCCCCCTCGGAACTGCCTGCAGGTGCAGCACAAGGGCTCTGCACCACATGGGAGCAGCACCAGCAGCCCAAGCCATCAGCACCACGGCCCAAATGTGTCCAGTTGTATTACACCTTATCAGAGACCATGGGATCATAGCACTCACCCGAAAAGGCTGGTCCGGAATAAATGGAAAGTAAGGAATAGACGACTGCTCCTCTCCCCATTCTCCAGCTATGCACGAGTTCCTGACAAACTGTCGGTCTGGGAACACAGCTTTCAGCTCGATAGCCACGTCCGCAGGAGGATCCTCCGACTCCCCGCAGGTCAGGCTGATGCCGAAGCTGCAAGGCAAACAGCACTGCTCTCAGCCAGCCAGCAAACAAGCAAGCAAACCCCAAAGGCAGCCGGGCTGATTTCTCTGTTTACTGCAACCATCAGCAGCACAGAGCTCATCCGGGGAGTGCCCGAGGAGCTCAGCAGTGGAATGGACATGGCTATAGCACACATCCAGGTGCGTGCGCTACATACATATGGGCATATGTGATGGGATGCGAGTCCGCCTTTACTCCCAGTGAAATCTTGGGAAACGGGATCCACTAAAGAAATGCCCCCTCTATGGGTCAAAGGAGAAATCAGCATGCTATATTTAAAACGATAAAAATAATCCCTCTGTGGAAAGCAGGGACCCGTGCGTGTGGGTGGGCTCCCCCCCACCCTGGCTGGGTTTTACCTCTCGGGGTTGAGGTCCACGATGCCCATGACCAGGATCTTCTTCCCCGGCCTCATCCCTCCTTTGATGTGCCCGCAGAAGGGGACGATCTGCAAAGGACGGAGGCAGCGACAGTCACTCGGCAGCCAAGGGGGGGGGGGGTTAGAAGGGGTAAAAAATAAATGCAGCAAGAAAAAAAAAAATATATATATAGGCGATTTACCAGGCGAGGGAAGTACACATCAGCTTGCACCGGGGATCCCAGGGAGTTGTTTAAATGCCCATCCTCTATTTTCTGCAGGTAGAAAGGAGAGCGCTGAGGCACGCAGCGGCAGCAGGGCCCCTCCCGGCCCCCCCGCTTCACCCCTCCGCAGGTGCGCACCCCGGGCGGGCCCCCCCTCCGCGCCGCAGGTGCTCCCCGCCGCCTCCCGCCGCCCGTCCCGGCCCCGCCGCACTCACCAGCGCGTCCCGCTCGGCCACGGTCCCCGCCATCTTGTGTCAGGCGGCGGCGATGGGGACGGGGACGGGGAAGGGGCGGCGGGCAACGCTCGGGGTGGCCGCGGCCGTGCGGCAGCTTGGGGGCAGCGCTCTGGCCGAGCGGCGCGGTGCAGAAGTAGGAAGGCGCGGAGGCGGAGGAGAGGAGGAGGAGGAAGAGCAGAAGGGGAGGTGGCCGCGCTGCCTCGCCCGGCGGGGAGCAAGGAGAGCCCAGCCCCTGGCCTGGGGGGAGCGGGCAGGGCGGGGGCTGCCGCCGCCGCTCCGCAGCTCTGCCCCGCGGCTCCCGATGCTGGAGCCGCGCTCCGAGCTCAGCCCGGCCGGCAGCGAGCGGGAGGGGCCGCCCTCAGCCCCGGCCCGGCCGGGGCT
>WBMW01000972.1:3818873-3840395 GCA_013396635.1 Penelope pileata
GGGCGGCGGGGAGGCGGCGCCGGGCCGGGGTAGGGCCTGGCACGGAGGAGGGCTGAGATTTTGGGGAACGCGTCCGTTTTCAGTGCGCTCGGAACCGGAGCCCCCGCCCCCCGGCCAAGAGGCGTTTTGGGTAACCATCCTTCGTGAGATGCACGGGGCCGTTCGCACAGCCCAGTCACCCATCAGTGCAGCACATCTGGGTGGCAGCAAGGATGGGCGGTGTTGGATGAGTAGCGGTGTCTCTGCCACGTCCACCTTGGCTGCAAACTTCTTAATGACATAAGCTAATTGTAGAAGTCGGGCAGCTATCGATTGCTTGTTATGGAGGGGGAGCTCCTGTTGCCATGCCCATGGTTGCACAATGTGACAGCACACAGGGACATCCCCGCTCCCAGCTGTGTCAGTGAGGGGCTTGGCAAGGACGCTTGGCAAGGGCCCCTCGGTACAAATAAAACATTGGGGCCCTGGAGCATGTCCAGAGAAGGGTCCAGAGCCCTGGAGCATGTCCAGAGAAGCTGACCCAAGTAAGGGGTCTGGAGCACAGTGCTATGGGAAGCAGCTGAGGGAACTGGGATGGGTCAGTCTGCAGCAGAGGAGGCTCAGGGGAGAGCTTATGGCTCTCTACAGCTGCCTGAAAGGAGGTTGTAGTGGGGGTGGGGAAGGCCTCTGCTCCCAGGTAACAGCGATAGGATGAGAAGTAATGGCCTTAAGTTGTGCCAGGGGAGGTTCAGGTTAGGTATTAGGAAAAATTTCTTCTCTGAAAAAGCAGTAGGGCATTGGAACAGGCTGCCCAGCGAAGTGGTGGACTCACTGTCCCTGGAGGTGTTCAAGAAAGGGGTAGATGTGGCACTGAGGGACACAGTTTAGCGAGCATGGTGGTGATGGGCTGGCTGTCGAACCAGATGCTTTTAGCGGCCTTTTCCAACCTTCATGATTCTATGATTCTATAAGGACTCACCAGCTGCTCCAAAGCTGCCTCGCAGTGAGACCACTGGCGCTGCTCAGGATGCGGGAATCCCACACCTTTACCACAGCATGAGTGACCTGTCCCAACAAGCATGCTGTAATGGTGCTGTTGATGGGTTTAGGGTCCTAAGGGGCGAGGAAAGAAGAGGGCTTTGTTGTTACTTCCTCACAATTAGGATTTGGTGGAATGAACATCCCTCTGGCAATGTGACACAAGACCGTGCACGTGTCACCTGGCTTCTCTGTGCCTCCTTTAGCTATGAGTTGGGCTGGGTGGATGAACATTGCTGTCCTTCCCTCCACCACGGCGCTGTGGGGATTAATTACTCATGCTGTGTTAAGTGGTGTGGGAGAAGCTCAGTCATTGCAGTATTTAAGGTTTCAATATGACAGTGCATGCCTGTTGGGAAACACTTCCAATCACTCGATGATGCCATTCAAGAAATCAAAAGCTACTGAGAGTAAGTAAAGATTGTGCAAGTGTGCAGATGCTTGGTTACTTTTTCAGTAGCGTCCACTAATTTGGGGATGTTTTCATCCCTGGGTGTCCGGCTGGAGGTGGCTCATTGAAGCTTATGTTTGTGCGTAATCCTCTGGTGGAAGTCATGTGTGGAAGCCATGGCTTCTTCAGCTGTATCAGCACAGCTGGGCATGAAGGCAGTGGGGATCCCTGTGGTTGAGGTCTTGGTCTTGAAAAACCACCAGACTGTTTTCTTCATGCCAAAACATTGGGTGTCAGCCCTCACTGCATGGAAGAGCACCTTCAAATACTGCCAGGAGACTGAATTCATAAACAGTGCAATAACAAGAAGCCATCAGACATGAGAAATTGTTGGCTTTCGAGTGGTGAGCCAAGTGCACTCAGGAGCTCACCACAACGGGGAACCAGAGGTAGCCTGATGGTTTTGTCAGCTCCCTTGTGCTGCTCACCTCTGCCCTCAGCGATGTTGGTGCCAGCTGCACTGTGCTTTTTTGTGCCAGCCTAAGAGAGAAGAGAGGTTACCCTAAGGTTTTTCATTTTTATTTGGTGGTACAGTGGTACACGATGCCCGAGGAGCTCTTTTCATAACTCATCATCTTTTCCTCAGCTGTACAGGGAGCCATTTTATTGGATAAGCTGAAGTTTACTGGACATAAAATCAGGCCAGCCAGTCCTTTGTGCCAAAGCATGAGTTCTTGCGAGGAGAGAGGTCGTTATTATTATGTCTTTGTTTTGTAGCTGTTTTTAATTGAACTTTCTCATTTTTGAATAATTAAATAGCAAGACTTGGCCATTTGGCTAGCTGCTTTGCCTTGTGTTTATCTTTTCTGGCATGTTTTCCAGAAACTAGCACAAACGCAATGTTTGTTCTGTTGGCCTTGGAAGAAGTGACTGGAACAACCTGTGGTATGAAGCTGCGATGGGGGAGGATGTTCCTGTGTTTTTCAGGCACTGACTGGTCTATGTGCTTTTGTTTCCATGCTGCGTTCTCCTCTCTCCTTGCAGCAGCCCAGGAGGACGTTGAAAATCCTGTCTGTACCATGAACAAGGTGAAGCAACCAGAGCAGCTCCTTCTTCACGTGCTGCTGTCCTGCCTGTGTGATGGCTGCTCCTGTGGTTTCTTCTAGGGAGGTATTCTCCAGCAGAAGAGGACTGCCTGCCTCAGCTCAGCGTGAAGCAGGGCTGTGTTTCTGGGCAGCATGGTGCCTCCCACCCATGGAAGAGCTTCCTTGAGACCCAGCTTCCCTTAGTGTTTTCCTCCATAAATGTCTGTGTTGTGACTTAACGTCTCCACATCTGGGCTACTGCACTTGTTCTTCTCAAAAAGGGAGAGGTCTGAGCCAAATCCGTTCTTTCGCCCGTGAGGTCCTATTAAATCACCTGCACAAAATGCATTCAGTACTTGCAACAGCCTTCTTTAAAGGGAAGTTCTTGAGGTTTCATGCTTGAGGGACTGAGCTTATAGGTCTGGTCGTAGTAGCTGGGAAAACATGACAAATATTTGCGCTCCAGTGATAATGATGACTTACATGTCACTGAACTTGACTGGTTGGCCAAGTACAAAAACCCTCGTGGATTGATATTGCCGATTCAGGGCTTGTAGAACCCTTTGCTCAGTGGTAACTTGGGACTCCTGAAATACTTAAAATTGTGTAAAGATTAAAAAGAAGTGGCATGGTATGAACACCATTTGGGAACAGTTAATGATGTGCCCAGCCCAGTCACCAAAGCCATTTCTGAGAACTGGCAAACCCAGAACTTCATCTTAATCCCAGCACCTTGTATCTTGCAGCCACTCCCTTTGATGATTTAAAAAGGTGTATCTAATTCTTAGCTGGCCTTCACTGAGAAGGAATGCAGCACGATCACAATTTTGGTGTGGTATAATTACCCTGCCTTTCTTGCCCCGTTACCACTGACACTGCTCTCCTCACGCCTGGGTTTATAGGCTGACTTGTACAGCCTCTTTGATTTGTTTTGTTTTTTTTAACAATGTTGGTGAGAAGATGGGAGGCGTTTGCTGGTTTCATGGAAGCTTCTTTTGGTTTCTGGGTGGCATGGCACTGAAGTCCTCATTTTTGTAAGACACTTTCAGAGCTGAGTAATACGATAAAGGAGAGTCTGGCAGTAGGTTTGATTGGTGGCTGGAGCCAAGTGTAAAATAGTTCAGAGGAGTTTCTCTTTTCAGAAATATTGCAGTGCTGTTAAACAACGGGCTTCTTTTCTTAAAGCTTGGTGGCTTTACCACTGCAAACCATTGGGCAGAGCTCTGGGAGATTAAACCCAACCTCATGTAAATTTGTGCTGCGCAGGGGCACAAGGCAGAGCTTTGGTGAGGGTAGGTCTGGGTGGAAGCCAGCAGTGGGCTGGAGAGCAGTGGGAGATGTGGGCCTTCTCTTGCCGTGCAACTTCAAAGAGTCCCGAGAAAGATATTCTCCTGGCATTGCATACTGAGACTGAAGTGCAAGGTGCCACATACCTGCAGAAATGTTGATAATCCTGCCGTCCCACGCTCACCTACAGGAAATGCAGATGACAGTTATCAGTACGGACAGCATGGGGAGGGTGTGTAACACACCTGTGCATTTTCACAGATTAATGCTGTCTCATCCTTGTGGACAGAGGAGGGAATCCAGGACCAGGAGCAGCACCCCCTCTTCAGTTGGCTTTCCGTAGCGTCTGATGTTTATACAGATCATTTCGCAGCTTAAAGTTAAAACTTGACATTTATTTCGTGTGGCTTCCTTGCTTCTTGTCGCTTCCTGAATTATTCTGGTCTGAGTCTTGCCCTTGGGGCTTTAAGGCTCTTGCCGTACATGAGCCCAGTGAAGAACTCAGTTATCCGGGGCTCTCAGTAGTAGAGATCGAGTAAGCTGGTGTTTAAGGAAATTGGCCTGGGTGAGTCATTTGATTGCACTCAACTGCTGCACGTCTGGTGCAGAGCATGTGTCTATCAGCAATATTTATCGTGCAGATTGTTTACTGGAGTCTGTACCAGGAACCAAGGTATGTACATGAAGGTATGTCAGATAAAATGTTGATTGTGAATTGAAGGCTATTCGTGTTCAGGATTTTTCAGCTCTTCCACAGAGAACCAATGTCCAAATGTGTGGAGCAGGCAGAGGTAATACTGCAAAGTTGTGGCAAGAGCTGAAGGCATCCCCACAGGACAGACTCTGTTTGTATGACTTGGAGGCTGTCTTTCCTGCTGAGTCTTATTTGGAATTTCCTTTGTATTATCAGCACTCAACAATTTTATCATGATGCTGGCTCTTCTTTTAGTTTCAGTTTTGAGTTCTTTGTCATTTCACAAATACTTGGCTTTCATTTTATTTGTGCATCTATTTTTTTAAAGAGGCAATTTCTAGCTTTTGAACATGGAGAAAAATTTGAGAACTGGCTACTTTTCCAAGAACTGAAATTTAGTGGCAGAAAGGACCATTACATATATATTTTTAAATGTGATTTTCAGGCCAACCTCGTGAATTTAAAGCGGAGGGGATTCATGATCACGATGCATTATGCATCATGCCTTCATCACATCTGCCAGAGGATGTGGAAGAAGACTGCTAAAGGGCTTTTACCCATAAGTATCAGCATGTCAAAAGGTCTTTCTGTGTGCATTTTAAATTATTAGTGACTGCTCTATCTAGAAGAGGCTTCCTGTTACTTTGCATGGTCTGCAGGACAGAGTGGGGGCTGTTTACTATCTTTAGAAGCTCCACAGAAAATGTTCTTCATTTGTAAGTTAATAGACCCACCTTATTATTCCTGTTTTTACAGTGCTCTCTGTAAATGAAACCTGGAACGTGAGAATCACATCTTTACACGTTGACTGTCAGTCCCATCAGTTGAAGTTCTATGCAAAGCAAATTCTGCATGTGTGGGCAGGGCAGAGCCCCTGTGGATTTGCTGGGTATAACTGGTTGGTCCCAGCTGGTGTGCTGGTTTTGGTGCAGTAGGAGCAGAGTCAGCATCTGACTGAGTCCCAGAAGTCTGCAGCACTGAAGGAACACGCAAGACTGATGACTGCCCTTCATCCTCCAGCAGTGCCTTTGGATGATCCTGGTTCAGTCGAGGCATCTGCCCAGGTAGGCAACAAGGCCATTCCTGAGAAGGCACGGACAGACGGACGCTCTGCTTTGTTTTGTGCCGTTTTGCAGCGTCTCTGGGCAGCTGATCGAACACGAGTTTCACTGCCTTTGCACGTTGGTTTTAGGAGCTGGATTCTCACTAAGGCATTGTGGCAGTCTGAACACATCTTCCCTTTTGGATCATGTGAGGTATCCTCCATTAGTAACACTTTGCTCTGACAGGCATCCTGCTGTGCATTGCAGCAGTTAGGAGCTAAATAATTTAGTTTGGAAGCAAGTTTTGTACTTGACGTAGAAAGCGGAGGAGAATGGGAATAATGCAACAGTGAACCATGGGGTGGATTTCAGTGGTAGCCTTGGAGAAATACATCCTGCCCTGTAGTTTCTGAGCATTGCACTTTGCCATCCATTGTTTCAAAATTGCTTTCTCTCCCGTAATTATATTTACAAGAGGAGGCTGATCCAAAGCATTTTTTTTTTTTCCCAGGGTAGTTCATTGATTTCCATTTTTAATAAAGGCGTAAAAAAAAAAAAAAAAAAAAAAACACGACAGTGTATTACCTGGTATTTAAAATAGAGAGAACAGGTATGTTTGCCACAGCACGCTTCACATGTGGACATCAAAGTGTCTTACAGAGGTCATAATTCTCATTTCAAAGATGAGGAAACAGAGGTGCTGCGGGAAGGTGGCTGGCTTAGCAGGTCAGCGCCAAAGCGGGGCGAGAGTCTCCTGAGCCTGTACCACAGGCAGGGATGAGGGAACACAGGAGAACAAACCTGTCCTCACTTAATCAGGACGGCTCAGGTCCCAAGTGCGATGAAGGCACAGTGACACTGCGGAGAGAGCAGCAAATCATGCCACAAACCATGGAGCCAGTGAAGCCTGGTTTCCTGGTGTTTTTCCAAGGGTTGTCTGATGTTGGCCTTTGATGCTGTGATCACGGGGTGCCACTGTGGCCTTTCCCTCACCAAGGGCACCGATGGAGTCTGGCACCCCAGCTTTGTTGTCTGTTTCCCCAAAAGTTTAAGGTCCTTGAGAATTTTTGAGCCTTTCTGTCAGGCATGATCACTATGAGCCAGTGAGTCACAAATAACATGTGCTTGCATGCGTACGCCCATGCGTGCACACACAGACGTCTATCTTGGCACTGCAACAGAAATATCGTATTTTACTCCATGGAAAAACGTGGTCAGTTAACATTTTTACCTTGTAGATCTGTGGTTTTAAACGTGTTTCTCTGTAGACTTCTGAAAGATAAAGAGTGGTACAGCAAAGGTGTTCATTATGTTGATTCAGTACTGTTGTTCAATCTTACTGAAAAATGCTTTCTAAGGGAAGACACAAAACGCCTCAAAATTGCACTTCCAACTCTGTGGCCACATCTTTGAGCCCCCAGAGGCTCGCTATTAAGTCAGACTCATTTAAGTTATTCATTTGATGAATCCTACCTCTTGGTGAGAAGATTTCTTCTATGCCTGCAGCCATACTGCCCTGGGGCACAGACCTGTCACATCTCATAACCCAGAGAGGGGGAGGTTGAATGAGCTTTTTGGTGGGAATTTCTGAAGTAGTGATTTTCAGTCTTTCCTGATTTGTGAACCCCAAAAATACTTCAGGTGGCTGTTCAGCCTCCTTGACAGTAAACTGAAGCTTACTGATAAGTGACTGGTTTTCTTAGCTTTGATGGACCCATTGCCAGTGGGCTGTGGAAGCCACAGGTCTTCTGTACATGGAGTTGCATGGTATGATGTGTCCATGAGTTCACCAAAGGTCTTGGATTGTTTTTCATAAAGGGGCCTGCCGGTGGAAAGTAGACATAATTTGTAGGATTATGCGTCTAGGTAGGAAGAAGCGCAATCAGTGGGAGCCAAAACACAAAATCTTGCCTCTGCCTGTAGGAGAGCAGCCACACTGTAGCTGTGCACTTGTAGATGGCTGGCTGGGCTCCCCAGGGTGCCACTGAGTGTGCTGCCCTTCGGAGGTCAGTTCTTGGCCTAGGGAACAAGCTGTCTACCGTTGTCGCAAGCTGTGCAGCACAGCTGATAGTTTCTGGTCATGGTAACTGCTTTGAAATGGCTTGCACTGTCACCTTCTGTTTAACAGTGCATCCCTGTCTGCTTTCTGCTTCTTCAGACGAGTATTAGAGAAGATAGGTAGCAGGGCTAGGTTGTCTAGCTTTGACATTCACCCTCTTTGACCTTCAACTCTTTTTTCTTGATTAAGTCCATGTTACCCATCAATTAAAAAGAGACCATGTTATGGTTTTAGCCCACAGGAGGATTGAGAGAGCTTTAATAATAAACTTTTCAAGATCATCAAGAGAAATGCGCTATATAAATGCAGATTAATGTTACTAGAAAGCCTGGAGCTTCTTCACCTTATATGTCTCTTCCGTCTGCCAGCAGACCTGAATGCATTTGCTGCTCAGATTACTAATCTCAGATGTAACACATCAACTGAACAGACTTTCTTTCTTTATGTTTTAAATATCATGGCACACTGTATCTTGCAACCTATGCTAATACTGTTTAGCATCTCTGTTATTAGAGCATCTCTTCATACTTTTGTTGTTGCAGGCCCCAGGGGCACTGTTTATGGGCAGACCTCAAAGACCTGGAGTAGTGCTTCAGTTTTCCAGATAGGAAAACTGAGGCCCATTTTCCAAGCAAAAAACTCTGAGCCAGTGATGTAGTAACTGAGTCTCCTAGCTCTCACATGCTGTCTCCAAGCACTGGGAAACTGTTTTCAAAAGAACCAAAGACTATAAATTACAGGACCTCAACACAGAATTTCCAAGGGTTAGTAAGTTTGCTAAACAGAGTTTTCTTTTCTCCCTCTGTGTACTGCGAGTCACACTTCAACTGGCAGTGCAGTGGGTGGGATTCTGGGATTCCTGTGTGTCTGGTTGCTCTTGGAGAGATGTTTTAGCTGGAGGGGAAAGCCCTCACGTTAGCAATGGCTCTTATACTTCTCCTTGGCTATTGAGTGTTTTACGTCCCTGAGTGCTTCACTGATACTCTGCTCTTAACACTGAGACTTTTTATGGGTTATCAGTATGTTCCTGGGACTTGCAAAGCTTTACAGGTTGTCGTTCAAAAAAAATTAGAGAAAATACACAAATGATGGGGACGACTGCTTGAACTTCCCTCTTCTTCACACCTTACCAGAAGAATAAACTTTTTACTGGGCTATTCAGTCATGGTGCCACGTCTTTTCTGACTCATGAACCTTATCTTCCCTGTTGCCCAATGGCCAGATGCCAAGACAATTGGGGGAGTACTTCCCTCCCTCCAGCCAGTGTGGGTGCTTTGAAAGGAGATGCTGTCGTGATCTCTGTTAGGCTGAAGATGGCACTTTTGTGTCTCCTTTGCCTTTGGTGAGTGTCCTGGTCGTCTTGGTTGATGCACCAGGCCTTGACACAGCAATATGGAAGGTGGAGCAAGGAACAAGCCTCTTGTTTTGCGTGCACATGCTGGTGGAATCCAAAATCCACCTCAAGGGTGCAGGGGAGCCCTTTCCTTTGCTTTCCTTATTGGCCATTTCTGATGTTAATTGCAATCACCCAGAAATTCTGGCAAATCCCATTTTTAGATGACGACTTCTACCAGTAGCTCATATTGGAGGTGTAGATGTGCAGATGGGGTTTGGGAATTTCACTTCTGAAGCTGGGCACCTCGAAGGGAGGTGTGGGAGTTGTTGTCACCACACCTAAGCCTTTGCTAATCTGGGGCCTGAGTGCCAAAGGTGAGTAATTGTTATTGATGGAGGAGCTGCCTTGTTTGTCCACTGAATAAATAAAGCAGATTTTCCAGCTGTTCCCTCCTCCAAGTCTCTTCCAGATCATGCCAGCTTCCCCACGTCACTCCCTTTTCCTAATCTCCCCATCTTTTCTCTGTGGCTTCCTCCTGCAGTTTCAGTTCTGGTGGGCAGCTCCCAGCCTTGCATTCTTCTCATTTGAAGGACTTTCCAAGAGCAACTGGAATGTCTTGAATGGTACAATCTTCTTCCCAAACTTATCTGTGTCAAAAAGCTGTGTTCTTTCTCTGTTTTGCAATGATCATATTTAACTTCTAGTGGAATGCCGAGGTTGCCAGCCTCTCCCTACTGACGTGCCCTATTCCTAAAGAAGCACTATGCCTTTTAACCTAGGAGTGCTGGAGGGCATTTACTGACCAAACCATCTGCTGGGGAGTTAAGCTTTCCATTTGCCCTTCAAAGCCAAGGTTGCCATATTTTCCCAGAGTCTGTGACCTGAATAGCAAGCTGGTGCCCTGTGAGAGTGTCTGGTCATGGAATGGCCGTGTTTCCTGCCACTTGCTTCAGTTGCTGCAGTGATTTCTGCATCCTTGTGAAGAACAACTCAGACAATCCATCAGGGCTTTCCAAAAGCAGAAATGTCGAGTGATGGCACACACCAAAAACCATTTTGAAAGTGGTTGACTAATTAAATGGACAGACCCTGCGGACACTCTGGGTCAATATGCAGTAACAACGGTGCTGCACTAAGCTTTTTTTTTTTTCCATCAGAGCAGCTCTATCACATTGATCTCCTCAGTGTTGTGCCAGAGAATAGCTGGATGGCTTTTTTGTGTTTAATTCCACTTGCTAACCTGGCAGGCTTTCTGCAGCACAAAAGTGTCAGTGAGATATTGGGGCATGTTTCTTCTGTGTGGTCTGACAGGGATACACATCTTGTCCTCTTTGCCTAGGGTGCAGCTCCTTTAGAAATGTTTTTTGTGGAACAGTGTTACATAGGGAAAGAGTTATTTTTAATGACAGTTCTGTGCCGTTTAAATGTTAAAGTACTTGCACAGCAGAGGTATATGTGGTTATTCTGGCATAAAAATGCTTGGGTTATGGGAACCAGTATAAATTATGCTAGCGAGAGCATGTTTTATCTTTATATGTTGGGAAAGATGGTGCTGTGATTGAATATAGCTGTAAATAAAACAAGCTTGGCACTGTTTTACATTCACGGGCTCCCAATTCAAATATATGCTCACCATCGCCATATGAAATGGCAGCAGTGAGGGGTCAAGTGAGTTGGAGGCAGACTCCTCTCGTGATCTTCAGCTCAGGCACCACCAGCTTGATTCTCGAGACTCCCTTTAGAAAGATAAAAATTGCCGCAAAGTCAAGAATCTCAGGTATTTTCAACACCTATGAACCGTGGCCTAGAAAAATCTGTTTGCATCTGCCAAGTGTAAAAGGAGCCCAGGGGAGGACGTCAGTTGCATACAGTGTAAATATCCAGCCTAGGTTAGATAAATCCCCTGCTTGACCCCTGAGATCCTCAGCGTGTCTCCAGACTGCCAGTCTCGCCTCCCACTCGCCTGGGCATGGTGCCCACCGCAGGTGCCCACCAGTCCCTGCTCAACCTGTCTTAATTAAAAACAGCTTTATTGTGTGATAGGTACCAACAGGATGCACTATATAACCAGCAACGCAGAAGGCTTCTGCCCCAAAGACATTTCCCTGTAAACAGTTGGCAAGCAGAATATCTGTCAGGAAAGCCAGAAAACCTCTGTCTTGGGAGGTGTGTGCTTCCTCTCCTCTTTGGGCACAGCATCGCTGCAGGCTGATATGGGCTCTGGTTACAGACAGGTCTTCAAGGCTAAGACTGTGGAAAGTCTGCGAGGGAAAAACGTGAAACCAAGGAGGGGGGAGGGGGGAAGAAACAGCCAGTTAGCATTCTCCAGAGGGGATTTCATTTCAGCCCATCTCTCTCTCTCTGTGCTGAGCACTGTACGTACACATCTTGCAGGACAGCTCTGCCCAGGGTTGCATGGGGCCCATGCAAGCAGGAGAAGTGGCAGGGGACAGGAAGCACTCGGCTTAATTTTACAGTCTTGAAACAGATTTAGCAGCTGACATCATGGCTTGCACAGGGCTGCCCAGGCTGCCAGCAGCAGAGCCGGTGTTTGGAGCCCTGGCATTGCAGCCAGAGGCACTGTCGGGTCCTGCTGCGTCTGGGGCAGAGCTGGGCTGACACAGCAGAACTTATGTAACTTGGCCAGATTTTCGGTTTTGTTGCAACAGTTTCGGCAGAGCTCCTACACAGGATTTTCACTATTTATAAGCTAGAGAATGAGCGTGCTTCGGTCCCCTTCTGCCTCACACTTCCCTGGGTTGCACCCAGGGTCAGGGCAGGGGGGTTCATCTTCCAGCTGATTCTGCGAGGCTTTTGTTTGCGTTTCCTCTTTGTTTTGTGTTGGGCTAACAGAGGTTTGCACTGGCATGGGAGGCATTTTCTTACTGGTTGTCTACAGCCGCAGCTGAATTTCAGAAGAGTTTTGGCAGAATGCCTCTCTGGCAGGCAGCGATCCCAGCAGCAGCTTCTCAGGCTGAAATGTTTTTGTTGAAATGCATTAGCCCATGTCTGATATTGCACAAGCTTTTCCTTTTCCCCAGTCCTGTTTTGGCCATATCTAAACGCGTGAACTCTTTTCAAAGAATCTTTCATCTTTTTCCACAGAGTTGGCCTGAATAAACACTCGTTAGGGAAAAACTTAATGGGGAAGGCTTAATGTGCTTCTTGGCTTCTTGCTCTGGCTGACAATCCTTGACACGTGCGGTATTACAGTAGCAACAGGGCAGCAGCAAATCATGATTGCTTTTAGTAGGAGGAATCCCTCTGACATGCTTACCACTGTCCTGTGAGCACGCTTCCCTTCCAGATGCGTTTGCTGTGTGGTTCCCTGTGAAACAGAGGCTTCACAGTGACTGGCATTTTCTGCCAGCACCCAAATGACAGGTAAGACTGTGGGATAATTAAGATCAAGTGCTTTAATCCGTTGGTTACCTTTTCAGGTAAGAGCATTCATTTAACCAGAGCGAGGACAACAGAGTTCATCAGCTGTAAATCCAGGGCGTGAAGTAAAATAAACACATATTCTGCCCTGCTCCTTCCCACCTATTCTTCAGGCTGATCATCTATTTTAGAAAGCTTAAAAATTCAGGACCTCAAACTCCCTGCCTGTGTGTGAAGAGCTAATATGACGTGCTGTGATCTTTTTTTGCAGAGGGGAGATGGAGGTCTTGCTACGAAGCAGCTGTGGGGAAGTGGAGAAGTTGGTGTCGCTGGTGAGGATCTAGGTGAGCTGGAGAGCACGCTGGGCTGAGGCGTGTCGTGGGGGGATCGCTGCCCTAGCACTTGTGCAGGTACTTGCCTCTAGTTATATATTTAAACCCAGACCCAAAGCAGTTAAGTTTCTGCAAAAGAAGTAACATACAGCATCACCTACATGGGTACATTTGTGCTTTGCTGAGTGAAAGTCTGCACGATTAGATGGATCGTGGCAAGAAGATCCCTGCTCTGTAAGCTTGGGCTGACAGAGGCCATCAGCTTAGAGCTAAAGTATTTTGTAGAAACTCAGCTATGAATGTTGAAGTTTGTAGAAGTGCAGCTTCTGCATCTTTATTAACATCTTTAATCTTATTATCTCGAGTCTTTTATCTTCAAATGTTCTTGGCTGTTTGTTTGTTTTCTTTACATTTGTTTACATAACTGAGAGTTTTTCTGGAAATGCTGGTATGGCTTTAAACTGCAAGAATGATTCACTGAAAATAATTAATTCAAAGATCTTGGCATCTCTTTTCCTTGTAATCTGGTGGTGGATATTCTGTGATTCTCTTGGAAGGTTTTTTCCCCTGGATGTGCATGTATTCACTCACACCCAAAGAGACTCGCATGCATTTGCAAATGCAGACACTTCCCACTTCTTTTGGGGCTCTCAAGCTGCTCCCTGTTTCTGGAGCAAGACCCATTCGACCTGCGCAATTAACCCTTTCTGCTGTGCATCTCCTCTGTTTGTCAAAAGTGTGACAGAGTTCTGAGATCTGCAGGACCCATCCTGTGGCCCTGCTGGGTTTCTGCCCATGCTGTAAACCTCCCTAAGCTTCCAACACAGAGCAGGGACATGCAAAATCCGCTCTGAGAATGGTACTGTGTGCTGACTGCTGCCATTTGCCCAGGCTGGGCCTGGGTCAAACCAGGCCACATGCTTTTCTGTGGAATAACACAGAACAGATCTGCTGCCAGGGTTAGGGTTAGGGTTATTATTCCTCAGCAGTGTTTCACTTATTAGCATAGGTTCAAGTATTGCTGCTGAGGTTACGGCTTGCTCACATTTGGAGACCTACTGGCAGCAAAAGCAGTGAGTTCTACATCAGACTTGGTAAGCCCTCAGGAGCATTGCTGACACAGAAAGTGAAGCATGGATCTTGCAGTCCGTGGAACAAGCTCATACACGGTGCAAGATTTCCCTGCAGGCCCTGTAAGCAAAATCTCGTGAAACGTAGAGCATCTCATCACTGTAAATATCAGTATTACCTGAACTATTTTCTTTGTAGAGCTCTCACCTGAAATTTACGCAGCTAAAGAGAAATGAAGGGACTAAACATCATTGAAGAGCAATATGTTTTCTTCCTTGATTTGAAAAAGATCATTTATGCAATTCCAGAATTCCCTGTAACTTAGTACTTCACACTATTATTCCAGAAATTAAAAGCCCTTATGGTGCTTTTTAATCAGCAGCACACTGCAACAAAAGCATCGCTGCTCTGCAGTGACGGTCCTATCACTGCAATGCCCATGGAGCCCATGCCAGGAAACCAGCAGGCTCCAGCTGAGCTGGGCCCAACACATGCAATGCAAGGAGCCTGCAGCAGGATGTGGAGTCACTCCGTAATTACACTCCTGGTTTTTCTACCTCATCTATGAAACAGTCCCTGGAACAGGACAACTTTTATAAATTTGAGGAAGGCGATGGCCATTATAACTAACTATAACAGCACTTGGCTCTTTGAGGGCTTTTATCCAAATGTCTCTAAGCCCTTGTTCTTCACAAAGAGAGATAAATGTAATTATCGCAGTTCTGAAGTGGGGAAAGCTGAGGCATACTGAACTTAATTAACTGCTCATGGATATACAGCAAGCCAGCCCCAGAGATGGGAAAACAAACCAGTTCTCCCAACTCTCCTTTGTCACTGGATCTTGGTGCCATCTCTATTAGGCAGTGACTGCAGCGGGATCAGTGAGACAAACAGTCCCAATAGAGCAAAGCTGCAGTGGCCCAAAAAGAGCCGAGACAACCCCACGCCCGGCTGAAGTGGCTGTGAGATACACCTAGAGGCTTTTGTCTGGCACCTGGTGAGCCTGGGCTGGCACTGGGAACTCTCATGTTGTGTATGTGAGACACCGATTTGTCCCTCATTGTTTGTCCTTGTGGCAGTCCTGAAGCCTGCTTGCAGACTGTCACAGCATCGTCCACCCAGCTGCTCCTGGCCACTGTGGCTGCTGGCACCCCATCACTGAAGTCCATGGGGTAGGATGAAACCACAGAAATGCACACCCTACACTGTCCATTTGGGCTTCTTGCTTTGCAGCTTGTGGTCTGACGTGACCCCGAACATCCGTGCAGACACAGCAGGACCTGTGGCCACCAAGACCTGCACAGAGCCGTTCCCTGTTCCTGGAAGCGGTGCCACGCGCCTGGAATCAGTCTGCATGCAGAGGTGAGAGATGAGATAAGTGAGGCACTGCTTCTTCAAAGGAGCACTTAGCCACTGTTCTCTCAAGAGGCTGACAACAGAGAAGGACGGCCTTAAAATGTGTTGTTCTACATAAGTGGTGTCAGAGCAGAGGGAAGGATACGTTTTCACCCCTGTTGCTGACTCCAGGCCAGGTGTATTCAAACTGTTTTCTCAATGCCTCCACAGCCTGGGTGCAGAGCTACACTGAGCCACTTCTCCCTGTGCACTGCCAGCTGTCACAAAGCTCTGAAAATCGAGGTGCTGGTGGCATCCCCACAGGCTCTCTGGAGGTCTCCCACCATCTGGCTTACCGTACAGCTGTGGTAGAAGTTGTCCCAGCAGATCAGGAGAATTCATCGATACACAGTGGCATCCTTCTCCTGTTTTGGGTCAGAACATAACCTTGAACTGTTGCAGCAGGTCAGACTCTCCCTGTGGTTCTCTGAGCACAGCAGCATGTCTGCAGCCATTTATCTATCTCTAGGAAGCAAAGCAAGCTAAAATTCTCAGAATGAGATTTTTGTAGTGTTTACCGATGGCTCGTGGTGTTGCAGCAGTGAGGCTTTCAGAAGCCCTTCCCCTGGCAGAAACAACACGTTTCAGCACCGTCAGCAGACAGTGGGCTGCTCACACCCTGGTCAGTGCCTGCTTTTGCTGAGTGGAGAGAGGCACAGCCGTGGCGAGGGGTGGCTGATGTCAGTTCTACCTGTGAATATGAACCGCAGGCAGTGGTTCATCCACAAGTGGATGACCTGTGTAGCGTTTGCTCAGCTTTCTGGAGGACAACTTAATTGTCATTTTTAACCCTGCTAAAAGTTAAGGGCAAGCAAGGATGGGCCAGGCAGCGTTCTGTGGAAAGAGCAGGCAGCTCCTAAGCCTTTTGTGGGGGAAACACAAGATGGGGGAAGGAGACAGGCAGGAGCACAACGGCGTAGAGGTGGAAAGTACAGCAGTGCTGCCACGCAGAGCAGGCAGATGTCCTCGGGAGGGAGTCGTGCCATGGCATTAGGAAAGGAATTGGCTGTCTGTAGCAAGTTAGGAACAAAACAGAGGAGGTCTGGAACTGAGACCCAGGTTAGAAAGGATATTCTCTGAGGCCCCATCTATACTGGCACAACCTTTACTTGAGCTCCACTGTGGCTTTCTTTGCCTGGATCTGATTAACTCCTCTCTGTGCACTGCTGCTATCTCCCCTGAGCCATGGGCATGGGAAATGGCACGGTGTGGACCTCCATCCTGAGAGAGGGTGCACACAGCTGAGGGGTTTTCCCTCTGCAGCTCTTGCAAAGGAGGACTTCTGGCATTTAGAAGGGTTGGTTTTGGCCAGGCCAAGCACCGAGCACAGGCCGCTTCTTGCAACAGAGTGATGGAGGGCAATCATGAGGGCCCTGAAAACCATAGTGGCTGGTGCTGGTGTTGTTGACAAGAAGGTAAAGAAGCCCTTGCCTCCAACACTGGTCACTCCCCTCTGCCCATTTTCCCAGCAATAGCAGTAAACCAAACATCCATGCGTTCCCATCCCAAAATTCTGTCTCTACAGCCAAGAAGCCACAAGCCATGTCTGGTTATACCACCATTACATGTTCTCCAGGACAGCGACACATGCAGTGGATGCCTCTGCTCCTGCTGGATGGAGACTGCGATGGGTTCACATGTACTGTGGCGTCTTCACTAGATTGAGTCGAAACAGTCATTTACATTTTTGGGTGCTATGTATGCTTACACACATGTATGGCCATGTATGTGTCTCCTATTTAAGATTCTGCAGCATGGCTATAGGGACACAGCACTCAGCTCAGATGGTACTTAATGACACCCACGGGCTGGTGTTGCCTTAAGTGCTTAAAGAGAGAGATGGGGACTCTGGCTCCTTGTGCAGCAATAGCCTGATCCAGCCCCCAGGTTGCTTCTACTGAGGAGAGAAAAAAGCCTCCCCTGCGCAGTGCTGGTGCCAAAACTGTGCAGGGCAGCCCTCAGTGCAGCACAGGTTTCCCTGGCACTGCGGCACAGCAGCTATTCTTGGACACCACCTACTGGCATTTTCCTGATTAACTCTTCTGGAGATGAGCAGTTGTCAGGGTGTGGAGGGCACCCCTAGCCTGGGAACAAAGGCATGAACAGGACCTTCCCGACCACTTCAGTGCACGTCCTGCTGGTTTCAGCAGAGAGAGGAGAGCTGCCCTGGGGCTCTGACAAGCACCATTACATAAGGGAGGGATTTCTCCTGGCTGCTGGGAAAGGGGATGCCAAAAGAAGCATTGTGAAAGGAGGTGGGTGAAAAGAAAAAAAAAGAGAAAATCCCTGCAGGCACTTGTGAGGAATAAACCAGAGGTCTTCCCTACCACAGCTCATGCGGAAGGGGCTTTCTATACCCACCAACCACCACTTTAAGCAGAGATGGAGCACTTAAGTCCATGATTTCTCCTTTTTCAGTATGCATTGAGCTCTGTATGGCATAGGGAAAAAGCTTCTCATTTTTGGCTGCAGCACTTTAAACCAGAAAGGAAGAGGAGGTGCGGCTTCAGACTGCTCTGCCTGCTGGCACCAGTGCCAAAAGCTGTGGTGCTGACGTCTGTAATTCCTGGCAGTTGCGACAGACGGACGGAACAAAGGGCTGCGTGGTCACTTGGCCTCATTGACACGGGGCACCAAGAGAGGCAGCGAGGGCTGTGCTTGACCTCCCTGTGGCTTTGCTGTATGTCATGGGGGAAAGCCTCCCAGCTGCAATTGCTCCATTAAAAGAATAAGGTCTAGCCCTTCCTGCAGTGTCTCTGCTGTGCTGCAGCTCTGGTGTTTCAGCAGCAGCCACACCAACAGGCTCCCAGCACACCTGCAGGCAGTGATTGCTCAGAGCAGCCTCAGCTGCACAGCAGCTCTATTTAAGCTCAGCCTTGGGCTAGCTTGCAGGTCATTTTGTCTCCAGCTTTGTTGCCCTTTGGGTATGTGTTAGTGCTCATCTCTGGGTTTTCTCTTGGCTCCTTGTCCTCCTTGCAGGGCAGTGCTGCTACCAATGTAGGCAAAAGCTTCTCTTCCAGCTCTTGTCCCTCAGGTAATTCTCTCCTCTGGGATTTTCTAATTAGGGTTCCTAATATGTGTTCTCCTAAGAAGTAGCAAAACCTATCGTGACCGAGGCTTGTTGAGAAGCCCTGTTGCCTACAACAGGTTCCCTGAGTTTGTTCTGTTCCCCGCTATGCATTGGTGTTTTTGCTTCCAGTCAGGTGAGGACTCAAGCCTACTGTTTTTTGTGTCTCTTCCCTCTTCTGTTCTCAGAAATAGTCACAGTTTTTCTTTTCATTTATTTATTTTTGAGAGGGCTATGATGAGAGTGCCTCTGGAACATTTGTGCAAATTCTATTAACCAATGATGGGATCTTACTGTTTGCAACTGCCATGATAGTGATTATTGTTATTGTAATATGCCATGCTTTATCCCTATCCAAACTATAAAGATCCTCCAGTTTTCCAACTGAGAGACCTTAGCTTAGCACCCATCTTCCTGGCATAGTCTGAGCTCTTTCCTGAGCTTATTTCTTTTACAAGACTTGTCCTTTTGAGTGTTGGTCTGACTCCCACTGAAGGCTGAGAGGGCAGAAATGTGGTAGGATTGTCTTGGTGCTGTGTATCCTGGGGCCTGCATGCTGCAGGATCTGATCCTGCTGGCATCCCTGGCTGTTCTCCTACTGATGGCCTGGGCAGCATTGGTAGCAGCATCTACTGGGACTTGAAGGCATTATGTTTGTTTTAAAATATTAATTTATATTAATTTACTTTTCTGTTTGCTGGCTGTAGAGTTTGAAAGACAAAAGATGTACCTGGCCGGTGGCACAGCCTTTGGAAATGGAATTTGTTCAGTATGGTGTATGTAGGCTGTGAACCCATGGTGTAATTGCTCTTAATATTAAGGATTTTGTGAAACAATTGTTAAAAGAGGCCTCTTCCTCCAGCAAGACTGCAGTTCTCTTCTTTCAGTCTCTTCCATTTTCTGTTGTACAGTATACTGCAAGAGAAGGCTTTCGTTGCTGTGCTGTATCACCCAGGGCTCTCCTGTGTGAACCCTGCCAGCTGGAGAGATGTGCTCTTGGAAGATGCTTACATGGCTTGAGAGTGTTACTTGGCTCAGTATTCTGCTCTGATTGGGCAAGCTCTCTTTTTATGGTGAGTAAAATCAGAGATGACTTACAGCCTACATTGATATAATGTGACCCAGCCATGATAAACATGCCTTTCATCATAATGAATGATGGATGTAGTTATTACTTTGGTTTATTACTGTAGCAGCTAATTCTGAACCACATTCACTGCAAACAGTGAATACAATAGGCTGGAAGGAAAGCAGTGGCCTTGTTGCAGTGGTTCAGACCCTCTTAAGAAGAAAGAAAAGCTTTCTTCTGTGTCAGGTACAGACTATTCTATGTTGCAGGGAAAAATAGTTTCCGGTTTGCACTTTTTGATATACATATCCTAATTTAAAAGGTGGAAAGTCATGTGTTCTCATTCTCACCTTGTTGGTGAGGTCTCTCAGAGAAAGCATCTGTGGGCAGAGCAATAAATATGAGCCCTGATTCTATTCTTTATGGCTCTCTGTTGCTTACTGGTAGTTCTTGAGGTGGGGCTTACATCTGCTGATGCCTTTATGTAGGAGCTTTGTAGGGCCACGTGGTACTCTGGCGGATTATGTTGCCTGTAAATCATCTGTTCTGCAGTAATAACCTTCCTGTCTCCGTTCCGTATTTGTTTAGTTATTTTATAACGAAGGAAGGAAAGATGTTGTCAGACCACCAGAGAGCTGGCAACTCAGCAAGCTTTCTAGGTGTGAGCACAGCTTGCAGTGATGGCACTGTGGAGCCTGACTGTAGACAAGCCTCAGCAAAATAACCGGGCCTGGTCAAAACTGCTAACAACATCAATTTCACTAAAAATTAATTAGCAGGGAGGAAGAAAAAGAGGAAGGGCGGGCGCTGCTTTGAAGATTGAGTTGCAGTAAGTAACACCATGGTAACCCTGAAGGGTATTTGGACTAAGGCAACATAGATTTTGCTCTTCAGTGGGAAATATGGAGAGAGGCTGGTGTGGCAGGGTTGATGCTGCCTTGCCAAGGGGCACAGTTTGAGGAAGAAGCAACTTGTGTTTTCTGACACCACGGGACACTCACTTAGACATCTTCCAATGTTTATGTGAAGAAGAAACCCTAGTCCCTCCAAATAGCCTATTCCAAGGCATCTCCAGCCCAAAATGGAGGTATCCCCATCACCAGATGTGCTGGGAACTCATCTACCCTTCCAGGACTGGGCAGGTCTCAGGGGGTCTGCGGTGGGGCTGGAGACCTTCGCAGGCTGAACAAACCTTCTGTGAGAAGCTGTGTTCCACTACCTGGGATGCAGAGTCCCTGTCTGCAGCTGGCATCCTCAGTCTCGAATTTGAATGAGAAAAGTCTACTGCACGACCCTGGAAAGGCTGCAAAGTGCTCTCTGGGGATAAACGTTGTGTGTGTGCCTTCATTAATAAATGCATTTACTGTAGGGAAAAATAGCAGTGTTGTTTGCAGTTAAGCCTGCCCCGTGCTTCCTGCTAGAGCTCACTTCTTCGCTTCTGCCTTGCCAAGCTTTTTTCTTTGGTTGCAGTTTTCCCTTGTTGCTGCCATGTTCCATTGTTGCTTGTTCGCCTCGGGCTTAGTTCCTTTTCTGAGAAGTTTGAGTACAAAAGGTCTGGTTTTAATGACATTTCGGAAGAAACTGATGTTTTGTCTTAAGTTTTTGACTGAAATAGCTACTTGATCATTTTAACACTTTGTTCTGAAATGCAGCCTAAAAATTCAGCTGCAAAAATCAACCTGGAGCAAAGGTATCCTGTTTTCAGTAGGATTTCTAGATTTAAGCTCAGAGTGATTATGTTCTCCTAAGAAATAAGAAAACCTATAATGGTTTGTCTGTATTCCTCTTCTCTCTTCTGTTCTCAGAAATAATCAGAGGTGTTTTTTTTTTTTTTTAAGTGCTATGGATGAGTTTATCTGAAACATTTGTGCAAACTCTATTGACTCATGGTGGAATGTTACTGTTTGTGACTGCCATGACAGTTGTTATTGTTGTTGTTATTGGTGCCAAACTCCATCTCTATCCAGAGTGCAAACATGCTCCAGTTTTGCAGGGGTGTCTGTGTGTTTTCAAGGTTTGTTTTTAACATAAAACCAAGTAATTTTGTGAAAACCTGTTTTTAAATCCTGGTTGTGGGAGAGGATAGAGGCTGATGGAAACAACCTTTGGATTTTGTTGGTATTATTTTTACTTTTCCTTCTTAAGAGGAAGGAAACATGGCAGTTTTGTGGAATAACGAGAAGGGAGATGGGGGAGTGGGTGCATGAGTGAGGAATAAGGATGTGTGAGGGAGGATGTTTTTGTGGTTTTCCGGGGTTTTCATTTGATGTTTGGGGTTTCCATTTTTTTTTTTTT
>WBMW01000972.1:3848607-3871883 GCA_013396635.1 Penelope pileata
TTTTTTTAAATAGTGCATGAGCATTGATCTGCTGAAAGTTCTATAGAACCTCTATAGATAAATTTGAGCAGCGGAGCCCCCAGCACCAGTGGTGGCTGAACTACAGCTGTAAGACACTGCCAAAAACTCCGACCCGTGCGGATCATCGTGAGTAATATTTCTGATCCTTCTGAAGGGCATTTGTGGCCGATAACTGCAGGCAGGGAGGTACTGCAAACTTTCACTGGCAGCAGTAAATGAGAGGGAGGCAGGAGGTGAGAGACGGGTGGAGAAACTATTGACTGGTGTGAAAGCAATGCTTTCTTCCTGGACTTCCGTGAGCAAGCTGTGCAATCAAGTCCTTTACAAATATGCTAATAAAAAAGAAAAGTGGCACAGAACTCAATTACAGGGCTGTCAGGAGACGGTAGACTTGGCTGGGCAGTGAGATAGAAGGGCCATCTAGCCCTGCTCAGTGTCCACCCACAGATGTTCAAGTAAAAAAAATACAGGACCAGAGCAAGCATGCAGTGATATTTCCTCTACTGTGTTTTCTTAGCTTTCAGAAATCCACAGAACAGGTTTTTCCTGAGTCAGAAAATACATTTTAGGTGCTACAAATAGGGTTGTTTTTTTTTTTTCTTCCAGAATTTGCTATAGTTCAGCATATCTCTGAAGACAGCAAGTTGTATGGGGATTTGATGGTTACAAATCTCATCAGGATTTGGTATCTTAAGTGAGTTCTTCCATGTAAGATTTTCATGAAAACAAATGGATAGTTTCCTTTTTAGGTGGGACTAAAAAGGAAAAGCTTGCTCGGGTTTAGCAGAAAACAGAATTTGCTCTCCCACTTCCATGTGATGTATCTGGGTGCAGCTGAACCCACAAACAAAGCCCAGAACTGTAAAGCTATCCACTGAAGTGAGAGCTGGAAGCTATTAGTTAAACACTGAGCAGCTCAAACAGCTCTGTTATTTCTGCCAGCCCTTGAAGGCACTGAAGTGTCTCTATGTAGAAATGACAGCTCAGGTGCTGGGCTGTGCAGGGAATAAAGCCATTGCCCATGGTGTGGGTGCACGTACAGTTGGTTTTACAGTGGCACAGAGCTCTCCTTGGTGTAACACATGCTTTACTGACGGAGATCACCTGGGAGAGCTCACACCACTACTTACAAACCTTGAGAAATGCAGCATGTAGAATTTACAATCTATAAAGTTCCTAAGACCTGCTTAGATTGTGTTTGCATCTGGTGGATAGGCAGGTAATAGCACAGTGAGAATAAGTGATTGTTTTGATGCAGTTACAGGATTAGAGAGGTAAATGTGAAAAGTTGTCCTGAACTGAAGGCCCTCAGCTGCTGAGCCAGATTTTAATGTTTCATATTTCATTTCATAAGTGGAGAAAATGCTAGGCCTCCTGGCTTCAGTATAAATGCAACAGTGAGATATGATAAGCTGGAATCCATCTTTTACACTTGCTTGGTAATTATTCAAACTAAAGAACCCTGCAGCACGTCCACAGGCAAATCTGAGCTGTAAGACATGGTGCTGAGCTGGAGAGGTGGTGGCTGAGCAGGCTGCTCGCTGGGCACACTGTGGCTTTGCATCTGAGTTCTGCAGCCTAGCAGTGCCTCCTGGCTTCTGTGGTCCAGGGCCATCCAGAAGCCAGGCAGCCTCCCCCAGTGCTTGTTCTCCATCAGAAACTTGTAGGGGTCTTCGGGCATTGCAGCACTGGGGATGGCAGAGGGAGCAAGAAGCCCATCTCTGACATGGTGAGACAGGCTGTCCCCTGATCAGCTTATGGATCTGGAGAGTTTACATTAAAAAACAAACATGAGACTGTTAAAAATACTACTGTTGGAAACCCTTGAGCTGCTGGAGGAGTATTCTGTGAAGTATCCACTTTGTCCTGTTTTGGACTATTCTCTGGGCTGCTGATCCCGACAGCTATCAGAAGATGTTGGCTGAAACAAACACGCACTGAGGCTTTCTTGTTCCTAAGTACATGCTTTTTTTCCTTCTTCATCTTTGAGATCTGGGGCTTTGCTTCCCTATCAGAAGAGCTAAAGTATTCATCAGAAACAAAACTGAAAACACCGCCAACAGAAGTCAGTAGCTAAAACTGGGGAATTTACAACACTATATCTTGTTCTAAAACAGTTTCTGGAGCAAGGAACCAAACCAAGCGTATGTTAGGAAACCCAAACAGTATCTAATTTCTTTCAGGATAAGATGGATTCTCTCCCCAAGATGAAGATTTTTGTGATGTTTGTGTCTCTGGCTGCTTTCACAGTCATGGTGATACTGAATGCTGGAAATGCCACTGGGCTTTTCAAAGGTAATGCAAGCAAATAGCCTCGTGCATTATAACACTTCCTGGTATAATAATGGTGCCTTACATGGGATAGATCAGTTTCACTTCTCCAAACCATCCAAGCCTTTTCTAGACCCTTGAAATCAAAGCCAATCTGGATCTGCCTGCTGGTGAAAGTCTGTTTTTACATATGCTGTACTTTGTATCCCTGGGAGAAGCTGTTGGGTCCTGTTGCTATGGGTTTATAGAGGATGGTGGTGCTTGCTCCAAACGCTGTCCAGCTGAGCCTTTCAGAAGTGGGTGCTGTGCTTCTCTCTGGCTTTTGCAGCTAACTGGCTTTTCTGGTTCTGAGCACGTGAAAGGTGCTCAGGGTTCCCCATAAGGGATAGTGATTCTGTAATGGGTTTTTAAAGGCAAGCCAATTGCAGCACAGGGTTTGTTTTCAACAAGGGCATCCTCTCATCTCCCTCAGATCTACTGAGGTGTGGACTAAGCCTTGAGGAAGATTGCAGGGTGAGAAAGTCTTTCCCCATCCTCAGTATGTAATAACACATCAGCCTGCCATAACATTTGCTGCCAGGTCTGTTCCGGACAACCCCTGGAAACATCTCGGAGAAGTACAGCACTGACTTCACACCAGCAGGTTGGACCTTCCTCATCTGGAATGTCATCTATGCCTGGCAGCTGGCATGGCTCCTGTATGCGCTGTCAGGGATCTGCCGAAGGTATTTTCCCTGCTCATGGTGCAAATGATGGAGGGTGGCACTTCCCTTCTGTCTGTTTCCCCCTTTTCTGGGGTCTCTAGTCAGAGCAGAATCATGGTCGTTCCCCTTGGCTTGGCATGCTGAAGCTCTGAAGCTTCTTTTAGTTCCAGCACCTGAAGCTGGGAAGCGATTTGGAGGTGTATATGAACTGCTCTAATGTGTGGGCTGATTACAAAGCAAGCAAACAGCTCTGTGAGGTCTGGCATCTGCTGGTTGATGTGATCTGACAGAGCTACCCCTGCTGCTTTTCAGAGGGAGTTTGTGGAGGGCCGTTGCAGAGGCTGTTGTTTCATTTGTTGTCAAGACATCACAGTTGTGAAAGCCTCTGAAAGAAGCATTGAGAGATCAGTTGGTGGTTCCTAGCCAGGAGCAGCCTGGGAGATGCAGAGTGTTGTCCCATGTGCTCCTTGCTGTACTCAGGTGATTCTGAGCTCTTCTAGGAGGTGCATATGAGCATTTTGATGGAAGAATGGGAGTAGGTAGAAACAACTCATTGGCTTTGTTCTGTGTTTGTTTAAATATTGCCTTTCCTATCTCTTTCGATCAATTTTTGTTACACTAATTTCCTATGACAGTGGATTTAAGTGTTCCAGTTCTGCTAATGATTCATGTAGGAGGAGGTGATATATATCCACGTGATGGTATTTTATATATATATTTCAGTTGCCTTTTAAAAAAAAAAAACTAGATAATTAGCTAGCAAAATTGTCATTTGAAGGGGATATTGATGTCAAAGTCAAGCCCTTGACTGCTGCAAATGGAAGCTGTCTGTTTAGGTTCCCACTGCCCTCATGAAAGGAGAGCTGCTTCTTTCAAAATGTTTTCTTCCTGAGTGCCTTCTGCTCTTTGTCGTAGAACCACGGAAAGAGAAAAGCTTGTGAAGTGTTCTGATGGGATATCTTTTTTCCTTACAGGAACGAGCTTGGATGTGTCTACATGAAGCCGGATGTGCTGCCAATTCCTTTCTACGTGGCATGGATTCTGAACAATGGCCTCAATGTTGGATGGCTGTTCCTGTGGGACCGAGAGTAAGCAGCATTTTAGCTACAGAAACTTTCTAGGCCTTGTGTTGGGACTGCCCCAGCACTTCATTTTGCAATTCCCCATTCATGAAACACTAGGGCAGGCCTTGGGGAAAGCTACTCTGCATTAACATCTGGGGTTTTTGCAACATTTTTCATCTTGTCCAGAAGTAGACGGGCTGTTGAAGTCTTGTATCTCCTCACGATTGCTGTTCTTCAATGTTTTATCACACACAAAACAAGCTATGATACCCTTCATAAATACAGTTAAGCTCATTGCCTTGGATTGTTTTCATAATTGTGCTCACATGAAGGGCTTGTAATAACACCACAGTCAAGAGATGAGGAAATCAGCTGTGGTGAGGAAATAATAACTTAATGATTAAGGGGAAAACAGTATGTCAAAATGAGGGCTACACATAGTGATTACCTTTATTAAAGGCTTGATTAACTTGCAGTCAGTAAAGGCCAAGCACTGAAGCTATGAATTAAGGCATTGTGACACCACTGAAAAAATGCATTGTATGTTGTGTATTTTTTGTCCTAGGTACCTCCTCCCAGCCCTGGTGTTCCTGGCAGCCCTCACTTTTACCACGTATGCTGCTCTCTTCATTTCACACAGAGCCTTGAGCATCCATTCCACATGGTTCATGAAGGGCCACAAAGCTGAGCTCTGGCTCATCCGGATCCTCGTAGGTAGCATTTAGGAAGCTGTGCTGTTAGTGACTGCCTAAACACCTCTGTGCAGTGCTAAAGGTTTAGAAAGTGAAAGATTCAATGGCAGGAGATAGGTGAGGGAAGATTTCTGCCCTGACTTTAACATGCAGGTGTGCACAGGCTTAATTGCATCTCAGTTTCCAGTCAGACATCACAGGAATGAATTGGAGCTGGTTACATCCCTCTCGCTTCTCCAGCTGCTACAGAATGAAGCTTCCAGTGAAGTGGTGGTGGGGAGAGGAGTATTTCTTGCGGAGGGAGAAGTGAGGAATTCCCACTGCAAAGGGCAACTTCTGTCATCGAGGCTGATAGAGATGTCTTCCATATCTGCCTACTGAAAATTACATATTTCTTGCATAAGGGGAAGCATATGCTGTTCATGGTTTCAAATGCAGCTTTCTTCAAGATTTCTACTAAATTCTGGAGGAAAATAAGTTTTCTGTTCTCTTTGAGGAGAGTGGGTGTCTATGCTCAGCAAACTGCAGAGAGAAAATAAGATAAACATATTCCATCACTCTTCAGTTCCTCTCTGTGGCCCAGCTCAGATCTGCTACCCCAAACCTTTCCTCCCCATCCAGCAAACCTCACACTGTAGTTCTTCCCCCTAGCTGCCATCTGTGCTTTTGTGCCTTTGGTTCCTTTGCTCAACCCTGGCATTGCTCAGGGAGAAACTGGGTCAGCTGAAAAAGCACATCCAGGGAGCTAGGAGGGTTGTCTGTGGAGCTGCAAAGCTGAGAGTCTATGTACAAAAGTTCCTATCAACCCTGCTGGAAGTATCTCTAAGTCTCTTGGCACAAGAGTGGGCACTGTTCTGCCCACCCCTGCATTTCTGTTCTTGAGACACGAACAGAACACAGGGAATTGGGAGTAACTGGGTTCCCCATCCTCACTCTTCTCCTCTTGCTGTGCTGTGTGGCAGGTCCAGAATGGGCTGGCACTGTATGCCACGTGGACCACCATTGCCACTCTGCTGAACTTTGCTGTTGTGATGATCTACAAGTGGGACGTGTCCAACGAGACAGCAACTACTGCCTCTCTGAGCATCCTTACTCTCAACCTCATCGTATGGTGAGCAACCTCCTGGGCTCCCACCGGGTCCAACAGAGCCCTTATACCACTAACATATCACTAACAGATTGGACCACCTGTTCTTCTGAAAGAACATAAACTCTCACTCAAAACCAATTTTGATTGTTATCATATACCCCATGGCATATTACACAGGGCACCAAACACCCATTTTTCCATGGCCCAGCCCCTGAGTGGAAGAGGGCTTTTGTGTGTTGAATCTAACATTCTCCTTCAAACCCTTTCACTTGTGGAAAACTTGTATCAAACATGGGTTTATTTTTCTCCCTAAACTTTATCTTAAATCTCATGAATTTTAGTAGATAATTTTGGACTCTGGTCCATGCTGGCCTGCAACAAGGCATTCTTAGTCTGACTCTTATCTTAAGCTTTTTATGGAGGAAAAAAAGACAACAACCATAGAAGTTGGTTCTTCTTTTTCTTCACAGGTTTCATCAGGAAAACTACTTTCTAGATAAGTACGTCCGTTACAACCTCACAGTCTACCCAGTGGTCATAACAGCTCTGACTGGCAGCGCGTGGAAGGACTTCTCAGTTTCATCCCCAACCACCAACAGCATTTTTATAGGTGAATCTTTTATAAGTGTTAGAAGCAGTCCAAAAGAACTCCAGTAACCATTTCCACAGCTCTCCCGTGTATTAGGGGCAGAAAATAACAAACAACAACAAAAAAAACCACAACAGAACTAAGGACTTATTAGAAGATATTTCATTTTGCAAACTAAAGAGTGGAGCAGAGTGCTTCCCTTTGCAATTTAAATTATTGCCTCTGAGCCTTGGGGTTGGAATCAAGTCTTGTGTTGCCTCCCAGTGCAATAAATTTGCCCTGTGATTGCCCATCCGTGCTGTCCCAGAGCTTCTGATCCTCTGCTGGTGGCTCCCTGCCCCCTGGCACAGGGCTGGCACACAGAAGAGCAGGGCTGGGATGAAGGCTGTGGGCTTTGCTTGCCTCTGGTCTCTTGGGTTATGGGAGCAGTGCTTTGAGTTCTGACCCAAGGAGGAGCTGTACCTGAATTCCACGATGCAGAGCCCTGAGCATGCTCCCCTCCCACATAGGGTCCACGCCAGCCTTGACAAGTTCTGCTGGGATTATTTGGTCGCTGCAGGCTGCAGTAGCAGAGCAGGATGTAGTCATACATTGTAAAAGGGCTTAAGCTGTGTAAATGCTGTACAGCCAACAGTGTGGTAAAAGCTATGCCATTATGAGAAGTTGCATGCTGGCATGTAAGAGACTGAGATGCATAAACCCTGTGTTGCTGTAGCAGTTTGAGATTCCCATCCCCACCACAGGATCAGCAGAAGGGGACTGCATTGCCACCCTGCAGCCCTCCCAGTGCTGCAGAGCAGTGGCTGAAGCCAGTTCCTGGGCTTGTACCACTGGTACCACAACCACCTCAACAGACATTGCCCTTCTGCTGCAAGGGCAGAGTGTGCAGCTGGGAGTCAGGTGTTGCCTGGAAGCACCCCACAGGATCCAGCAGAGCTCATCTGCCAGAGTCATGAGTCCATTGACTCCTGTCCCAGTGGTTGTGGCCATTGGGAATGGGATGGTGTGTAACCTCTGGCAGATGGCTCTGTTCTGCAGCAGGTGCTTCCACCACATTTGTACCAGCAAACCTTCACTCCTAGTGGTTCAGCTTGTTTGGCTGGTAGGACAAGAATGTGCTTTTCCTAAACTGGTGCATGTTTCTTTATATAGTTCAACTATTCTTGGATTGTTTTGTTAATGTCATGCACTTTTTGCTGGTGCCCATAAGATTTCCCTGTTCTAGATGTGCCATGACCTGAAAGCATTGGGCATTTTCCTGGTTACCTGTGAAACCAAACCCACAGCAGCCCCCTGACATACAATTCTAACGGGGGCTGATGGCTCCTGTACAGAGTTCTTTGGTTTGCTCTGTCCCTTTCCCTGAACACCTGCTATCTGAGGAGCTAGAATACAAGGAGCACTGCTGTTCCCTCATGTGCTGACGTATGTGTTTCTTTTCTAGTTGTACTTCTGGCACTGACTTGTATCATCTTTGCTGTTCGCCTGGGGTTAGTCATATGGAGGCACAGCAGGAGACCTCTGGAAGCACCAGGAGCTCCACAGCCATCAGGCACAGCAGCCTGAGACCTCTGACGTGGTGATGCTATGGCAGGTACTTTAGAGGGAGAAATAAGAACTGGGCATCCCGCAGCCACCAGCTCTTCCTGCCAGTATCAACTGCTTTGTGTTTTTCTCTATTTCTCTTTGCATTCTGAATAAGCATGGCTCGTGCCTGCAAACCTGTCCTCCTCCCATCACCTCAGCTCGGCTACTCACAGCCCTGCCTTGAACCTGCACCCTCCTCTGTTTGGTGTGACTCTGGAGCAGTGGAGGAAGAGGCCCTTCAGATGAGCAGCTCTGCGTCCCTTTGTGTGCTCTCGTTGTCACAATGAGAACAGATGCTGCAAATCTGGAGATCTACTTTTGTGTGTTATCTCCAATGTTGGGTGAGAGGGGAGGGGAGGTGACTGAATGCTTCTGACATGGTTACAAGTCCTCAACTTATTGCAGGTTGTTGTAGCCCTAACTCTAGGAACTGAAGATATTTTCACTTCTCAGCACACAGTATGAGCTCTGTGCCTCTGCCTTGGGTTTTTCCTGACTTCCTCAGTTAAGTGTCAGGGCCTTCATCTGTGGACCCACAATAACAGCAGATCTGTGCTACTCCACTTTTCAGGCAGGAGAGACCTGGCTCAGGAGGAAGAATGATTTGCTTTTCCTGGTCTGTGCAGTGCAAGCAGTGCCCAGTTTGTGCTGGCTGGGAGCTTTCCCCTGGAGGATGCTTTGCTGCCCTTCTGGTGGGAGGGCAGACATCAGATGCTGTGATACCTGATGGAGGCTGAAACCTGCTCCTTCAAAGGGTGCCTACTTTAAACCAAAACACTTTTTCATTTTTTGGACTAGGTAGAGTGAGCTAATGTTGGACGGGTGGACGTGACAAGCCTTTGTCCTGTGGCTTCACCACCGTGGCCTTGCTTTAGGAAGCTTGGAAGTGAGTGGATGGAATTGTCAGTCCTCTGCCTCTGTTTCCTGTGCCTGCTGGAGTTGATGGTGCCTTGCTGGGCGCTGGGGTCTGGAAAGTGCTCCCCAATGGCTGCTGCTTTGAGATGCTCAGTATCTTGCAGTGCTGTTACAAAGGTGAATTCTTCTAAAATAACATGCTATTGTTTGCATTTAATGAAGAACAATGTCTGTATTATACAGTTCCTATCATCCCATCATTTTTAAATAAAGCAGCTACTACCAGAACTCTCCCAGCAACTGTGTCTTGCGGTACAGGTAAATGACTTCTGTAACTCCCACCTAAAGCCGAGGTCCTGGCTCCTGCCTTGCTCACGTTTCCATGTGGCTGCCCTGCACCCACAGCTCTAGGGTTTCTTGCAGATCTGCTCCCAACACTTCCAGGTGACTGTAAAGGACTTGGGGCAGCCCTTTGGGATGGCACAGAGGAGCAGCTTGCAGGCATGTGTGTCCCTTTCCTGCAGCTGCTTTTATCCCATCCTTATGGCTCCAACGTGGGCTGCAAGGAGATCCTCAGAGGCCTTTTTCTGAGTGTTGTAGCACCACATCCATCTTGTGCAGACCCCTATCCAAGGCCTGAGTGAGCCCCTGGCCTGGCCCCACACAGACCAGCTGCCAGCTTCCAGCTCTCCTCCAGCACTGCTCCCTGGAGCCGAGGCGGGCAGGTGTTCCCACATCCCAGCACAGCCATTCCTGCCAGCTTTGGGAAAAGCGGTTCTCCTTGCACCCGTGGCAGGAAAGGGAGCCTAAAAATATCAGCGCCTTTTCTGCCTCTCTCCTTTCAGCTGAGGGGAAAGCAGAGTTGAAAATGGGCGGTGTGAGCCTCCCCCTTTTAGCTTGCAAGGGGCTGTTTTCAAGGGCCATTTCTTCCTGAAATGCCGTGTTTCCGTTTGTTGTTGAGAAGCAGAAATACCAATGCTGTGCATTTTTCCCCACAACGGATCATTCTTTCAACAAAGCTGCATTTCATGAAGCTGCATATTTTTGGCAAAAATAATCTGCCCAGCCTTTGTTTCCATGAGCAATTATAGGATTGGGGTGAATTTTACTGGATTTAAAAATTCTTGGAAAGCTGTTGTTGTTAAGAACCCAAAGCCTGGAAAATTAGTTTTGTTTCTAAAAATGTAATTCAGAGGAATGGGTTAGGGTATCCTCTGTGAGGATTTCTGGATGAAAGTGCCAAAGATGTACAGCGGTGATGAAAGGGCTGTGCACCCTTTGCTATGTGTGCAGTCTAAACACGCTTGGGCCATCCCAGGCCCTTTGAAAGCTGTTAGATGTCTGAAAGCTAAATATTTATTTTATCCGTGCAGAGCTGGGACAGCCCTGTGTTGGGAGATTAGCTCGGCTCCTTCTGCCAAAGGCATCTCAGCGTGGGGTCACAGGCTTGGGCACGACTCGCACATGGGCTGAGCGTGTGGGAAAACAGAGCTGGAGGAGCCCGGGATCCTGACCCTGCTCCCAGCAGAGCCCCAGAGGGAGCAGACATCAGCGCTGCGAGCATGCCATAGGCTCCCCCTTATTGGCCTCAAAGCCCTGAGTACATGTACAAGAAAGCTGTGTTTTTTCATATGTCTTGGGGAAGAAAGGGGCTTGAGGACCCTTGCCTGGTGTTTGACCCATTGAGAAGATGCTGCTCGCTCGGGACGGGACCGATCAGGAGTGCAGGAGGTGCTGGTGATATGATCCGGTAACTTGGCTTCTCTTGATGTTGTTGTAATAGCTTAAAAAATTGGGCAGTACTGGGAAGAATTTAGCTTAATTGACCCGTGACGTGAATTATTTTAATCCAAGAGATGAAGAAAATGTTGCATGTTGGTTTGTGCTTGTGCCTGTGAGCTGGGGGTGAACCAAAGAGCGGAGTGTCCTTGGCGCTGCTGGGAGCTACGAGCTGGGAAATGCTGCCGCTGCCTTCCCAGCACCAAGGTGGGCTTTTTGGGAGCAGAGTAAAGGGATCATTTTCTGGGGAAGGCCCCAAGGGCCAGAGATGAGCAAGGAGTCTAGCACACCAAATATCTGAGAGCTGTGCTGGACCACTGCCTGGGCTCCCTCACCCCCATCCTTTATCTTAACCCCATGAAAATCAGCATGGAGAGAGCTCCTGCATGCTGGTGTGGCTTTGGGCTGTGCTCCTCCCAGCCCCGCTGCTCTTTTGGGGGGCACCTGGCTCCCTGCAAAAATCCCTGCTGGTGGCCTCTGGCAGCTGCTTGCGAACACTGTCTGTAATTACCTGGGACACACTGAAATCACTGCACTTAATGCAAACTGCTGTGGGAAACAAAGAGACAAAACACGCAACTCTTCAAAACGTTTTCATTAAACCATTTATTATTAGCTTTAAGAAGACTAGAAATCATGGAATCGTAGAATGGGTTGGGTTGGAAGGGACCTTGAAGACCAACCAGTCCCAGCCCCTGCAGCGGGCTGGGTGCCCCCCACCAGCTCAGGCTGCCCGGCGCCCATCCTGCCTGGCCCTGAGCACCTCCAGGGATGGGGCACCCACAGCTCGCTGGGCAGCTGTGCCAGGGCCTTACCGCCCTCTGAGTAAAGAATTTCCTCCTAACATCTAACCTAAATCTCCCTTCTTCTAATTTAAAGCCGTTCCCCCTTGTCCAATCACTATTAGGCCGTGTAATAAGTCAATCCCCCTCCTGCTTATAAGCTCCCTTTGCTCCAAAGCAGAGCAGCTCCAAATTAGAGCAGCCCTTGCAGGAGCTGATCAGGCACCGTGCATGGATGGAGCAGGCACCCATGCATGAAGTCATTGGGTGCTCATTCACAAGCAAAAAGGGTGCTTGGGCACACGTGGGTTCGGTGCTCATGCATGAATTCCTCTAGTGCCCATGCAGGAATTCACTGCTTGCTCACACTTGAGCTCTTTGGATGCTCATGCATGAAGTAATTGGGCTCATACATAAATTAATTGGGTACTCATGCATCGGCTAATTGGGTTCTCATGCATGAATTAATTGGGCATTCTTGCATGAATTAATTTGGTGCTCGTGCAGGAGCTGTTTGAGCTCTTGTGCATAAATTAATTGAGCACTCCTGCACAAACTAATCAGGGGCTCATGCATGGATTATTGTGGCACTTGCAGAATCACAGGATGGCCTGGGTTGGAAGGGACCTCAAACATCACCCAGTTCCGACCCACTCATGCGTGAATTAACAGAGCCCACGTGAGCGCTGCAGCCCCGTTGTTTATGCCCAATCTGCCACTGACCTGGATGGCCAAGGTCCACGTGCTCTGCATCGCGTTGTATTCCCTGCCAAAGGGCGAGAAACACACCAAGTGTGTCTGTCTGCTGGCTGACAAGCTCGGCTTAAAGGCTTGGTTTGCTGAGCTGGAAAGAGGCGTCTCTCCGGGCTCCCCGAGCTCTGGGGATGCAGCACAGAAGCATCCTCTGGTTGCAGAGGGGATTTCAAGTGTGTAGAGCACCATCTAGTGAGGGTTAGCGAGGAAACCGGGGCTCGGGCAGCCCGTGGGGCTGCTGCAGGTTGGTCGGGTCCTGCTCTGCCGACATCTGCGCGGGGAAGCTCGGACCCGGCCACGGAGCGGGTGGCAATCAGCAGGGAGCACAGCTGCTCGTGGCTGATTTTTTCTAGCTTTGTCCCATCCCTCCCGGCATGAACCAGGCACCTAAACCAACATTACAACTTTTTTTCTCTCTTCTTTCCTTGATGCGTGACCTCTCTCTACCTGCAACTTGAGCCAGAGCAGCTGGAGCTCTGCGATCCCCATGTGGAACCTGGGAGAGGCTGCAGCCCCAGCTGCCACCTGCAGCCACGCCAACTAAAACCTGGAGGATGAGTTATCATCCTTTCTCTTTCTTCCTTTCTTTCTTCCTTTCTTCTTTTTTTTTTTTTAATGGACTTGTTTGAAGTCTCTCATTGCTTTGGGCAGACTGTGCTGTAATGAAGCTTTTAGCATCTTTGCAATTACTCGTTATGGCCAAATATCTCGGAGCAGTGTCAGGCAGGCTCGTTAGAAAGGGAGAACGCCTTTTGGTGCAGGAGGTGTCTGGGGACAGGTCCCTAACAGCAAGTGGCTGCCACCACCCTTTGCTTGGTTGGGCGAGCCTCTCTGCCCCTAACAAGGAGATAAGATGCTCGTGTTGGCTCAGGGCAAAAGGCGATGGCCCTTAATGCCACCCCATGCCAGCAGGGCCTCTGGGGAAGGAAGGACTGTGCCTTCACTCTACAGAGTGGGATAGCGGGGATGCTCGCTTGGCTCCATGGAGCTGCTGGAGCCTGGCGACAAGCGGATGGCTCACCAGCTGTCCTGACGGCCACAGCATGGCCTTTCGTTGTGTCTCCAAAACCCTCTAGAGGGAGCCCTGATCCCAGGCATGTGCAGGCCTTGCAAGGCCACAAAGGTGCCTGTGTACCTGCAGAGATGGAAGGTTTCCGGGTGTTTTCTTTCCTTCTTTCTCTTCCCTTCTTCCTTTCTTTTTCTTTCTTTCCTTCCTTCCTTCTTTCCTTCTTTCTTTCCATTTTTTAAGGCTCCACGCTGCCTTATGGCCTCGCTGGCTGCAGTGACCCCGCACCCAAATCTTTGCTCCGTGTCCTTCCCCTCCTGGGCCCAGCAGGGTGGAAAGCAAACTGCAAGGGCTCCTCTGCTCTGCTTAAAGATGCTGGTTTGGTTTTTCTGCCACGTTGTGCCTCTGGTCTGTATGCAGTGGGGTCTGTGCTGGGCATGCTCCCCTCCTCACACCATGCTCCTCCTCAGCCACTTACAACAGCACAGCCCTGCATGATTCACTCCATGGTAGGGGCTCACCGCTGCCGGTTCCCATGGTTATTCACCATATGGGGATCACAGCCCTGGCTGGGTCTCCCCTCCTCTCTCACCCACTCCTTCACTCATTTACCAGCCCGGTGAAGCCCCACTGTGACATCTGATTTCCATCCGCTTGGGCAGCAAACTGACATTTTTCTCACGGTCTCTGTGCTCTTTCTTGTGCCTTGGGTCTCTGCCAAGCACTCCACATCTTCAACTTTCTTAATTTTTTTTCTGCTGTAGACCGAGTCGTCCTCTTCCCACCCTTTAAAGGAAGCAAAGGAAAACATTGCCGGCTCCCAGCACTCCAGTGTCCCCACGTCACGGCACGCTGCGGGCTGATGGAGTGCTTCCTGGGGTGGGGACAGCTTATCCTCCTGCCTCCACTGTCACCCTCTGACTTCATGGGAAGAGGAAGGAAAGAGTTATGGCTTCTCGGTGCTTACTTCCCAAGTCTGAAATTCCCTTTACATCCTCGCACCATGCTCAGAAGGGAAGAAGTTGTGCCCAACACACAGAGGTTTGAGTGGGGAGGACGCAGCACGAGCATCTGCTGACATTTCCTCTGCCAGCCACCCACCGCTGCATCGCTCTGTCTGAGCACTTAAAGCATAACGCAATTGTTAAGTACTGCTGGCTGCTACTTGGGTGCTAAATTCATTTAGCCGGAGAAATTGAGCTTTGCTTGCTGCCCTGCTGTTTGCCTTAGCATCCCTCCAGCCCCGTTCAGATGAGTCACCCCTGAGCACACAGCCCGGATGATGCAGAGCTATCCGAGATGACGAAGCACGCCAGGCACCGAGCCCTCTTGGCCCTCAGCGGGAGGCTCTGGCCATGCTTTTGCACCAAAGCACCCATTTGCCATCGCCGCATCCCTCCGTCATGTGCAAATGTTTGTTTGTGTTTGGTTTGCAAGTGCCCTCTCCTCCTGCAGGAGGAAGAAGAGCACATCCTGTCCCCATGCAGGGCAGGGCAATGGTTGATTCTCGCAGGGAAGACACCCAAGCAGCACAGCTCGAGCAGAGGTTTGTTTGGAGCTGGGTGACCTCTGTCCCTTCTTGGTTTCCGCTGTAGGAAGCCAAGTGCCTGGGGTCAGAAGGGCTGCCTGCTTGACGCAGGAGAAGTCCTACAGATAGGCAGCCTCGCCGTCCCGGCTGGGCTGGTTGCTCTACGTCAAATGATTGACTTTTGAACTTGTGAACCGAAGCAGCAATTGGAGAATCTGCATCTTTGGGATCTTGTGTCTTCTCCTGCACCTCAAGCTGTCCCCATGGGTCTATGTGGACCACCACAGCACCATGCCTCAGCCACCCTGGCCTTCCTCAGGACGTAGTACAACAAAAACCAGAGGGAAGGCTTGGGTTGACTTTCTTCCCAAGAAACTCTTTATTTTGGAGCAGCACGGAGGCTTTGGGCAGCGAAAGACTTTTGATGAAAACAAGATGAGAAGGGGAAATTCGGGAAACCTGAAATCAGAGAAACTGTACGTGGTGCAGAAAGCTGGGATGCAGGTGAGGCGTGGATGAGCTGCAGTGAGCGGGGATAGCTGATGCTCCCACTGAGCCACACCAGGCTGTTCTCAGCATTTTCCTTGACTTTAAGCAACGTTGCAAAACAGAAATCCATGGCACCTCAGACCATACCCAGGGGGTTATTAGGTGACTTCTGCTTTTAGCAGAGCATCAAGAAACTTTTTGTCTGTGTCCCACGTGGACCATAGGGGAGTGCTGCTCCCCGCCTGGGCAGGTCAGCACTCGGTGCTGGGGCACTGTGGCTTAACGACGTCTCTGCTTAGGTTCTAATTACCAGGATGTTATTCCTATCTTGTAGGGAGAGGAGCCTGTCCTTTCACCTGTTCTCCTCCTTTGGCGGAGATGTTATGGAGCCTGGACAAGGCTGGGACCTGCACCTACTGCTTCTCCTCTCTTTAGGCATCTTGATGAAAGCACAAGCGTGACATGACTCACCCCACTTGGCTGCACAGGAGGAAGCTCACATATTGCCCCCCTCTCCAACGCCTTCTTCATGAAAAACGGGTCCTGCTGCCACATGCCCAGCCCTCCAGCTTGTTTCGGGGGCACCTGTCCTTGTTGGGACCCTGGGCAGATGGGGCCACAGGACAACCTTTCCTTTTTCCATGTTTCTGTCTCATTGCATCCCTGAAGACATCTGGAGGCTGGAGCTCTGATGTGACAGGAGCAGATAGGGTGTCACATGTAATGACTTCAGTGAGTGCTGCCTTAAGTGGGACTTGGCCCTGCATCCCGCTGGGACCTCAGGGCTGTCAGGATAAGCCCATGGCTCCCGCCCCTCATGGGTGGCTGCAAAAAAGGGACTGAGAAGGGGTTAAGAAAAAACTCCTTTTGATTTCCAGCAAACCACTAGCAACCGAGAACAAACACGCAAGGCATCAGCTCCCACTGATCTTGCAATAAAATGCAGGATTTTGAAAAAAATTGCTGTTTGTTTCAAGCACAGCTTCAAGGAATGTAGAAAACCTTTGATCTCCTGAGGCTCTCTGCCGTGCAACTTTCAGTTTCAGGCGCGCTCGGCTTGCGTCTTCTTGGGTGTAGATCTTAATATAGTTATTTTCTTCAATGCAAAAATAAAAGCTCGCCTGCTTCATCTGTAATAGCAGCCGAGATTTGATTTGGTACATTTAATTACGGTGGATGGCACGACTGATTCCTTAGTCATTAATAAATGTATGAGGAACACATGAATAAATGAGCTATTACACTAAAAAGGAGCCCAGCCCCAAAAGTGCTAAAACAAGGATGAAAGCCTTCCTGTGCAGAAAAGGGGACACGAGGGACAGCTTCTGCTCCATCCCGGCCAAGCTTCCTGGCTGGGCAGCCTCCTGTGTCCGCTTTGTAGGAGGCAGCAAGGGTTTGGAGATGGATTTTTTCCAAAAAGCTTTATTTTTTTTTTCCAAAAATTTAGCCCCAGTGTAGCCTCTAGCCCCACATTTCCCCCTCTTCCAAGCCCAGCCCCATAATGGCACAGGCAATGGGGTGACAGCAGCCGCTGCTGCACACAAGAAGGAAACTCCCCTGCTCAAGCAGTTCCACCAGCTGTAGTAATAACGACGTGTTGTTACTGCTTACTAACACGCTGGTTATTGTTGCTATTATATAACATAATATCGAGTTGGAGAACCACGTGGTTTCACAGCTGCATCCCTCCTGTGCCCTGCCACTATCTCTGCCCCAACCGATGCCACGGTGCATCCCAGGAGCAGTTCTTGGGGTTTTTAATCTCAGAACTGCAGGTGCACTGAGTGAACTTGCTGCGGTGCTTTGGGCTGGGCTAATTCACCTGCGGATGCTCCAGTGATGGCAGCAGAAGTAACATCCAGAAGCAGGCAGCCACTTCCCCACTGGCTTTATCCTTGAGTTTGAACCACATCAGCAGGGTTTTCACACCACTTCTCCTGGCATTGCATCTAAAAATTCTGTAAAAATGTGCTCAAATGTGACTCGAATGTGGCTTCTGTTTTAGTGCTTGGCACATCTGAGCACGGGCCCAGCGGTGCTTGGGTGCCTGCTTGTCTCCGGATGAGTCCCAGTGTCTTGGGCAGGGGACATAGGTGTGGGTTGGGGGGGAACATGATTAAGTTCTTGCTCGGACCATGGCCTATGTGGGATTTGTTTTCATGGTTGGAAAACACCGGAAGATTAAGGGAATTTTATAGGGTCTGACTGCAGCTTGGTCGCTAAACCTTGGTCCTAGGGGGTGCTGAGGGATGGCGGTGAGGAGACATGGGTTAGGTGTGCTCTGACACATGAAATAGATCACTGCATAACACAGAGTGCTGAGGGGACCCCATCCCTCATCAGGAGGCTGGAAAGAACTTAAAAACCACGTGGCTGATGATTTTCCTGCAAACATGTATTCTCTGCAAGGTCGGTCTGCTCCCTCTTCCTCACATCCTTTTATCCTGATGATGGAGAAATACAATATTTTTACCTTCTTTTCCTTTTGCTCCCCCTCCTCCTTGACCGTGCACTTAGTATCAGCAGCCTGCTCTAATAAATAATGTAACACATGCAGCTGCGGTCTGATCTTAGGTGATAGATGGTCAAGAACTTTGCAATGTTTGTGGTGTATTAGGGAGCTCCGTGCTGCTCCTCTCAGGTATTGATCCAAATGTGCTGGTTTCCAGAGGGATATGTTGGTTGTAGCAACAAGTTTTTCCCGCTGCATGCACAAGGACCCCAGCTCAGCACATGGAGAAAGCACACGGGGCTTAAGCAAAGAAAACCCCAGGGATTTAAGCACGGGCCAAAGTTTTAGCAAGTGCTGGAGTGCATTTCTGAGCAGTTCCTGAGGGAATCAGAGTGTTGTACTGGGAGCAGCGGGCTCCCTGCCTGGGCTGTCAGCATCACTTGGCTGGCTCTGCAGGCCAGGAAAGCAGCTCCACGTCAGCAACAGTGCACAGGGACTGCTTGTGGTTTCCTCTTCTCCTGGGATTGTTCCCAAATGTAGAGAGGGAAGAAAGGAGAGGTTCAGGTTGGATATTAGAAAAAGGTTCTTCACCAGAGAGTGGTTGGGCACTGGAAGAGGCTCCCCAGGGCAGTGGGCATGGCCTCACGCTGCCGGAGTTCAAGAAGCATCTGGACAACGCTCTCAGTCATACGGTCTGATTTTTGAGTGGTCCTGCGTGGAGCCAGGACTCAATGATCTCTTTCAACACAGGATATTCTGTGACTCCATGGAAGGCAGATAACATGTTGGGAGGGTTTTCTGCTCATTTGTTGTGTTTGAGCTTTGATGTGTTGTCCTGGTGTGGATGGTGGTTATTCTCCCTGCCACAGGAGCCCAGCATGTCACCAGCCCGCAGGCTGGTGAAAACAAAGTTCTGGGAAAAAAATAAACCCACGGGCCGAAGTCAGTATTTAAGAAAAAAAATTGCATACTGAACTGGGTTGCAGCCTGCAAATGGATTATATACAAAGGGTGAGAAGTCCCCAATGATCCAAGTGTGTTTTGCCTTCTTTGTTATGCTACATGACTTATGTTGATGCTTCCGTAAGAAAACTTGTTTGTTTGTTTGAATTGTTTCAAAGTATCTTTTGCTTTTAAAAATCACCCCAATCCTAAACAAGAAGGGGGGAAGTGCTGTTTTTCAGGGGCTAAGTGACTTGGAAGGAAAGAGAAACAACTTCATTTCAAATCAAACCATACGGCCTGAGGTGACCCACTCAAAAATTGTGGGAATCTTTGAAGGTGTATTAAGATTCAAAAGTGACTGCAAAATGCATCTTCATCCCTTCTCTAAGGCTGAAAGTCAACCATGCCCCTCTGCAGTGAAATGATGGGTAGAGTTGAGGAGACTGGGAGTGGAAATCTTTTTTGTGCAAGTATTTGGAACACCTCTCCTGCCCGCTTCCAGACATCGCAGCTGATGTCCTCCATGGGGTCATGGGGTGGCTCTTGCAAGCCGCCCAGAGACCCTGTTGGGTTGAAATTGGTGAGTCTGGGGACACGGTCCCAGTGGCATCAGTCAGGAGTACACCTGAATGTTCTTCCTGCAGGTCTTTAGATATTGCTGAGAAATGAGGGCATGCAACGCATCGAGGAATTCGCATATTGAGGAACTCTTTTCACCTGTTGAGGAATTCATCCCTCAGTCGTCACACAGAGCAACTCCGACACGACAGCTTATGCATGAGACGTGTTTACAGCTTCTGTAAACCATTTTCAGAGCCACAGAACAAGTTATTTTGGGATGCTCTGTGCTGAAGGCGACTTCTCCATGGTGATAATTTCGTGTTCCTGCTGTGCTCTGTGATTCTGGCTTTGAAATAATTCTGGTTTTCAGAAGCAGGCCCTGTGCCTGTACATGCAGGGTGTTGGGCTGCTACTCTCCTCATCGTGCAGTCAGCGGATGCACAAATCTGAGGCTGCTTTGTGCACACAGTCACTCCCTGCTGCAATGAGGACTGAGTGCTGCCCTGAGGAGAAGGGTTTGGGTGTGAAGGGAAGCAGCCATTGCGTCCTGTTGTTCACTGGGAGCAGCGTGCTCAGCACCATGCAGTGTTTGTGAGGAGATGCAAACCATCCTGCAGAGTTCCCACTCTACAGCCACTGTTTCGTGTGGGACCAGTGCCACCCACTGACTTGACCTTCTGGAAGGACACCATCTTTTTGCTAACAGGCTGAGTCTCTATGTCACTTGGCCTCCTGAACCAAGCAGGTCTGGATCAGAGATGTCTGGACAACTTCTGACCCTTGAACTATGGGGATTTGAAGCCCAGTAGTGACTTGGCCTGTCCTGACCCCAAGGCTCCTGGGCCTACCCACAGCTTCTCCCCTCGGCAGGGGACAGCTGAGGAGCCAGTCAAGGCCGGCGTCCTCAGGCCATGCTGAGGCAGCTCAGGTGTCGAGCCCCTCAGATGGCAGGTTGGCAGTGACCCAGGCTGGAGGACAAGCTCCAGAAGGAAGAGGTGCCTGTGCAGTGCAGTCCCAAGTGAGCGCGTTCAGCTCCCTTCCCCTTCCAGATTCCACTCATGGCTTCAACACCTCCACGTTCCCAATGAGGAGCCGCGACGTGACTCCGCGAGCGTCTGCACTGACATCTGCCAAGCAAGGTGCTAACGAGTG
The DNA here is from genome assembly GCA_013396635.1 of Penelope pileata. NCBI lineage: Eukaryota > Metazoa > Chordata > Aves > Galliformes > Cracidae > Penelope > Penelope pileata. The sequence continues at coordinate 3,868,928 of WBMW01000972.1, forward strand.
TGACTAACGGGATCCAGAGCTGGCCCTGGGATTGCCAAGTCTCTGTATTTGACTAGAAATTTATAGCATTTTTTATTAAAGTCATGTGCCCATGGAAAATCTCACCCAAGGCCTGTTCCTCCCTCACCTGCCTGCAGGGGTTACAGGAGCCACGAGGCCTTCTGAGACACCACCAGCGTGACCTAAAGTGCAGATCATGGGATGTGTGCAATGGAAAGACATTCAGACTGCCGGGGCCTTCCTGGCTGCCTGTTTTGCAGGAAGAAGTTACGAAGTTCATAATAAGAGTTGCATTCACTTGTTATCACGTTAACCCCTACAGCAAGGTCCATGGGGACAAGGGGTGAAGTCATGGAAAGTCCAAATATTTGGACTGTGATAACGTAGACCCCGATAATCTGGTCCATGGTGCATGGGGTGGAGCTGCCAGCAGAAAAAAGTCCAGGCTGCAATGCCGATAGCCCCTGTGAGGGGTTCCTGGGGCAAGGAAGGGAATCGCAGTGAGCACATTTATACCTTGCTTCAGGGCAAACCCCTCTGCCTGGGACAGATGTTGGATGGACATTCGGATTGTGACAACAGTGAAAGCGGAGTTTATAAATGGTTTGTGTTCAAACAGTTTTGGCACAGAGAGGAGTGGACTGGGCACAAGCTGCAGGGATTACTGCACTTGCTAATTAGCTCACACGTGGAAGCCCAGTGACCCATCAGCAGGTGCATGAGCGCCCTGCTAAAGCATGCATGAGCACCCCATTACCTCACACCCAGATAGTGCCTGCACGAGCACCCACATCATCTACACCTGGCACAGTGATTAAAGTAAGCATGAGGGCCTGATTAATTTACACGAGAGACCTTTCAGCTCATGCATGGGCACCGGACTAATTCATGCATGAGCACCAAACCAGTCTCTGCACGAGCACCCCATGACTTCACGCTGGAGCACCCGAACAGCTCTGTGTCCAAATGGGTGATGAGGAGTCTGTGTTCGCTGGCAGTAAGATCTGCAGTTTGGCTTCTGAGTGTTTTAGCCAGCGCATCAGAGCTTCCATCCCACAAGTGGGGACAGCAACCAAGGCCACCAGCCAGCACAGCCACTGACAGCAGCCTCCACTTACCCACTTGGGCGTAACTGAAGATGCTGCTTATTTGCAGCTTTATTCCATGTTGCATGACCTAGTAAACACAAATAAGCGGTGGGAGCAGGGACAAAATTACAAGTAATAACCAGGTAAGTGCAAGCAGATTGGCACAAGAAAGAGGGAAAGGAGGTGCCTACGTTTGAGGCGCTAAATCAGACTAGGAGCAAGCTCGCTTGAGCGCAACGCCCCATTTGTTCCCCTTGCTTTGGAGCAGACGTGCTTCCTACAGATCTGGGCTAACATGAGGAAACCCAGCTCAAGCCTAGGGAAGGGTGTGCAGAGCTTTGTGCTGCAGCAGAGGGAGCAGCGTGGTCCTAGCACAGGGCTGGAGCTCCAGGAGAAGGTCTATCTGCACCCCAGCACGCGCTTCCGGAGATGGGGTGCTGAACAGGGATGGGGAAAGCTAAAGTTAGGATGTCTTAAAATAAATGGAAAGAATAGCTTTCTCTCTCCCTGAAGCCTAAAATATAGGCTGTTTTTGTTTTTATTGTTACTTCTGTTTTATTAAGTTAGGCCACTGCTGGTGAGCCTTTCTTGCAATGAAAGCTTTATGGGGCCAGATAAAGCTGAGAAAGGTCCTAAATTAATAAACATAATAGTAAGATAAAGCCACAGCAGGGCAGTGACTTTAATGGAAATAAGCTGCTCGACTTTGCCCTTGAAAGTTTATGGCGTTTAAAACCATTGTAAACATGTCCGTGTACATGGATACCGTTTCTATAGCAGCACAGCAACAGTTAAGGGCTTGCTCCCAAACATACCCCAAAGGAAACTAAAAATAGTGTGTCCGCTGTATCAAAACCTGTATACATATTCGGGCAGACATACAGAAACCAGGGGTCTGTGAGCCTCCATCGTCCTTTTCCCTTCTTTCTGAAAAGGAACAGGAGGAGGATGCTGGACTGGAGCCCAGGAGCGAGGGATGCTGCGCGTGCCCACTGCTTGCCACCGGCTCTGCTGCAGACACAAAATCAGCACAGCCACTGGTTTTCACTGCTTTTTACCTAAACGCTTGGGTGCATGGGGTACATGGGGTGCAGCTGCCTTCCTGCAGCAGGGATGGGTGCAGCTTGGGGTGCCCATCCCTGCAGTAGGGTGGGAAGGGCACTGGTAATGGGGGTGCAGGGTACGCTGGGGGGCTGTGGACATTTTCTCTTTTCTTTGAAGCAGCATTTAACCAGCTCAGGAGGCTGGCTGCTCATCGAGGCAGGGCAGAAGTGCCTCCTTGCTTCGGCACGATGGGTCCCAGCTCCATTCCAGGGGTGGCTTTTGCCCTCCAGTGCAGTCACTGACAGCGTCCCAGTGCAACCCAATGTTTCCTCCAGAGCAGAGAGAGTTGTGTTCCCATGGTTTCAAAGCAGGAAAGAGGCAGGGAATGCCCTTCCTGGGAAGAAGCAGCCTTCAGAATCCCCCCAGCTTGTGACCTCATGCAGGGGCTTTGAAGTGACAGCATCCTCCACGGCAGGAGTGCAAAAATGCGTTGTGTTGCTGAGTCTGTTGCATGTCACAGCACAAAGCAAGATGCTGGCCAGGGCATGCAGTAGGCACAGCACACCAGAGCCAACACTAAGAAACGTAACTTGATGCAAAGCAATGGATTTCAATGAGGAGATAAGCAGGAGCTGTTGTTGGCTACGTCTTTCACAAAGGGCACAGTTAGGCTAGGTTATTTCCATGCACTATCACAGAACAGTATTTGGGAAAACACTGAATATAAAACCAAATAAAATGCAGGAATACTTAAAGCTTGTCATTCGTAAGGGAAACATTTCACTTCTTCCTTAGTTGTTTTTTTTTTTTTTTAAAAAAAAAAA
>WBMW01000972.1:3871914-3916062 GCA_013396635.1 Penelope pileata
AAACTCATCAGACTGCAGCAAACAAAAGACGCAATGAGAGTTATACATCCATCACCCAGCAATGAGAGTTATACATCCATCACCCAGCAATGAGAGTTAGACATCCACCACCCAGCATCAGTGGTGCCTGCCCGGTGCCCCCAAGATAGACACAGCATCGAATCAGGGTATCTCAACCAGCTCTACTCATGCTATATTATCCCACTTCCACAGCATAAAACCCTGGTGATTTGTATTTATTCTTTGCTAGAAGCACGTGTCCTTCTATATTTTAAACAAGTGCCACATGCCATAATGGTTAATGAATGACTGATCCCCGCTAATAAAACCTGCATGAGGGGATATATTGCAGGCATTAATTTGCCATCAATAAGAAACATTGCATCTGAGGATGCCCACCCTCAGTGCCCAATAGAGAAGCTCCTTCATCCCCAAGATGCCCACAAAAAGGTCATGCCCACTCTCTGTCAGGGTTAAATGGCATTTTTGGCTTTGGCCATGCATTCTCAGCCAGCCCCGTGCAGGCTGTGCCAGGGGAGAGCCCAGACATGCTGTCTCCCTCTGATTTTACTCATGGGTTATTTAAAGCAGGCATCGATAGCTCTGTGTCGAGGCAGCTGAGCGTGGCTGCTGATGGCTAATGAAGGTGAATGTCAGGAGTCATCATCGCAGTGATTAGTGCAATTAAACTGAGCTGCGAAATGCCAGCACAAGCAGCAGCAAGGTCCCTCTGACGGGAGGTTTGCCTCACTGGGCGGAAATCCAGGCACTTCCTGCACATCCCCTGCACACCTGGGTGCACTGCTGCTGCTTTGCCCCTGGATTCCTCCTGCATCAGCCCTTTGGTCCTGATCCAGAAGCTCTCCTGCCATGCTTGCTTTATTTCTCTGTGCTTTCCTTGAGGTGAGGAGTGAGGCTTTCCCTTGATGGAGCATAAACCCCTTCCTCAGGCCTGCAGATTATACCTCCAAACTCTGCAAAGAAAAGCCTACCAGCCCCGTGCACTCTCTAGAGGGCAAAAGCATCCCCCAGCAGATCTTCCAGTGGAGTTCCTGTTGATTTGCCCTCAATGCCCCTATATTGCATCCCTCCTCCACATCCCAGCCTTGGAGGAGTTGCTTCGGTTCTTTGCCTCACTTTCCCAAGCCGTAAAGCACAGGTGAAAATATCTAGCTGCCTACCCGAGGAGACTGATGTGTGGATTAATTAATATTTCTCAAGTGCGTCGAAAATTGCTGAGTATTATTGCTACATAACAACTGTTGCTACGCAGGGAAAATTCCTGCTGCTGGATCCAGGCGCGGACGCCGCACCTACGTTTCCTGCCCTCGCCGAGGTCATGGCCTGGCTTTGCTATGAGCACAGAGCCAGAAAAATCCATGTTTTGGCTTCCCCAACACTTGTGCTGCTTCTGCTGCTTTTTTAAGTGTCCCATTGGACACATCCACGTGCCCCATCCCAAAGCATCCCAGGTGGCATTTTCGGTGGGCAGCCCATTTTCCCTGGGCAATCAGCCGTACCCAGAAGCAGAGCCAACACCCAGCCCCACCAAGCTGTTTGTCTCCCACGGTGGAGGCAGGGAGCAAGGGTGGACCTGCTGTGCTCGGCAGGCGTGGATACCACGCCTCAGCATCCGAGTGACTCACGCGGCGCTCAACCAAGAGACGGTTTGGATTCTCCTCCCCTTTTCTCGCAACCAGGCAATGAGCTTTTAAAAATTGGCATGTTTTCTCCTAGCTTCCCTGCTGCGAATGTATCATTTGCCATGCCTGTGAACCTTGATGTGGTGGGCGTTGATTTGGGCATCGCATAAGCGAAGAGAGGTGAGTTGGGTTCCACCAGTGGACTTTGTGGACCATCACTGAGCCTCAAAGACAATGGATACATGGATAAATTAAGTATGTCCTGGGTGGTTTCCTGGCCCCGAGGCCAGCTGGTAATGTACCAGTGCTGTCAAAGTTTCCTGTGACCCTATCCAAGCTGCTTCCTCCAAGTGGTCCCCAGCTCTTACGGGACCATTTCCTAACCATGCCTGGGCAATAGCTGGTCTGGAACAAAATGACACGGAGTCTCTGGCAGCAGTAATTTTATTGTCACAGATGCAATCAACGTGCTTTATGGCCATCTATCACCAGGCCATGAGAAGCTCCTTCTTCCATGGAGGAACATTGCACCTCCTTTGAGGTCATGCAAGAATTAACAGAGCCACCAGAGCCCAAGCTGGCACATGGTCAGGGCTTGAACATTTGCTAAGAAGGTGGGCTGCTGGCTCCTGGTAGCAAATCTGTGCTTTCACGGCTCTCTGATTCATTACAGGCTGCAACAAGCTGCTGCAACTTGAGTCTGCAGGCATCAGCCTGGGACAGTGTTCCCCACTGGGAAATATTCAGAGCAAGGCTTTTTCTTCACCAATATCATGGTTACTTATTTCAGGGGAACCCAGCGAAACCAAGGGACTACAGGAGGGGAATTTTCCTGGGTGAAAGGACAAGGCTGCATCAAATGAATTTCCAGGATGAAAAATGCAAAATAAGGTGCAACAGTAGGAGACGCTTTGATCTTTTAGGCAGTAGCAGCAGGATTTGATGTTGGCTGCATCAGGTTGGGAAAATGATGTGGCTATGAACAGCTGGGCTCCAAAAAGCAAAAGCAAAACAAAAACCAGAGGTAGCATTCAGAAACAGACCTCAAAGAAGGTGTCAACATGAGTGGCTGGGAGGTCCCAGGTGAAAATCCCCCCACAGCAACCACTAAATGAACCTTGTTTGGATAGAGCCTGTGGTGGTCTCCTTCCCTTTATCTTCTTCCTGGGGCTGCCAGCCTAAGAAACCACGTTAATCATACTTTTGGAGTGGGAGAGCCGAGGAAGGAGTATTACCCTGTTACCACACAGCCAGCTCATGTGGCTTAAATCACAGCTGCGACAGGCCTTCTGGCACAGGGGATCTGAGGCAGAAAGCACAGCGTTTTTTCTATAACATGCAGGGGGAAAAAAGCAGGAAAAAAAGACCTCTGGCTGCTTAAATTGGATGCAAACGAAAATATACAGACATCTGCGGGTTTGTGTGTTTTCCTGGGATTACAGGCCTCAAAAGCTGCTTTGTTTCTTCAGCTAACCCGTGGCATGAGCGGATGTGTCTGAGGTCCATCAGCAGCAAAGAGCAAGGACCTGTCCCCACAGTGCCATGGTGTGCTGCTTGTAGGCGGTGTTCGGGGCACAGGGGCTTAGTTTTTCCCTGCCTCAGTTTCCCCATGTGTCAAAAAGGCTGTGGAGGTTCCCTACTAAGCAGGTCCATGCTGCCCATCACTGGGCATCTCCTACCTTACCCACCTGACCCATCAGCCAGCGCTACGTATCCCTGTGCTTAACTCTTCCAGCGAGGAGCTCAGCTTTGACTCACGATCGAAAACACTTCCAGGCTCCCGCGGGCTGACTCACGGCTGGGGGCCGGATCACGGCACCGCGGTGCTCGCCACGTGCTGAGCTCACCGTGCCCACTGACAAAGTCATCCAGGTCTGAGTCACCTCACACCTCCACTCGGGATCAGCCGAGGGGCTGCTGGAGCTGTCAGACAGCCTCCTCCTCACTGAGGGGGTTCTCTCTGTACCCCTTGTCACCACTGGCCCGCCGGTTTCTCCCACAGGAGGACACGGGGCTGCCAAGCACAGGGAGGGGCACCCAGGACCATCTCCTATCCCAGTGCAGTGGGGATGAGCTGTCGCTGTTGGAGGCATATGCAGCTCAGAGCATCACAAAAACCTGGCTGAGGGCCTCGAGCGTTTCTTTCTTCGTGGCTGTAGGAAGATCTCAGGAACATATGTGCCTGATTCTGCACCTGGGACGGGGCAGCCGCTTGCTCAGCCCAGAGCAGAGGAGGCTGAGGGAAGGCCTCATGGCAGCCTGCAGCTCCTCACAGGGATCGGAGGGGCAGCGCTGAGCTCTGCTCGCTGGGGACGGCGACAGGGCCCGAGGGAACGGCATGGAGCTGTGTCAGGGGAGGGGCAGGTGGGAAAGGCTCTGGAAAAGGTGGTGGCCATGAAACAAGCTCCTCAGGGCAGTGGGCACGACCCCACACTGCCAGAGCTCAGGGAGCGTTGGGACACGCTCTAAAACATTGGGTTTGGGTCTGAGTGGTGCAGTGTGGAGCCACGGGCTGGGCTCCATGATCCCTGTGGGTCCCTTCCAACTCGGGGTATTCTGTGACTGTATGATTCTATGACCCTTGTGGGTCCCTTCTGAATCCGAATACTCTGTGATTCTGTGTTCTGGCGTAGACTTGGACTGTGTGTCAGCTGAGTTGGCATACAACTCAGAAACCATGTACATAACACCTGCGCGCGTATATTCATACACTACATCTGCCCACACCCCCTCGGCGCCCCCGCGCGCCCGCACTACAACTCCCGGCATGCCGCGGGCCGGAGGGCGGGGCCGCGCCCTCTCCCCCGCCCCGCGCTCGCCCCGCCCCCCGGCGGTTGGGTGAGGGAGCGCGCGGCGGTCGGCGACCCAGAGGGCTGCGGAGCGGCCGTTGGAGGAGCGGTGCGTGCTCGGCTCTCCGGCGCCGGAACACAGCGCGTCGCTCCTCGGCGTGTCGCTGGCGGAGCTCGGGGAGACGCTGCCGTGGTTCTTTTCCCCGTCGCCTCTGAGGAGCCGGCGCTGGGGGCTGCCCCCTCCGCCTCTCCGCCTCCGTCCGCTTTCCTGAGGTGAGTCCCGCGCTGTCGCGACACAGCGCTCCTCCGCGCGGCCCTGTCGCGACCGGGGCCGTCTCGGGGCCCGCCCGGGCCGCTGCCCTCAGCCCCCGCCGCCGCTTTGTGTCCCGGCGGCTGGGCCGAGCGCAGCCTTTTTTCAGCGCCATCCCTTCTTTCTTCGCCTTTTCGCGAGTTTGCGGGGGCTTTTGTGTGGTGTTTTCCTCCCCGGGAATCGCCTCTCCGGGGGCGCCGGGGAAGGTCTTTGTCATGGAGCGGCGGCCATCCTCGAGGAGACACACTGTGAAAAAATAAAACAAATAATAAAAAAAATCGCTCCGTCTTCGGGCTCCGAGGCTTTGTGCGACCGCGGGGCTGGGGGTGATTTTTTTTGTTTTTTTTGTGGCGATGAATCTCCTTTTTGCAGCGGGGAGGAAAGTGCTCGCCGAAGTCCCGGCGCGCTCGGACGGGCGCGCAAAACAAAGGGCTCTGCCGGGCCCTGCGCTCTGCTCCCGGCCCCGCGCCCCGGCCCGGCCCCGCCGCCGGGGTCCCCTGCAGCGCTGAGCTTCCAGGCTCGCTGGGGAGGCTCCTGGGATCCCCTCCTTCTTCCCCTCCCGGCTCTTTGTGCGCAGCCGGCATAACTTTCCCCGCGTTATTGTCCGCGCTCTTTTAAAACGATGCGGTTTTAGAAGGAGCAGGCGGCGTGGGGAGATGGTGCTCTGCCCGCAGCAACCGCGGGGGAGGTTGGAAAGGCAACGACGGGAGCAGCAGCCGTGCTAGCAGCTGGATATGCCTTTCCCACTTAACAAGGACAGCGATATTCCGAAGCGATTGTTATGCTTTATACCAAAACCTTGTTTATTTTTCATTATCTCTTCCAATTTTCGCTCTGTCCCCCCACACGCTGCAGCCATCGGCTCCGCAAAACGCAGCTTCTAGAACCCGTGCAGGCAGAAAGTAGTTGAGCCGTAGTGCTCTCCTTTCTGGCTGTGCCTTTTAAAGGCCACCTGCGTGCTGTTGCTGGGACCTTCAGTGCGCACCCCTTGGCCCACTGAGTGCCCAAAGTCTTCAGGGCTGGATGGAGCCCTGGCTTTTGCATCCCGGGAGCCATGGCTTGATTTTTTTTTCCATTTTGAATCCACACGGGGGAGGGAGGCTTGGGGGAACAAGGCTGTTTCCGGTTTCTGTTCAGCAGCTTTTCGTGTTTCACAAAGAAGCAACCGGGTGACCTGTTGATGATGCAGCTTGCATGGCTTTTTATGCGAAAAAGCAGTGCTGTGGTAGCGGAGGGGAGGGCTTTCCCGAACAGGCCAGCCAGATTGCCATTTGCATGAGCGGTGTGTGGCTTTACGGCTTAGGGCAGCGATTTAGGAGTGAGAAATGTCGTGGTGAAGTTCACAAGTCTGCACCGGACGTCCCCTCCTGCCCTCCCCTGCTCCCTCCCCACAGGAAAAGCATGGGTTGTAGGAAACAGCATGGAGCTGGGAAGTCAGACCCTTTTTGTGCTACCTTAGAGAAGTATCCTAACTGCTTTTGAAGCCCCTTGGTGTGAATGGCCAGGCAGGAAGCCTTAGGAGTACCTCTGAGTTGTGTTTAGACACCCACCGCATGCCTTAAGCGCAGACATCTCCTGTTTCTAAGGAAGTAAACTCACAGGAGCACCTCCATTGTGCTGGGTTCAGCCTTGTGCTTCATGGGCGTTGCGGTTCTTACTGAACTCTGGAATGTACTTCTTCGTGCAGCGGGTCGCCGTGCTGTTCTTGGAGTCTGAAATTAAAATTTCAACTGCTAGTAGTTCAATTAAAACAGAACTTAGGTATTTGTGTTAGTATAAGTCTGTCTGCTGCAACCATTGCGTGCTTTGGTATTGGTTTCTGGTAAGAAACCAGGCAGGGAAAACAGGATTCTTTCACTTCAGGATTTATAGCTAGTGACTGTGTGTTTGTAGATGCAAAATAGAGCATCATCTGCTTGGCGTCCGTGGTGTTTACTCTCATTCCTTTGTAAGGAACTAATTACAAGTATATTTTTGTATATAATATCTTCTTAGAATCTCTGAAATATGGGAACACAGAGAACCTGAAAGTGTTTATAGAAGCTGATCCATGTCATGAGCAAAAGCAAGAAGAAAGAGGGTGTTTCATGAAAAATCCAAGTCATCTTTTAAGGGCATGCTTATAAGCTAAAGTGGGCAGTTGATTTGGAGTCAATTTGGAGCTCTTGAAGGATGCTAATAATTGGAAGTACTTGTTGCTAGCTGGTCACTGCATATCTTGCTGGTCAGGTCATAAAAGTTTTGTCCGTAGGTGGCATTAAAAGGAAGAAGTCCTCAACTCTTTTGCTTCCAGACGTTCATTCCCTAATCTTCAGATTCACAAATGTGCTGACAAGCTGTCAAAGGAAGTGACAGCAAAGAGATGGTGTAGGAAGTAGGTCAAGCACCGCTGAATACTGCTGAGATAGTTTCAGTGGAAAAATGTAAGCATGTCTCCATCTGATCTAGTTTCTTTTTCCTTGCAGTCTACTGATTGCAGGAGGCACCAGTAAATCTTATGCTCCTACTGTGGTCCCCAACTTCTGTTGAAGTTAATGTTGTGTCCCTAATTAGACAGAGTTAGTCCACCTGGATGGTGGTGAGGAAGATGAAACAGTGAGGAAGATTCATGGTGAGGAAGATGAAACAGTGGTTTACTTCTGGCTCTGTGAGGTGCTGGTGCCCACAAATTGTCAGCTGAGCAAAGATGAAGTGGTCCTTTGTTTTCCTGGAGGCCTTAGGCAGCCTGTGGGATGGATTTCCATTCTGCTCCTTCACCCTGTGCTGCTTGAGGTTCTGCCGGGGGCAGGCTGAGGCAATGCGGTGCCATTGCGGGGTGTTCTTTGTGGCCCTGATGTTGCTGGTAGACGTGACAATCGTCACAAGGGGCTGTAATGTTTCTTGTTCAAAACGTTGTTTGAATTGTTTTATTCAAAAACCTGCCTTCCAAGTTTAAAAAAAAAAAATCTTTGGCATGCTGGAAATCATCCTCAAATTACAAAAAAAGCAAGCTTTGCCCTGTTGCTGCTTTATTCTAAAAGCAGTAAAAACCCTTGACAACAACATGATGTGCAGAAAAATTACAGGCTTGCACTAGGAGTGTGCTCTGATCCAAGTATCCTGTACTTACACCGATTTGAAAGTGGATCTGAATCACAGTGTGGAGGGAGTGCTTCAGTGCTTTGCCCAGGTAAGTGCATGGCCTGTTGACTGCCTACGTGAGCCCAGTGCCATGGCCGCCTTTTGCTGACCCTTGTCACGCGATTTGGAGCAGCAAATGTGGCTAGCTGCTTGAAGTGACCTTTCTGCAATAACCTTGTCATGAATGAATGTACAAAAGTTTCGTGGTGTCTGCCGTGGCAAGTTGTTGGGGCCACCTCCAAGTTTCTCTGCAGGACACTTCTGTTGACCTCACTCCACTGGTGCCCTGTGCTGAAGGTAGGTGGTCGTCTAGTTTCGGTGATGTCTCCTGGCTGGCGCACGAGATAAATGCTGTGAGGGGCTTTGGAAGGATGTAGGCTCAAGTGTGAGCTAGTCAGCAGTTTGATTCAGACTGGGTGGAAGCATTTTTGTTAAAGATTAATGGTATCCTCAGGTCCCTGCCATGTAGGAACATGGTTCGATTCATGAATAGGTAATAAAAGTTAATCTGCTGACCTTGTTTCTTAATCCATGCTGCTAAACTCAGTCATAGCAGCTTGTCTGCCACCCGTGGTATGTACCTACAGAAATGCTTAAATTTTAGCCTCAATCTCATGTACACAAGAGCGACATGGACTGAACCTTGCAGAGCATTTCTGGCTGCCATATTGGGAGTGGAGGGGTTCCCTGCTCTTGCCGTTTGCAGAGGAGGAGCAGTCCAGACCTCATGCCCTAGCCCCACTAGTACGTTCCTGTTGGGGAGAGGATTTTCGCAATTCACCCTCAGATTGCAGTACTTCCCTTCTTCACCAGCAGAGTATGTTACAGAAGACTTTGGTATGTGTCATGCTGGTTCAAATGTCCTTGATCTCCCTTGATGTTGGCTATACGGCTGTGTCAACCAGATGTTTTCCTATGCTGACACTGTTTGCAGCCGCTTAATTGCATAAATGTGTTTTCAGAAGTGGCAAAAGCACTCCTCTGGGGAGAAAGCTTTTAGTACTACTAAAATACTTGGGCCAGAGAGGTGCTGATGTGGCAATGCTAGATAAGGGTGGGCTTGTGGGTGTCAGTGGGGCAATTGCACCTTCTAATTTACAAACATTAATCAAGTCTCAGATGTAGGCAAGAGTTTGTCAGCCGTTCGTTTACACATTCAGTACTTGGGGAAATAACCTTGATTGTTTTGGCAGAAAAACTTTGCTAAATGCTGTGTTTCCATGTTTGTTTCTTCGGCATTTGCTGTAGTGGCTGAGGCTCTGCTGTGAACAAGTCCATAGCGTAGTACAGAAGTGAACAGCAAGGAAGGTCATAAAGAACTGAAGTTAGATTCAAACCAGAAATGATCTGTGGATTTTTTTTTTTATTGGGATAATTGGAGTTGCTGCTAGATAATGCAGTCTTGTGTTGAGGTTTCAAGCAAATTGAATACATCAAAAATGCTTTGTAGATGCTTGCAAGATATGGAATTGGAGTAAGATTCATTGGGTGATAGTTTAATGGAGCTAGGACTCCAGGAGGAAAAAAGGAAAACCCTGCCTAGCCAAAGTTGTCTTTAAGTAGACTGCTATCAATTGATGTACCTGCTTGGATGTACTTAGCCATTTGTATTTCAAATATGTAGTGTTTCTGCAATCATGGGACAATCTGGGCTTCATTACAACCAGTTAAAAGCACTCTTTCATGGGCTGGGATAGCTATTTCTTTCATAGGCAAGGTGAGTGATAGGGATCAAAATTGAAAGGACTGATTTTTTTTCCCCTCTTCTGTAAAGAATATTGTAAGATTTGCATTAAAGTCGGTGGAGCTCAAGGCCTGCTAAGAGTTTTTTGGAGGCATAGTGAGAGCAAACTTGGATCTGACTCAAGTATCTCACCCTGAGCTGCTTGTTTGTCAGTGCTCTTGCTTAATTGTTTGTCTCACAGGTTTGTCTGAATGGAGCAGTGAGCGTCTGGGAAGCAGCAACTGCTGAGAGTTTCTCCTGCCTTCTGCCAGCTTGTCCTGGGGAGGGTGACCCCCCAAATTGGGTCAACAACATTAAGGTTTTAATGTTCTTTAGGTCAGGAGAGCCAAGCTGGCATCCCTGGGTTAGATCTAGCTTGAAACATTTCCAGCTGGTCCTCTGCCTGAGAAGTGGTCCGCAGTGGCTGGGGCAGCACACAAAGCACTGGCGTGGAACTGTGGGCTTAGATCTGGGAATTAGCATCTGTGTAGCCTGTGTGCATGGCCCCCTTGACCTTAAGGCCCTTTGGGATGCTGTAAGACAGTGTTAAACTAGCAGCAGCTTTAAGTTTAGGATGCTACATGTCTGTGGTTCTTTTTCTTGCATTAAGGTTACACTGCTCTGCCAGTTACAAAGTGTGCCTCAGTGCCTGCTTTCCTGCCATCAGTTCCTTCTGCTTTCAGTGGTTGAGCAATATTATATAGTCAAGACTTGATTTTAAAAACACACAAGCTGGAGTACTTCATTTATGTTTTCTTTGTCTTAGGATAAATTTTTCGTGTTTAATTATAGGAGTTCTTCAGAGACAACTTTTGTTTTTTTAAAAAAAAAAAAAAATCTCAAGGGTCCTCTTCTCTTAATTGTTAATGTGAGAGAGGTTTTCTTCTCATTTTTCTTCTGATGCTACCTTGATATCCTTTCTGCTTATCTCCAGCAGTTGTAGTTCAGTCCAATACTTTTTAGAAGAATAAATATCGCCTTAAGTGTGGTTTAACATAAGGTTCAACTGGGAAAATAAGTGATGGTTCTTTTGTCATATCGTGTAGCTGAAAAAATCCAAAACGCATCACACATGGAATCTTACTACAGAGCAATTAACTTCCTTTTAAAGAACTTGTTGCTCCTTCTCAGTCTGTAATGCACCTCTTGGGATGGGCTGCTAATTCTAAAAATGTCAGTTTTGCCATTTCCCACTAATATATTTTTCTTTGTTTGGCTTTTGTTTGCTTTTTACCCGAGTCACTTTAAATACTCTGAGGCATGCTTAACAGGGAAGAAAATAAATGCACCTGAGTGTTTGAGTTGCTGCATTTAGGTCAGTGCTGTATTTCAAGGCTAGCAGAACATGGCTTGAACCTTGGGTTCTAAAGTAAAAGAGCAGAGGGGCCTTGGGCCATAATGCCTCAAGTAGGGTATAATGCCTATGGACAGTAATGCCTCAAGTGTGCTTGCTCTTTGGGTGCCTCCTTTGCGCTGGGCTAGTGCTGTTTCGAGTTTATAGAAGAAAACATAAGATGTCACTCATCGCAAAATCTTCTGAGAGGACAGAACCGGGAAACCAGAGCCAGTGATCATTCAGTCAATATTGCTGCTTTGATAATCAAACCTGTAGGGTAATTCAGTTTTACATTTGGGAATACTGTATTCAGAGCTCCTTGAAAAGTCGAATGATGCTTGCACGTGGTGAGAGTGCACTGACTGTCTGTGAATGGCTTCTACACTGCATCAGTAGTGATCAGAAGTTGAGCAGTTGGAGGGAAGGAGCTAACAAGATGGCATGTTTTAGTTTGACTGTTAATGCCTAGCTTCAACGCTTGCTATTAGTGTGTTGGGGGAAGTATTTGTTTAATGTACCTTCTGCAAGGAGCAGGGAGCGATCCAGTTCAAATTCCCTGAAACTTGTGGGGGCAAGCAGTAAAAACTGCTTAAGCAGGAGAAGATCTACACCTTTTTCCTCACTTTTCCAGATACGCAGTCAGAGAATCAGGAGGCTCCAAAGTAGGCCCTTAGGTGTTTCATTTGTTCTTTTTCCTTTCTCATGTGATAATGCTTAGGCAAATTTGTGCTGATAGTGCTGCCACTTCAGATAAAGACTGCTTTTCTGGGCCCATCTGCTGTGCCTGCATCTCCTCGAGTAATACAAGCCATAACTGTGCACCTCATGCCCTGGGACTGGCAGACCAAGCTTAACACAAGTTGTACTGCACCACACGGTACTGTCTGAAGACAGCTGATCTCTCCTTTGTGCTTAGATGGCTTTCACAGCCACGTCACCTCCTCTTGATTCCTGTGGTAGGTGGATCCATCACACTAGAATCTTTGTTCTTTGATCTTCTGTTAATAAGGTAATTACCATGCTGCTGATAGCCCACATCAATTCTTAGAGCACTCATTTGGTGCAGTATGAGAAGTATCTTTACAGTGGAGCTTTCCCTTCTGGTGCTGCTTGAGCTGCTGGCTCGGGGTGAAGGTTTCTGAAAACTGCTCAAGGTTGTTGCAGAGGGCTGGAGTGGACAGTGGTAAGGGCAGCAGCTGGATTTTCTTCCTTTCTGTTTCAAAAGAAGCAATACATGATTCTGTTGAGGTGGTCAGCCACCTGCTGAAGCTGAGGAACTCAACTTGATCCTGCAAGTGGGTAACTGTACAGGTAGCCTGCTTATTTTTATCCTCCTTTTTGTGCATGTGTGCGTATCTTTTCGGTCAGTCCGTGGCTAGTTTTGTTAGCTTTGCTCAGGGGCTCTGTGAGCAGTGGTGAACATACACAGAGTAGTAGTGAGCTTACTATAGAGCTGTAGGTCCTTGTGACTGTTGGCTGAGGAAGGCCATGATGCTGTGCTGAAACCTGGGGGCTTAAGTGGCTTAAGGATAGCAACTGCTTTACAATTCCTATGCTAATGTGTGCTTTTTTTTTCCCCATTTGAATAACTATTTACCATTTCACTGTTTCGTGAGTTATGCACAGTGGGCAATGGAAACTCCTACCTGTACAGGAAAAGTGTTGGAAGCATTTTTCCTGCAGTCTTTCATGTAAGGTAACCTCAGAGAGGAGCTGACTGAAGTTGGCAGTGCCTAAACAGGAGAAGAGATTAGGAGCATGATCTGAAAGATGAGGTGAAAGTGAGCCTTTACCTTAAAGCTCTGAGGAGCCAGTGAAAGGGAGAAGTGAAGAGCTTGCTTACTATCAGTTAAGCATGTGTAGTGAGTGTCTGGTGTTTCTTGGTCCCTTGGAGTCTTCCATAGCAAGTACTGTAGGCCTGCTGCTACTTTGTAGCTATTATGAGGAACAGTAACAACCAGGCTAACCTGGTTTGTTATGTATTTCAAAATGTCAGCCGTTAATAAATAAGTTCTGAAGATCCACATAGCATTTGGCTTAATGTATGGAGGCACCATGAGAAGTTCTTGGTTTCCACGCCTTGCTCCGAGCAGATGTCAAGCATAGGATAGTGTGTTTTTCTTGTGCTGTCCAGCATGTGTCCCCAGGCAGGGGTGGGGCTGGGGCCCTTCTGTGAAAGCATGGGAGGGAGCCTTCCCTCCCAAATCCCAGGGAGGTGTGGGGAAAGGGCATGTAAGCCACCCCTAATGTAATAGCAGAAAACCTATCCCAGAGTTGTGCTCCTCTGTCCTAGCCAGCTAGGAGCTCAGTGTTTTCCTGTGTTAGATGGTTGTGAGGCTGAGGGGAGGAATCTGTGTGAAGATGGTGTCTCCAAAGCCCCAGATGGATGTTAAGCTTGTCTCCCTGTTTTTTTTATCTTCCTTTTGATAAAAGGTAAGAAACTCACAGGTGTGTTGATGCTTAATTTGCTAATGTTTGGAGGCTGCTATAGAAATGCAAATTAGCATTCAGTTCCTAATCAAATCTTGCTCTGCTCTGAGGTATGTAAACTAATGAAGCACCAACACATGTGAAGCTGGGTGAATAAACTGATAGCACAGCATGAGTCCCTGAAGTTCATGCTTCCCGTTTCTTTCTTCTGCTTTGGCTGTGTCAGTTGTTGAGGTGTGTGTGTGACCAAGGAACAGGTACAGAACTTACGTGAGCCATGAGCCTGATACTGAGGAGGAAAGCACAGTGATTTTGAGTATGGAGAGGTGTAACATCTGTTTGTAACCTTTGGCACAAGTGGAACAAATTATAGAATGACAAATGCAAGTTCTCTGCCAATCAGCATATGCCCAGTTCAGTATTTCACAAAGCATGCCAATTAGATTTAATACAAATGTTCCCTTGGAAAGATCACCTTGATTTAATTTCTTTTCAGATGTGTAAAGTAGGAATGGTCTGAGGCTCTCTGTTTGTTCTTTAAAGACTAAGTGCTATATTTCTAGCTCTTGGCAGACATTGTCCACAAGTACTTCATGTTCCATTGGGTTTATGCCAAATTTAATGTACTGTGTGTACTGAAAGCATCAAAACCAGACTGACTTTAATTTTAGATTTTACAGCTACCATTATTGATATTTCTTAGAGCTGTTCCATCCAACCTGCTATCAGTTTAATTTCTTTTCCCTGCAGGAATTTGGGAAAGGATCTTGACAGTGTTTATTTGCGTGGCTAGGGACTGTGGATGTGAGAGAGAGCTGTAGATCAGACATCTCTGCAGCGGCCAAACTCCCCATTTATAGAAGCTGAACCAGCACACTGAAAGACTTGTAAACTCCTGACTTTTGCGGTGACTGGTATGCTGTGACTAAGGATAGTGGTATAAACAAAGTCCTTGAACTGTTTTTCAAGAAACTTGAATTTGGTAAAAATCAGAGATGGGAAAGGACTCAGAATCAGCTGATCTTAGTCCATACAGTACTGAAAACTGTCAGTTTCAGTTTTGCAGTGCTTCTACGCTGTACAAATACCAGCCTGTAAGACCTTGGACTCTGAAGAGACAAAAAAGGGAAGAGGTAGGGGAGAGAAACAGTGCAAGGTAGACAAAGAGAGGAAGGAAATAACTGGGGGGAAATAATGGGGCATGGTGCAAAACAGCCAACCAGCATGGGTTGGTTTGTTCATAATGCCACAGTCATCAGGTCTGCTGAGTCCTGCCTGACAGCTGTGTCTGTTGGCTTCATATTTTGGCTCTTCATCTTTTATTTTCAACCCTCGGGGCCAAGTAGCTGTGCATAAGCATGGCTTCTGGCCAGGTGGCTCATCGCCCTCAGAGCAGAGCAGGATTCCCTTCTATTATGCTGATGTGAAAGAGCATGGCACTCAGGGGAGCCTGGTGTTTCCCCCTCCCCCTCTCGCTAGTGTTCCCGTGCCTCCTTTTATTAAATGCCGGTCTGTTCTGGTTTCTGCTTTGCAACTGCACCCTCTGCTAGTGCTACTACAGCAAAGTTTGCTTGGTTCTTCAAAGATGTGCAGCAAAGAGGGAAGAGAGGGAGGGGTCTCTTGTTGCAGAGAGACTTAAAATCCCAAGGAGTTCTGTCTTCCCTGTGAACAGGAGCTGCTGTTGCTGACATATGTGGGAATTACTAGTTAGTCTTTGTGGCACCCCGTGGTTTTTGATAGGTGTATGCTCTTAGGTATAAGGATTGAGCAGTTTTATGCCTCATCTCGGTGAGTCTTCAGGCAGTTTCTAGTTCAGCCCCTGGTCACGGACTCTCAAGCATAGCAAAACCTGTGAAAATAGAAAAATTGTCCTATAGAAAAGTGTGCAAGAAATGATTAAACCTATTAAAGACGGAATGAAGGGTTGTTGCAAATCTGCTTTTGTAGCTGAGACAGACTTAAAAGTTTATTGCAGTTACTGTGCCTACTTTCAAGCTTAATTTTCAAAGGTCCTTCATATAAACAGAGTATTAACTCCTTATGCATGCTAATAAGATTTTGGCTGTACTAAGCCATCTTCTTGTTGATGAACATAGCTCTTACATACAGGAACAAAACAAGTTGAATAGAAGGGCATGTATAAAGAAAACAAAAATCAACTCCAAGGTTAAGAGTGGGAGTGGCCACGTTTCCTTGTTTTTTTCGAGATTAAACACAGCTTTTAAGTACTGCTGAAGAAAAACTCTTTCCTGTCATCTTGCTATTAATTAGTGCGTGCATTTAACAAAGAAAACAACAAACAAACACTAATTTTGCTCTTTTTTGGAAATGAACACGCAGTCAGCTACATGAAGTTCTCTGTGCCTGGCCTGCCTGTGTTTGCAGACACGTGGAATGAAGTGGATCAAATTGAGGCATGGCCTGGCTTCAGTCTGCGAGCACCATAGCACGGCTCTGCAGAAATGTTGTCTAAAGGCAGGGCAGCAAGCAGGGCCACTGCTTTTGCAGGCAGTGGGATTTAATGCTGTCTTGAAATTGACTACAGGATGAAGTCCTGCTGTATGTCAGTGGTAACCAAGTGCAGACATTCCTACAGGTCATGAGCACAGGTGATGAATAGGTTCTGTGATGCACTGCTTCTGTCTTTGCTGTCTTTGCACACAAAGCTTGTACCTCTGCATTAGTGCCCGGGATTCTCAATGAATAGAAGTTATTTTGGAAGGGAACTCTGGAGATCCCCAATGTCCAGCCCCTCCTGCTCCCACTGCTCAAGGCAGTTTGAAGTTAAAGCCAGCTCTTTCATCCTTTCATTTTGCACAGTCTTGAACAGCATACAAACAGCATACCTACAGTGTGTGCTGGCATTACCTACCTAATATTTACCTGCAACTGTCAGTCTTCTGTAAATGTATTACTTGGATTTATGCAGTATCATTCCAGAACTCTTGTTTTTTCATTAAGTCTTGAGCATGCTTGAACAGACTGACTGTTATCTGAAGTCACTGAATAATTTTGAACAACTGAGTGTTTGAGTTGCTGTGCACTAGGTGTATCGATTGGACACAGAGCATATGCTGCATTCAAATACACGCTATTAATGGAAGAATTCCATTTCTCGAAACGTGCTTATTCCCATAGACACTGAACCTACATTGAGAAGTCTCTACAAACCCATTCTTCTTTACAGTGGCTGGAGCAGCAGGTGGATTTCCCAGCTCTGCCTCTCCCAGCCGACAGTTCTCAATTGGTGATGCTTGTGTGGATGGGGCTTAACCATATGGTCTCACTCTCACTTTCTCTCGCAGTGTTGAAAAATCTTGTCCTGTCTACACTAGCAGCTAACTGATCTGCACCCATTGTTGACAGCCACCATCATCAACAGGTCACTTTCCCTCTGCGAACGTGGCTTTTGATTATGTATCGTAAATCCAAGTGGAAGCGCGGTTACAATCTCACGGTTCTTGGACATGGTGAGTTGACGTCTGCACTGTTGTTCTAAGAGAACAAACATTTCTTCTTGCACCTGAACTTCCCTAGATGAAAAATTTGAAGAGAAAATTAACTACATCCAGAATTCCCTTTGAAATAGGCCTTTTATTTACCTCTTCAGATTTTAATTGAGGTGACTTGCTGGAAGTACAAGCGTACAACAATACAAACTATTAGTATTGTCTTGCTGTTACTGTCCATAACTGTATTTGTTCTCTAAACATTGCTTTTTTAAAAAGTAGGTGGAAAGGGAATGCTTTAAGTTGTTCATCAGGCAGTGTCTCTCTTCAGCCACTGCCCCAGCCTTTCTAAAACTGTTGATGATGTTAGAGATGTGCCTGCTAGGCTATACCAGGCCATATTTTCTCATGTCCTAATGCTGAATTTCTACTGAAGGCTGTTTCCAGAGGCTCCGACCTGGTATAATATTACAGTACCTGCTGAGAGTGGTGCCTTGCTTTTCCCTCTCATCTCTCTGGCCTGTGCACACAGCCCCACTCCCAGGGTCCGAGTTGTGCAGCCCTGTGTGCTGCTTTGCTCCACGTGCTGACCAGAACTTCGCAGCAAGAAGATGTTTTTCACCAACCTCATGAAAAACTCTTGCGATTGAATTCCTTTGAAAGAGATTCAGGGAGCTGAATCTTAAGTTTTGTCATTAGGCTGACTGTGTGCCCTTCTGATGTGGTAGGCTTCAAATGCTGGTTTTGATTTTAGTACCTTTCTCTATGTTAATTGTTTTTTCTTTGCCTTCTTTTTTGGAAAACTGCTGCTGCCTCATTATTGCTTGCACAAAAACAAAGGAGTGTTGTGAGAATACCAACTTTTCCTTGCTTGGACCAGCTTTGATAGCAAAATTAACTCTAGTGAAAGTGAGAATACAAGCTCAAATCCAATGGGTGTGATTAATAGCAAGAAGACTTGGCATATAACTGAGTATGTTTACAGTTTTACTTTCCATCTTGGGGAATTAGAGCCAATAGGCGTGAGATGGTAATTGTAATGATGTTTTTCACGATCAAAGGTATCATTACGTCAATAGCTGCTATTTTTGTTTAAACTGCCCAAGTCCTGAAGCTGGTTATGAGCAGTCAGTATTGGTGGTTAACAACCTGAAACGTTTTAAGTATGGAAAACTCAACCTGTGGTTTTTTTTTTTTTTTTTAAGAGTTTGACTTGAATTAATGCTGCATATTTCTTCTAGTTTCAGATCAGCTGTGGATTCCACTGTGCCTCTGGTTTCTATCAAGTTTCTCTCCCAAGTGAATTTTTATTTCAAAATTACTTAACAGTGCCACGGCCTTTCAAAGCAAAGCTTGTCAGATAATACAGTATGATCTAGAGCTTTAAAAATACTGTAGTTAGTAGAGCTTTGTTTTATCAATTGAAAAGTTTCATCTGTTAGTGAAGAAATCCTGTCTAATGAGATAGGATGGGTCAGAGAGGATTTACAATGTTCAGGTACTTGTTTATAAGCCAAAAATACTTGCAACAAGCTCCTAGCAGGAGTGTACTTCCCTAAGAGCTGTGGAGTACAGTTGTTAGTGAAGTTGAATGCTTGAGAATCTCCGAGGTGCCTGGATTCAGAGTGCTGCATCTCTTCACTCAAACAGTGTGCAGCTGAAGCACTGTAACTGGCCTTGAGCATAGTCTCTGTCTGCGCTGTAACTATTCTGAATGTCTGGGGTTTATCCAGAATCAGAGTGGCGAATTAAATATGTGTCCAGCCTAGATCTGCTCTAGTACAGTCTTGCTTAGGTCGGCTGATAGTGATCTTGCTTACGCTGGTTAACTCACTTGGCTCCGGTGGGGTTGAATCCTTACTTGCACCTAGATGATAGCACTTGGGTATCAGGTTTGGTGAGGTGACCTGGTAGGTAAACAAGAACAGAATTAGGAGTCCAATTGCTTTTCCTTGCTAAGTTTGCTTTTTCTTGATTTTTTTTTTATTTTTTTTTCCCAGCATAGTATGCCTAGAAACCAAGTCCTGCTGCTCAGTACAGTTGATTGTCTGCTAAACAGATGAGCTACAAACTTCAGTATCATCTTTACAAAACATTGTAAAGGCTTAATAAAAAGAGAAAACTCAGTCTGTTGCCACATTACCATCTCGGGAAATAATCTTTCTTCTCTGACCAGTTCTGTAGCTGTGCCAGCGATGGTGTGATGTAGTTTTACTTCTTTAACAATGGCTTTATTTAGATTATCCTTTTAACTAACAGTTTTGGCACGCTTTAAAAAGACACTTAAGGAAGAGGATCTTGCTGCAATATTCTGCTTTGGCCAAACTTACAGGCTGCAAGTATTAATTTTTTTTTAATTTAATGGAAAAGTCTTCATTTTTGCCATGGTAAAAAACATCTCCAAAGTGTATTGAGTTGGTAAGCAGTTATTCAGAAGGCTGAAGCTTTGTCAAAGGATGCTGTCTTACGTACATTGGAGCTGTTTCGGGCTGTTTTGTGCATTTCTGGGTGGGATGAGATTCCACATTGTTTCCGGTTAACGAGAAAACTTTCCCTGTGATCTCTGATTTCTCTTGGCTGCCACTCCAGTGGGATTTATGACTGTATTCGCACCCCTTTGTGTCAGGTCCTCTACTAGGTTTGCTTAATCTTTATATTCTGGACCTTTATTTTTCCAAGTAAATGCAAGTCGGTCATACAGCTTTGGGGATGCAGTTTGCAGCCTTTTTTAATCCATTCTTTATGTTTTAGGTAGACTTCTATATCAAAAGTTGAGGATTATCAAAAGTTAAGGAATTAGCAACATGCTCTAAGTTTTGGGAAGCCCAGTTATTTAAATCTGTTAAAAAATGGGTAATGTGAGGCTGTTGGGAGGGAAGTCACATCTATTACGATTGTATTAACTTTCTCCTTTGAGTGAGGTAGGGTGACTTGAAAGGAGAGATCTAGTTAGAAGCTCACTAATTCCTCAACTTGCACCCCCAAAAGGTTTGATTTGCACCTGTTTAAAAAAATAAAAATAAAAAATAGTATAGATAAACAGTTATTTCCACAACCGGACTTTTGAAAATCCCACCCCTGCAAATCTGAGCACGCTTAAGTTTAATATCTGAAGCTGGAAAAACATCTCTCAGTAGCAAAACTAGGAATGTGCAGTCATCTCCAGAGCTGGTGCTTGGCTCTGGAGTCAGGCTGTAACCCAGTGTTGCAGTGGGACAAGCTGTGTGGCTGCAGCTCGTGGAGACAGTGGGGCTCATGCACTCTGGCTATGATGCATCTTACCCTTAAATACTTGTTGAAAAAACACGTTAAGTATGTTTCTCATTTCTGGTAGGATTAGGTACTCTAACTTGGTTAGGTTTTAAATGTGGTGAAAATCATGTAGCTGTATGTGTGATACAAGTTCTTTCCTGCTGCTGTTAAAACATAGTTTCAAGATAAAAATCTTAGGTCACAGATTGGTTTTAAACATTTTAGAATGTAGTATTTTCTTGTATTTGCCCATTTTTCTTGTTTTTTATTTTTCTGCAATTAAAATGAAATGCCTCATAAACAGAAGAGAAGTCTCAGCTTGATGGAGCTACTAATAAAGAAACAAATGAATTTGCTGGAGCTAGTACTTATATCGGCTCTGTAATGCTCCTTAGCATAGCTGATAGTTCAGTGTTGTTTGGGGCCATGCTCCTCTGGCATCTTTTTGTCCTAGCCCTCTTGTTTACAGACAAGGACTGTGTAGTATAAAGGAGGCTAGAGGAGGGTTAGCTTGCTACAACACTGTGTTTGTGTAGTTCAGAGTTCATTTGGGGGACATGTAATTCACACACTTCCATCGGTAAAATGCTGAAAGTGCAGAATGACTTCAGAGTTTGAAGTGCAACAGTGACTGTGAAGCCAGAGAAAGTCTTGTCTTTGCTTTGTTTAGAGAACATATATTACCTTTGTGACTGACTTTGAGGTTGCCAATGCCAAGCTGAGTGTGCTTGATTGTTTGTTTTTCATGGTTTTTTTTGCCTTCTAAATAAAATGCCTGTCATTAAGTTGCATGGAGGCAATTCATGCTTGCTGCTAAGGCAGCAGCTTATTAGTTATCACAGCTCATCAGCCTCACAAACTGGTGCCTTTGTCCCACTTGGCCAAAAATTTATGAATTCATCCCAGTTTTCAGCGTCAAATTGATTATGCTGGCTTTGCCATATTAGTTGGTCTCTGGTTTATTTGCTGTGTCTGTTGTATAGTTAATTGCCTGAGCGGGCTTGCATAAATGGTTTCCTGACTTGGAATTTATGTTGATCTAGGAGCTTGAATGTGGTCAGGCATCTCAGCTAAGTCTCAAACCTTTACAAGTGCACATGAATGAGGCGTGGATGTGCTCAAGATGGACGGCTGTTAGTAATTGGAAGAGAAGTTCATCAACAATGTCAGTCCCGAGGGGGCTGGTTTGTCCTGAAGAACTTGCAAAGGTTTACTTCTGAAGAGCCACATTGCTGGGAGTCAGTCAGTCTGTACTTAAACAGTCTGTACTTAAAATATAGTCGAGGCTTCTCTCAAGCTCTTTCTCAAGATTCAGAAAGGAAGAAGTCTGTATTGTATTAACCACTCAGCTTGGTTAATAATTAACCACGTGCAGTAAATCATATGAAACTATTTCCAAGTACTGCTGTGTTAACTGTTACCGGTTAAAAATGACGTTGTCATGTTACTGTTCAAGCTGCAACTCTTTGTGGCTGTGTGCTCTTCTTGGTACAGCTGCCCAGCAGTGTTTCCTGAATTGAAAGGTTTTTCTGTGAGAGAAAATGAGTAATTCTGTATTGCTTAAAGTCTGCTTCTCAAGGAAAACACATACCTCGACCCAAAGCAATTGCTAGAAGTGAGTTTGCCGGTGTAAGGTATGGTGCATTTATCTTTGCGTGTCTGAGAAATGCATGAAATTGTAAAGAGATGTGGATTTTCTTTCATGTATGTGTATGTGCTTGTTCAAATGTAGCCTCATCTGTAACTGCTCAGTTGCTCTTGGTTTGAGGCCTCTTCAGGTAATGTTGAAATACCCACAGAGAACCAGAGTCCTAGCTAGGATACAGCTTGAAATGTGGCTTTTCCAGAAGCACTTTGAGTTGCATTGCTTGAAAACGTGGGAAATAGGCACACCTGTGTTGTATGAGAAATACACTCAGCTTGTGTCCTCAGGTCTCAGTTGTGTGAATATTACCAATTTCTAGGCCGTATGTTGAATGTTTGCCTTCAGACAGAATTCCCTTGGCTTCAGTGGATCAAGGAAGAGCTTTTGTCTTCAGGAGCACCTTCCCCACTCACTGGTAGAATTACTAAGAGTCAAATTGCTGTCTTGCTAATATTTCATTACAGTGAGTGACGTGACTTACCATCCTTGTAAATGCAAGGGCAGGCCGTGAAGCTACCTGCTGAATGTTTAAATGCTGAGTAGCACTGCGTGCACACGTTGACTACTGCTGGAAAAGAGCTTTGCCACTGTGACCCTCACTATCCCTGTGCCCTACCAACTTAAAATCTCTTGTCTTTGCATGTTAGGTTGTTGTCTGATTTTCACTTTGCTCAGCAATGTACTCAAAGGCAACAAAAAAATTGTAGAGAGCATGGTTGTTTTGGAGAAAGCAAAACAAAAACATACCACTTTGATAAAGAAAAATACCTCATGGTGCTTCTGAAAAACAGATCTTAGGTTACTCACACACCTGAAAATATTTTACCTTCGGAGTACCCTTCAGAGTACTTCTGGTTGTAACTAAGCACTGTACTAACTCAAAAAGAAAGCAGTTGCCATATTCAGCTGGGTAGTTTCTTTTATTTAAAGGTAACATTTTTCTATACAGGTAACAAATTGTAAGCTTAAACCTAGTGATACCTTTAAACATTTGACTAACTCAAATCTTAACAAGATTTCCATAGCTCTTATTTATGCTTAAAACTGAGCTGTACTGTCAGGCCAAAGTCACTTGTGTGTTTGTAGAAGTATGACTTCTGCTCTGAATCTGCTTGGTTGAGGCATTCTATCCTTGTATGGTTTTGGGGGGGAGGATATGCCCAATAATACCAGTAGTTAAATGTGCAAAGACTGTGCATACTACTTTAATAACTGTGTTTTTACTGAATTTTTGATGAGGCCACAGTTATTCCCGCTGTGCCAGCATTACTGTATTTTATTTGTTTTCTGTTAAATTTTCAGAAAAAAGCTGAAAATCTTGTTCTTCTTTCCTCTCTGTCCCTGTACAAAATAAGCTGTGCTTGACTTGTTGAAGTTTTAGGTGCACTGAGAGGTGTGGAAAAGAGCCATGAGCTCTTGCTTTGTACGTGCAAACAGGACACTGGATTCCTGTCTCCACCAATGAGTAGGACTTAGGGATGGCATCTCTAGCACTGACTTGTTACTGCTTGTTCAGAATGACCGACCTATTGTTAAGTGTTAGAACCCACATAGAGGTGAATGAATGGCTGTTGCATCCTCTCATGTGCAACTGCCTGTTTATTTTTATAAACAGCAAACCTCTTATCCAAATTGGATTAGAAGTGTAGGAAGTATTGCTCCTCCTTAGAGATATTTTTTTCCTCCATATATATATACATGTAATCAAATAGCATGAGATTTTTTTCTCTGAGCAGTGACAAACTGGGCACTGGTAAGTGATCTGAGGAAACGTGGAGGTGGAGAAATTTGAACTTGGTCTGTTTGTGTGGCTGGTTGTAGAAGGATAGGAATACGAAAATGTGTGCAAAAAAATTAGTTTTGTGCTGATGTATAAATGTAAGTTTTATTAGCATAGAAACTGGCTAACCTTATTCATCAAGACACAGCTTTTAATGTATTTGGAGATATTGAAATATACCTTTGTTAGAACCTTACCACATGCCAAGTCATCAATTCTTGTTCTCTTAAATCCTTGCTTAATGTAACCTTTCTTCTGCACCTGATCTCACACAACATTGTTTAAAAGATTCCTAAAAATACATGTGAATGTCAGAAGAATAGGAAACTCCAGCTGAACTAGCCACTTAGCTTGTGTATGGGGCTGCAGTGTATTCTGTCAGGCCACTATAAAATCCTGACGCTGGGCCTGCAGAGAGTAGGCAGACCTCTGACATCTCTCCAGAGGTATGTAGGTCATGTGCTTTTATATGTAAGTGCCGGAGGTAGTATGCTTAGAAAGGGACAGGTTCTGAACCTTACATAAAGACTGTCCAAAGCTTGAAGTTGAGGAAGGAGGAACAGTCAGGTGGTAACACTTACTAGCTGTGACTTGCCAAATATTCATGCATGAGCTACAGACTTTGGACATTCACATGCAAGGTGAAGGTTGTCCAGCATGTGTGTTTTTTTCTTTATTACTGGAACAGCAGATGAACCACAGTTGAAGTGGTGTCAGGAGTGTAATAACAGGGTGGTGAGGAACTGCAAATAAAGCAGAGGGAAACTATTGGATGGACTTGGCTTTTGTACTTCACAACCTCTGTAAGTGAAAAGGAACTTGCCTTATTTTAAGATACTGTTTGTGTGATGTGGGAGTTGAATAGAAACTGTACTGGATAGTTTTTAAATTTTGTCCTTCTTAAGGTTCTTTTCCTGGAAAGTGAATTTGGAGAGCCAGCAGCTCGTAGCTGGAGTCCTATAACTGAGTACCTTTGTCTTCTTCTAGTCAATGTGAAACTTTTTTCCTCCCTAAAAGTGAAGCAAAGATGTATTAACACTTCTAGCAACAGGCTGTCTTAACTTTCTCTGAAGAAGTCCCTGGTCAAATAATCTAACTTCGTGGGAATGAGAACTTTCAGGTATTGCGGGTTCAGCTAGTTCTGCTAGCAGGTACCTGAAAGTTTTGCAAGCAGGAAAAATACATCTTGGAAATGAATTTGAATTGGGACTCTGTCCCTTCATCTAGGGAAACCATAATACCTGAAGCTCAGTGATCGTAAGGTCTGCTGTTCAAAGAAATTGGAACTGCTGCTACAAAGTACTTTGAGGAAGTACCTGTGCGTAGCCTGTGTTAATTGAACTTGCAGATAGAGCATTTGGATTGCTGGGTTTTCAAAATCCAGAAATGTTCCTGGAGAACTCCCCCCAAAAAATAAAATAAACACAGCACCAAGAAGCCCCTCAAACTTATTGTCTTGGAAAGAAGCCCTGTGCAACTGGATCTGTATGCTTCTGGCTTAGCAGATGACTTGCATGAGTTTGACTTCTTCGGAAACTGAGGTGTTCTTTTCAATCTCGCGTATCTTTTCTGTCTTTGGTTTTGGGAATCCAGTGCTTCTGATACTTCAGACCATTCTTAAGAGACCTGATAAAGGACTGTCTTGAGCAGGTCAATTCCCAAATGTCTTGCATGGGCAATGATTCCTGTGAATACACTTCTCTAGTGCTAGTACTGCACAACTAAATAGGACATGCTTCTCTTGTGAAACACTCATAAAACACGAGATGTTGTGGGTCTAATCCTTTCAAATGTTTTATCAGCCCACCCAGTCTTTGGTGTGTCTGCAGCAAGCTCTCTGCAGGAAGTCTTGCTAATCATTTTGCTTTAAGCAAATGTTGAAACAAAGTATCATAGGAAGCCTATCAACAAAGGCTAAGCTCCCGGTTGGTTTAGAAGTCCTCTTGTCTGCAGTTCTCCACCATTCAGTGTGCCTTTCCTATTTCCTAAGGGAAGACACATCTTGAGAGGCCATTTCATGCTTAAAACTCGCAGTCTCTTGCAGTAATAGCTTGGCACCTGGGAAATCAAATCCTGCTCCAAGCAGAAGTTTGGGCTAAATGACATCTCGAGATCCTGGATTATCCTGTGATTCTGTGAAGTTTGTCATAAGAAAGAGGGTGACTCAGCCTCTTGGAAACATACAGGCATCATTCTGATTTTGGTCCATGAATGAAGAAAGGTGAAGGTGGGAAACCTATAGTACAGATGGCTTACTTGAAGGAGACCTGAATTTAAAATCTCTCAGCATTCTTTTGGTTTGGATCTCAAACAGAAAATATTTTTAATATCATTAGAGACCTTTGGAGGTAATTTTTGTTTTTATTTTACATCATATTGTTCCATCTAGAATCAACTTAGAATTAGATCTAGGATTAATTCTTGACTGACTCTATTGTGGGACTAGTCCTGACAGCCTGTAGGTAGGTCTTCAGTGCTGCCTGAGATTCCTGTGAAATAGGTGCTCAGTCCAAAGACTGAGGTCCGAAGAGTAATCCTGCATGCGCTACTTTTGGTGAGGTCTCTCCCCAGTAGGAAGTTGAAAGTATGGCATTGATAGTGCAAGAAAAACAAATACGCCTGCTACAACAGAAACCAGCCTTGAGCCAGAGGGCCAGTTGTGTTTTCACTCTGCAAGACAGAATGTGCATCAATGGAAGCATGCTGTCCTTAAATCAAAGAAGGGCTCCCCTGGTGTACCTCAGGAGGAGGCATGCAAAGATCTAAGAGAGGAATAGGACTTCATAAGATGTGCTCATTAGGTTTGTCCAGTGGCAAAGCATGACTCAGGCCATGGGAAATGCTTCTTGCAGTGTGATGACTTGTTGCCTCTGTGAGTGGGCTCTTGCAGTGTCAGTGATGAATTGCTCCACAGTTGCCTAAGGCTCACCACAGCCATTGGATGACAGACATCATAGAGTTGGCAAATCCTTTTGAAGGAGAGTTTGCTGTGCCTTGAGAACTTGAGATTCTACGTAAGTCTCATTTACTCACTGTCCTGCAAATCTAAGTAGCCTGTCCCAACCCCTTCCAGAAGTGGTCAGTGTGGAAGAGTTCCTAAAGCTGTGCCATCTACCCTTCATGTTACAGCAACTTGAGATACAGCAAAGCATTCTTCTCTGAAAGCTCTAACAATGGACCTTTGTTTGCTTGGCCCTTAGAAGAATTTTCTTCTTGCCATTAGGCACCACTCAGCAGTGCAGGGAATTAGGTCATTTCCTTCCCTCCTCCCCTTCCTGCAGATTACTCGATTAACGTTTCTATTGTATACTCTAATTAGCATGTTCTTGGCTTCAGGCTGCTTTCCTCCCATAATCTCCTTAAAACACTGTAGTATGACTTTATTAACTATATAACATGGGAACTCCTTGCACAGAGATTATGAGCAACGTAACACAATGAAAGATTAACGGGGCTGGCAATCCAGTAATCTTCCATCCTTTCTTCTTACCCCATGCACTCTGGGTTAGACCTCTGGGAACCCTGTAATAGAGCCAACACTTCCAATGCATGAGAGTTGTCTTTTTGGGGGTATCATTGGCTTTGATCAGAGTTCAGCCTCTGACTCCATGGGAAATAAAGTTAAGGTGGTGTACAGTGCATGTTTGGCATTCAGTGCTGAGTGCATTTCCCCTCGGGACTGTTACAGATCCTGTTCTTCCAGGCTTTTGCTCTCAGAGCTTCCCTCAGTCTCTTTTCCTTAGTGCTTTACGTGTGGTTATTTTGAGTGCACATCCTGTGTGGAATTTTTATTCCACTCCCTGCCTGTTGAGTTAAATAAAATTATCAACAGACACGTGTTCAAAATGTCTTTCTTGAAGCCTAGCATTAGGACACTGATCAGGTGAACTCTAGGAGGGGAGATTTTCTACTCTGATTTCTCAGCTGTCCACACACTAGAGGATGTGACATTGCTCTTTGTCCATATCTGCAAGTCTGTCTTTATTAACTGACACAGCTAGAAATGCATTCCTCTTAAAAGCTCATTTTGAATGTCATGTGGAATCACGTAATTATATCAAACTGTACAGCATCTGCTTGTGAGTCAGATGGAAGAACATGACGATTACAGCCCTTTATTTCTTTAACAGCTTCAAGGAAAGAACCTCCCCTGCAGTTAAGCATCACTTCATGAAATTAGAAGTGATATCTTGGGCTGCAGATTTCATTGTTGTGATCTGGCATGGTCGGCAGCATCTCTTTGGGGGAAAGTCAGCGCTTGCCCAGTGAGAGCACACTTAAGGCATTTGCTTCCAGTCCTTGGAGCAGAGCACAGTTCTTATTTGAAGTAGAAATCATTAAACCTTCTCTTAACAGAAGTCAAGAACAGAGGAGTAGAACATGGCTATGAATAAACATAAGCAGGGGAGCAGTATTTTAGAATTCAGGGTGAGGTTTTTATCCAGCCACTTAAGTGTGCTGGGATAAAATAAACCCAAATAGCCCCCTTCTTCAAAGTGGAGTATGATTAGCTATGAAGAGGGGATTATGCAGTGTATGTCTGCTAGTAGGAGACTGCCCTCCAGAATAGGGTGGGTCACTGATATGGGAACGGGTGGGAAGTAGGGATGAGGATTGTTACCTGTGGGAAGCTGGGCTGGCCATGTAAAATGTATATCCAAGCCTGCAACTGCTCATTCTGCAGCATCTTAGGGCTGCAGCATCAGGTAATCCACAGGTTGATTAACCTGGGCTCTGGACTGTGCCATCTATGAAATGACAAAATAAAATTTAATATTAATTGGCTTCTGCTTTTCAGACTGAACTCTTTTGAAACGGTACAACTCAAACCTTACAACCTTTGTGAGGAAAGTAATGCAATCCAGAAGTGTTGATGTCAATGTAACTTACCACTGCAGTTAAGTGCTCTGAGACAGAACACCTTTTGTATTTTTGTTGCCATACCTGTATGTTCAGTAGTGTAATACAGTCCTGATGTTTTATGGTTTGTTTGTTTTTTAATTAGCCCTGATTAATATAACATTAAAGCTGTTAACCTTGTGTAGGCCAACGTGAAGTGTAAAATACTCAAAGGTGATGAGGAAGGTGGGTGCGATTAGGTGACTCTTCCACCGTAATGAAAGGTGTCATTTCAACACTTGTTATCAGTGGAAAAGCTAGGCTCGTGCACCAGGAGAAAGAGGATATTGATTTTTGGCAGAGAGGAGGGCCAGGCTTCAATCTCAAGATGTGGCTTGATGAGTCTCTGCCTTGACTGAGGACATTCATTCGGAAGGTTCTGGTCTTGTCACTGGCATTGGGGCAGCATGTTGACAGAATAAACCCACAAACACTTTAGAGATGATTTGAGTTAATAAAATAGCTCCAGTTTGTATATTGTTGGGTTTTTAATCACTCTATCAGCTTGGTAACCTGATAGCTGTGGTGATGACCACATCTCGGTCATCATCTCAGGTGAGTATTGAGCAGCATGTCCTCTTTGTTGGCCACAAGCATAGAGCAGAGTGGGAGTGACAGAATTAGCATATTGATGCTTCTCCAGAGAGTTCCTTGATGTTCAGGGGTTGTGGTTCAGTCACGTCTGTGGAGGAACGTGATATCTCTGGGGTTGGAGGGAGCATCTTTGAGCCTCTATGCAGTTTTATGATCCAGAATATCCTATGGCAGGGAGTTCTGTAGTTTTTTTCAGGTGACAAAATCATGTAGCAGCACAGCCTTACAGTATTACTTTGGGGAAGATTAGCTGTGGAGTACAGGTTGAGGAGAGAGAAAAACATGAAGCATTAACCTCATTCTCAGCAGTGAAGCATATGTGTATGGAGTTGCAACTTATGCTGTATTACAGCATTATGAACCAAAGCTAGTTTGCCAGTTTGCTTTGAGCGTGCCTCTGTAATGCAGCTCCCCATCATGCCTTCGGTTCTGCTGGTACAGCTGTTTGCACAGCCACGCTGTGAGCGGAATTGGGAAACAGATCCAGCTGAAAAACAACAAAGCAGGTAAAGCAACTTTTTGAAATGTAGACAGCTTTGCTGTGAAGCAGATCAAGAAAACCAATCCATGAAGCTGTGCCTGCAAAATTGAGGTGGTAAGCCATGCTCTGGGAAAAGAGCAGCAGAAATGGCAACAATACAGCGAGCTGTAGAGTTTGGTTATGCCAAATGGCAGCCTGAGTGGCATCATTTCAGCCAGGGTAGCTGTGTGTAACTGCTTGGCTCATCACAACTGTGCTGTAGAGCTTGATGTAAACGCGTAACTACCTCATTGTATCTTGCTTACAGCAGGCAAAGAACACTTACACGATCAATTCTGTGAGGTGGTAACTTGGAAGCTGTGGTAACTCGGTCACCATTTTCAGGCTCAGGCATTTAAATGGTCCAACCCACTGACTTGATGCAGTGATTTCAGTCCTAGTGGAGTAAGGAATGAACTCAGAACCTGATGTGGCACATGGAGGTTTACCTTTCTAGATGTACATCCTGTAGGAATGGGCTGTTGCTGCATTGCTGGCCAGGTGAGCCCAGCAGCTGTACACAGGTGGTGTCTGCAGGTGTGCTGTGTGTCCACAACACTGTTAGTGACAGCAGGGCTGGTGATACCTGGAGACTTTCTGCTGTTTTAATTCTTACTGTATTAAGAAATCACTTTGTGTGGGAGGTGAGAAAAGCTAGCTGGGCTAATAACCGATGATTTAAATAAAAAGAGGAAAGGTATAGCATGCACGGGTACAGTTATGTAAGAGAAGCTGAGAAGGAAATAGAACAGTGCTTCTCAGAGAGCCTAAACCGAAGAACTGCTGGGGAACTGGGCTGCTGGATAGCTTTCAGCCCACCCTCCAGTTCCTTTTTTCCTTTTTGGGGCCGGAGATTGATGAATTGATGGCAGGAGAGGCAGGATGCAGGCTGTGACTTCAGCCAATGGTGCGCAGCGCGGTGGTGTTTACCTAGCTGACGTAAGGCAGAGCCAGCCCCTGTTTAGTCAGAATGCGTTACCCACTGCTGAAGTAAAAGCACACAGCAGAGGCACTCAGTCTGGCAGTTGGTGGGATTTAAAGGAGTTGGTGGATTTCATCTGTTTTTTAAACAAGATACAAGGTTTTTTCTCCTCCACGGTGTAGAAATACTGAAACAACAGAAAAATACCGGTAAGTTCCCTGCGTGCCATTGCTTTTGCATTCTAATGTCATGTTGTTTCAGCCTTCTGTAAAAGCCTACTCGACTGCACGATTTTTCAGTAAGTAGGTGAAAGCCAGATTGGTGATGTGGCCAAAGGGAAGTCTGAGAGCAGGCAGTGTTTGCAGGCTGCTTTCCCACCCAGAACAGGAAGAGATGCTCAAAGTGCTGCGCGTTTGTGAGAGGTCAGTCACTTCTCATTTTTAGGTGCAGAGCAAGATGCTTTGAAACTGTTGGCATTATTATGAAATGGTACCAAGAGGAGTTTCTCACAGAGCTGTTAAATGTTAGTTGTCTAAACCAAAAGAGGTTTAAGTGTAATTCTAACTTGTATGTTTGCAAGGTGATATAAGTAGGCTGAGCAAAAAAGCTTCAGTGTTCTACAGGCATCTGTTTAGCCGATGTTTTGGTACATGAACTGCTTCGTCAGGAAGTCAGAAGCTCAAAAAGCAAAACGGTAACGTTCAGGTCTGCAGAGCAAGAAGTCATTGTGGTTTTCTGCAAGTACAGGCTTCTCAGCTAGTTCAGGTGCTTTGGACAGTAGACCCCCTCCCATGCTCTGTCACCAAAGCATAAACAGCTCCATCTGTTTGTGTGATGGCCCTTTTAAAAATAAAAAGTCTGTATTTTGGTATAAAAAGGAAGTTGTGCTCCTCTCACTGAATTGCAGTGAATGTTGAGACTGCTTATTTTTGAAGTAATACTGAGTAATTTGCCTGAAGGCAGTAAAGAGCATAGTTCTCAAGGATCTTGGCTGCAGAGTTCTGTGTCAAAAAATCAGACCTCACTTTTGTCACTTTGTACCCAGCACTGTACAAAGTTTTGATTTCCTGCTTCTGCCACAAGGCACTGTGAGAACAGAAATAGGTGGTGTTATCAGCATGCCTGTTACACTGTTCTCTGGCTTCATATATAACTGCTTATATAAATAACTTCATACTCAAATTTTCGAGTAAAGATGAAAACTCTTCCTTTTTAAAATTCTACAGAGTTCGTAGTCACTGTTACAGTGCAAGTACAACTGAAAGCTCCTGTAGAAATCTGCAAATTAATCTTTGTAAGTAACTTGTGCAAATAACTTTGGCCTGGTAGCTCAGCTTGTTCAGCGATTGCAACCTGGAGTTATTTGCTCTAGTGCTATGAGGTCTTAAAGTTTTATAGCAACCAACAAGTTTAACCTTGCATGAGGCTGTGTGCTTTGTCCCTGGTTGAGCTGGCAGCTGCCTTGGTGCACATGGTGGTAAGGGTGCGTGGAAAGGCATCAGTTGAGCGGGTGAAGAACTTTTTCTCAGCTAATTAAGGTTATGGATAATATTGCGGTGACAGCTTTAAAATAGCCACCTTGTGCTAAAAGACAAATGTTTGCAGCTTCCCACACACAGTCTGAATTACATCAGTTATAATCTGTAGGAGGATATCGTGGTTTCCTCGGGAGAGGATCAGCTGTTACTTTTTGTAACTGAAAAAATACTGGATTTTTTTTGATAATATTTTCAGAATTGATTTTTGTCAAACTGTTAGGGTGGATCATTAGCTGTTATATAACTCCGTCAGTTTTAATAGGTCTGACCCCTCTCTGATCCCATCAATGGCAATTCAGAATAACAGAACTGAAGGTAGCAGAGGTCTGATTGAAATCAGGCCCCTGCACTTTGATGGGTTTTCCATCTTCTGCAAAGGAATGCTATTTTTGAGCACTGCCATAAAGTACAAGTTTCCGTATAGGCACCTATAATAGAAGCCTTGTTTGCCTGAACAAATGCTTGTCCTCACAGCGTTGCTCCTGAGTTTCATAAAATTGCTGAGCTGCTTGAGTTTGCTCCTCTGAGTGGAACAAGACTTGAAGCAGCATGCTGCGTGCCAACCCAACTCCAGTTGTTACTTCTTTTACTGGGAAAAGATTAGCTGTAGTCTTGGTGCAAAGCAGTAGATCTGCTCTTGTGTATCCAATTAATGCCCCTTTGGAAGTGTCAACAGGCAATGTGCTTTTTTTTCCACGTGCTAAGGCTCTTGTATGACATGTTTCCAGGATTACCGGCCCACCAATGGCACATGCTCCTGATAAGAGGATGCTCTCATCCTGTCTAAGAGAATGAAAAATCCCTGTGCTGGGATTGTTCTCAAGGCACAGCAGCAGACAGTTGTTTGCATTGTTTTAGGCTTGGTGTCTGATGTGGGACAGGCTGTTTGCTCATTTCAGAGTTTGGCCTTGTTGTCTTCTTTTCAGTGCTTTCATATCATAAGATGTTCTCGTGTACATAGTGGATGACTAAGCTTATTCAGAGGTTCTGAAAGAGAAGGCAGACAGTATAGACTAAGGAAAGAGTAAGCCACAGAAAAGCAAAAGTCTGGGCTACATTTCCAACTCCTGGGACTTAATCTATACTTTTTTAGATGCTGAAACACTCCCTTTTCTAGAAAAGTGGGGAAGATTGTCCTCCTGTAGAAAGGAAAAATCGCACTACTGATCTGAAGTGACAGTGCAATTTGAATACTTACCAGCTGTTTTGCTGTACCTTCCCCATGCATCTGCAACGAAGGATGCAAGCTGTATACAGACTCTCATCTTGAAAGTGGATTATAATCAAACTTGCTGAACCTAAAGTTCCAGGTATGTGTGTGAAGGAAACATGAGCTTGTTTTTACCTAGCAGTTGGGCAGAGTGTGAAAACTATGGCTGATAAACACTGAATGCTCTTCTATGACTTAAATGCTCTTTTTCTGGAATGACTGCCTGGGTAAAAAAACATTTAAATTTACACTTTCAAAAAGAATTTAGTTAAAGGAGACTATGCAGTAGTGACTTAACCACTTTCAGGTAGAGGAGAATGATTTCCCCATTTTTCTTTGCCTTCACAACTGTCGCTTTGCAAGGCTCTGATTCCTTGTTGCTCCCACCAGTGTAGATCAGAAGGACCGCTATCAGTATCAGCCAAGTGACACTAATGCAAAAGGCAAGTACATCTCTGTAGAAAACAGGCAGACGCTTTGGAACCTGACAGCCTGTGAGGGTATTGACGTTTCAAGATGGAGAAAGAACATCTCTACATGAATGGCTCACACATGGTGGTCCAAAACTTGCTGCTACTCCAGTAATTTCATGTGTAGTGCTGTAAAACTGCTGTGCTCACAACTGTGTTCCTAAATCCGCCAGCCTGGGCTTGATGGGACATCTAATAAAGCAAGGAGGTGGTCTGCTGGGAGTTATTTTTCTCCTCTTTGAGACTATTATTCTACATGGACTTCTTGTGTCATGGGTACCTTCACTTTGATGTTCTAGTCCTTTAAATTTGCAAGTAAAGGTTGAAGGGTTAAGAAGCAACTGTAGCAAAGTATATATTCAGTATTGGAATACTGTGCATATGTTCAAAGAG
Source organism: Penelope pileata (assembly GCA_013396635.1). Classification (NCBI taxonomy): domain Eukaryota; kingdom Metazoa; phylum Chordata; class Aves; order Galliformes; family Cracidae; genus Penelope; species Penelope pileata. The sequence continues at coordinate 3,905,938 of WBMW01000972.1, forward strand.
TTTGGTTTCTGACCTCAGAGCTGCATGTTTGCCTAGGGAGAATTAGGAGCACTAAATGTGCAAATGGATGTCTGCAAACTTGGGTCCTAATTGTGTTTAGTCAGGTAACTGTAATATTGAATGTAATTTTTTTTCTTTTTTTGAAGAACAGTCTGGTTCTTTACATCTAAATAAAGCTCTAGATTACAGTGACATGTAAATCTGGGGAGGATCAGGATAAAAATTTGTTTCTTTGATGGAGTTGTTCATTGATTTATGTCTAATTGATCAAAACTGCGCCTGAAGTGTGTGTCTCAGTTGGTTCTTAAAATGGTGCTGGGCTTCCTAAAAATGAATGCTAGGACCAGAATGAGGTTGGGAGGTTGTGTGCTCCAGCCCTAGACCAAGTTGTTTGGGACCACGTGCAGCTGAGGTGTGTGGGATCTCCAGTCCTGGAGATCTTTAGTCACTTGGGATTTTTTCCCCCTAATAGCTAATCATGATTTCCTGTGTTGCAGCTTATTTGTTGCCTCTCATTTCCATCACTGCATACCTGTGAGAAGAGCTGGGTTGTATTTTGTCCATATCCTCCCTGACTTAAAGCACAATTGTTGAGTGAAGAGCTGCATGTGAGAGTTGCAGGGGTTGTAAATGGAGAACTACAAATAGCAAACTGCATAAAAAATAGTAGCTAAGCTGTCTGCTGCTTTATTTCTATAAGCAAAAAATCCACACCCTAGAATATGTAGATATAGAACATAGAACATAAAAAAAGATATAAAAATGGAAAAATATCCATCTTCTGCATCTGAATCAGCATATTCTTAATTCACTCATTGACAGAGGACTTCTTTTTATATAGTGAAAGTGTTTTTTTTTTTAATGCAGTATTTTAGAAAAGGGCTAGTCTGGCTCTAGCTACAGTTGCTAACAGCCTATAATGCTGGCTCTGTGTTTAGAAAATGATGGTAATTTATTACAAAGAGACTTTTATTCTAGTATTTTTAGCTCACAGCAGAGTGGTTAATGAATCTCTGCTTGGGCTCATTGAATTTATGTTCTCCCCTCCCCCTGCCCCATTTTAACCATTAAGATACTGCTATTCTGCCTGCAATTTTGAAAACTTTTCTTGGTCTACTAAATAGCAAGCTTATTCACAAGGTGCTGTGCCCCAGTGCAAGCAGGATTGGAAGGCCTTCTGTGGAAGCTAGTAAAGACTAATCATGAATGTGGTCTCAAGGTCAGAGAAGACAGTGGAATGATTGAGCATAGCTGGTAAAGTAAAGCTGATAGTTCAACCAAAATTCATTACATCTCTGGGTTCCCCACTGGAAATGGCGTGTTCAGAGAACATAGGCACTCCTAAACTTCGATCTGCTCTGTTGCCATGTGCCCAAAGACTTAAACCTTGGGATAGTAAGTGAAGACAAGCAGGCCAGATCCTGAGTTGTCAGTTGGACTTGAACTGATGTATGTCACCAAGTGGCCAAAAGCACACCAGAATTTGCAGTGCTTAGTGAATTCCTTATTACGTGCTACAGCAACATGTGGCTTGCTAGGTCTGCCTCCAGATTCAGGGATTGGTTTTTGAATGTGGCAGAGGGCAATGATAAGGCTTTTCCTTCTATGCAAATGTTGTCAGAAATCTGTGGCTTGCTTTCTGCAATAGCAATCTTCGCCTTGCGTGACTCAAGTGAGTATTTAAGAACTATAAGGCATGTAGGAAACTGGGTTTTCATTCCAAAACTGAATGCAGAATACTTCTTCAGTTGACGTCTCAACTCTTTCCACTCTCTCAAAACAACTACACATGGCAGTGTTGTGCAAGTAACCTTCCACAATCTTTCTCCTGGCTCCAGAGGAAGCAGTTTTTAGAACAAAAGAGCGTTGTTCATGCATTTTTTTTTCCTTTTCTAGTTTCCTGTTTTGAGACTGAAAGATGCTAAGTGGTACCCATCATGGCTTTGTGCTCGCTGAGCAGCACCTCTGACCAGCTCAAGTCATGTTCTTCTGCGTGCAAGTTGCTTTACTCAGAAAATCTGCTCAATTATATAATGGAGGACTGCGTTTAAGAATGTTGAAGGACTTTGTGAATAGTTTCTTTTTCTGAGACCATTCCAATGATGCCCAATCCACTGATGGCCAGATACACTGCTGCAAAATTAACAGTTGTGGCAAAAAGCTACCCTGCCTGTGTTCTGTTCAAGCAACCAGTTGCTCAGCTGTCTGCTGGTGCTACAACACCAAGTTGACTTTCTGACATATTTAATCAGCCTTTCCTAATGCCTTCAAGAAGTCTGCTGTGATATTCTAGAAGTAAAAACTGGGCAGGTCATCCTGTAACAAGAGAAGACTCATTATAAAACACAGTGATTTCCTCCTGTCAGCTCAAGAGCATTCCCTTCTGTGAGCTCTTAAATGCTGCACCCAGCTTTAAGATGCCTTCTCTGTTTCAGGAGTGAGGATGGCCCTAACAGACTCCACTGCAGTGAGTTCTATTTGCAGACCTAGAGATACACTGGAGTAGTCTTTTGCACCTCACTGGAAGAATACAGTCATAATTTATTACTTCCAGGAGGAAAAAGTGTCATCTTTTGGAGTTCAGTCCATCAGGGAGATCATACTGCACAAGAAGTTGCACTGATTTTTAGGGGCTCTGAATTTTGTATGTGCTTGGACTGAAGTTACTGGATGTTATAGTTGTAAAAGTGATGTGTGCAGCTCATAGAGGTTCTGAGACATTTCAGAAAAAAAATCAAGTTCAAACGTTCAAGCCGTGTTGTTGAAAATGTAGAAGCAAGCTGTTTTATTAGTGGTAGCTCTAGACTTTCATTTCTTGAACCTTCATGAAGTGAAGTAAGAGTGGGTTTCCGTTGTATGTGCTGCTCCCAGAATAACCCTGGCTGGGTTTATTTAAATGTGAAACAGCAACAAAAGAATACTGGGAGAACTGAGCATTAGATGCTGGATGCTTTTTGGGATTAGGAGTTTCTGGTTAACTTTGTGCAGTGCTGAAGTCAGTCATGTGAAACTTGGCTCCTTCTTTGATTTCTGCTCAGTCATCTCTTAAGAGGAGGTCACTGCCACCTGTTCAGGTAACGCTTTCAAGTAGAGTCTCCCTTAATTGTTCGTGTGCAATTACTTTTAATGAGCCTCAGAAGCTGACTCTGATTTGGAGATGTCTTTTTATTTATTCAGCTTTCCATGAAGTTGTTCACTCAAGTGGGAAAGTTATGCCAAGCCTTTTTTTCGATAATGGTGAAGATTAAAATTTTTTTTAGTATCTGTCTCCACCCTTTCTCTAGGTGAATTGATTTTTAGCTCTTTTCTTGAACTGCATAGTGTACTATGGGTACTACTCAAATCTTTTTGTTTTTTTTATTTTATTTTTTTTTACCTTTTATGATATTTACTACTCCTGTGCTATTTCCTAATGGCTGGTACTGGATTTCATAGCAGTTCTTTTCAGTTGTTAAGTGTCGACCAAAGGACAACCATCATGTACTTGAGCAAAGACATGTGATGTTGAATAGCCAAGTTGAAATTAATCCTGTGTGGAGAAGTCTGAAGCGAGGGCAGGGGACTGCTGAAGAGAGAGGATGTTCAAGTGGAAAATAAGTTAATCATTTAGAGAGTGGATTAAATTGTTAGGGACTGGTTTCGGAGGACAATATGTAAGTAACTCTAATTCCAGAAGACTTTAAAACAAAGCAAAACAAGAAATGCTTGTTGATAATACAAGTACTTGAGAGAAAATATATTTATGTCCTTATATACAGATATATTTAAGGATTTTTACTGACTTAAGTGTTTTCATAGTGAAAATGCATGCTACTCATACGTAAAGTAGAGAGCAGACAGGACATAGACACTGCATGGTAGTGTTGTGCAGGTCAGGGTTAGCAGAATGCACTTGCCCATGTAGCAGTGGGTCAGGATATGCTTGCGATAATGTTACACGTGTGCTAAACAAAGTCTTCAGTCAATTCATTATTTCAAGCACTGAAATCCACAGTACCTAGGCTGAGAGCGAAGGATAAAAGATGAACTGAAAAGTTTGTTTAGCCTCTTGCCTATGTTCTGCAGTCATCACAGCAAAAGTTTGGAGGGGAGAGTAAGATGTCTGTGTGTGTTTGGGTGAGGCCCCCCTAAGTACATGGAACAGCATGGCAGAAGGCATGGAGGAACGTACTGAATTTCCAGATAGCGTTGTGGGCTGGTTGCAGGTAGGGATCAACACATCTGTACAGCATGAGAAACTAGTAGATTTTGAAGGGCTGTTGAAGGCCAAGTTTTTCCATAGTGGAGCAAAGAGAACTGAGAGGGTGGAGATCGGGTCAGTACTGATGTCTTTGTACCAGCTGCTGGACGGATGGGAGCAGGGTGACAGGCACTGCCACATTTTCTTGTCTGTTAGGGCATAAGGTGAGGGGGGGGGGGATAAAATCGACACAATTGTCTTTTCTGCATAACATCTACTTCTAAGCAGAAGAATACAGAGATACAGCATTGTAGTCATGATCAAAGCTGATGACAGGATATAAATGTCATGTGGGCCAAAAATGTTTGTTTGAACAGAAGGCAGAATATTAACAATCAGTACTGAGAGTACAGAACTAACAAGCTTAGTAGTTTTTTGAGTCAGTAGGAAAACTTGTCTGAGGAACCAAGGGAACAGTCTTGTTTCTGTTAAATGAAAGCTTCAAACAAGTTAGCATCAGCTGTATTTTCTACCAAGCGGGTGCTGCAGTGGGTAGGCTTCCTCTGTAGGAAGGTCAGAGAGGGGTTGGGTGGGTCAGTGCCTGGAGGTGTTACTGGTGAGAAGCTGTGAAGAACAGTACTGTCAGCTAACCCTCAAAGCAAAGTAGGACCAGAGCTTGCACTCAGAGACTGTTCTCATTAAAATTGCTCGGAATTTCTACTGGAGATCTGGTGCAGACAGCTGTTTGCATCACTTCTGTCCCTGGTTAAACAGAGATCACATTGCATGCACCGAACTCATACATTAGACTCCACATCCAGTTGTCATACAACTTCCTTGAATCTGCAAATCCAGAGCTTTTTTGGAAAGCTCTGAATCGGATGCTTCCTGTGAGAACTTCTCTGGTTGATGCACTAGTCTTGTGGCTTTTTTCCTTGAAATTAAATTCTTATCAGAGTTTGCTTCTTGATAGATGAACTAAACATGCTAAGTGAAGCTATATACCGTTTATGCTAAAAAAAACAAAACGAAACAAAAAAAAAACACTAGCATGAAGGAAAACTGGATGTTTTGTCAAGGCTGTGTGGGAATTTTCTAAAAGCACTTGTATGTTCTTGTAGTTGTTGCAGGCAATTCAGCCTGACCTAATGTGTGTGTGATCTTTCTTTTTAAAAATTATTTCAAGCAAAGTCAAATATTGTATAAAATATGGTTGTTACTGTATTAGGAAGACCAAGAAGAATTGTGTGGGTTGTTATTGATGGATTTGGGTCTCTTAAGTTTAATTTTTTTTTTTTTTTAAAACAGGAAATAATGAACAAAGTGTGCCACAACTCTTGATCAGAGACTTGAAGTTTGAGAAGAAGCCACTAGCTAAGCTCATGTTTTCTCCTGATCAAGAAAATCATCCATCAAAAGCACCAGTGAAGTATGGTGAATTGATCGTATTAGGGTAAGTCCTTGGGTTTGCTGGAAGTGAGAATGAAGGTACAATTTCAGGGCACACTTAAAGCAGTTCTCTGCAGGTTGCTGTGAGAGGTGACGTGGTCATGCTACCTCTCACCTGAACTACTTTAACATTCCATCTAGCAAGCATTGAACTGAATGGTGAGTTGATCAGGTGTCCTTTGGTAGCTGGTCTTGTGTAAAGGGCTAGGATGCAGGGCTGAGACAGGAGGTAGAGGGAGGGTTATCTTTTACAATGGCAACCAGGCAATACATGCAATGCAGTATATTATAAAATTGCACTGCTGTCTGCATGCTTTTTTGTGAGCTGAGTTGGATGCAAGTTTATTTTCAGCTCCAGTATTCTTCCCAGGCAAGCATTTCATGACAGAGACAGCCTTGTAAAGGGTTTCCAAGTCAGTTCCGGGCTTGGCCTAGACAGATGACTAATGTGATAGTGTTTAGGAACGTGGTAGCTGACTCTGTAATACTGAAGTTCAAACAGAGAATGTTAATAAAGCAAGTTTGGCTGGCCTGTTTGTGTTGACGTGTTCAAAGTGAGAGTCTGAGGGTTCTCTGATGGATTAAATTGGAGTCTCAAAGGACAGCATATCCATTTTTTGTTTTTTATTTCGACTAAAATTCTCTTAAGTAATAGCTCTCCACCGGGCTTGGTGAGTATTTATGGTTTTTCATTTATACTGTGGACACATCATTTAGAGATAAAGCTACAGATAAGCTTATGGCCTTAAGTGTTTTCTTGCTTGGGGCCCAGGTCCTTTCTGCTTATTTGATAGTAGCTTTGAGATTAATCTAGACAGCATTCCTTGCTCTGAAGTCTTTGGTTGTATATGCTGTAGTTCTGTGGGCATGTTTTGATACTTTATTTACCAATTCTTAGACTTAAATATGTGCAACTGGTTGGAAAACTGTAACTTCTTAATATTTGTACTGATTAAGAAGGCTTTGTGCTTAGAATGAAATTTTTGTGGGTCTGCCCCTCACGAGAACCTAAGTTATGTAGGAATATGGACTTTATTCTTTTTCTGTCCTTTTTTATAGGTACAATGGGTCTCTCCCAAATGGAGATAGAGGAAGAAGAAAAAGTAGATTTGCCTTATTTAAAAGGCCCAAGGCAAATGGGGTGAAACCCAGCACTGTGCATATTGCCTGTACCCCTCAAGCAGCAAAGGTAAGCTTGATTTGTGTGGTCTTATTTCTCCTGGTGCTGTCTGAAGAGTTCAGTGAAATCAATGTTATACTAAGTTGAGATGATGTAAAAAGCGTGAAGTTCTGTCTGTTATCCAGAGATTTTTGGTATCTGTTAGGGTTAGCAAGAAGCCATTCTGCAAAACAAGGTGATGCCCTGTTCTTGCCATGTCCGGAAAGAAAAATGCTTCTCTTTGAAACGTGCATGTTCAAGGCACAGTCCAGTCATCTAAAACCTTAAATTTTGTCTTCCCTCCAAATCTGCTACAAATATTTGTTCTAGACTTCCTGTTTTTGTGCTCATTCATACTTTAGGGCTGAATTTGTTTCATGTGAAGCTGACTTTGAAATAGTCCTTGATCAAAGCTCTGTGTGCACTTGCTACTCAGCCCAGTGGGTAGGAGTTCCCCGGAGATGAGGACAGGTGGTTTGGCAGGACACATTTGATATGGCTGGTAGTCAAGTTCAGAGTTCCCATTAAGAAGCAGTGAAGGCATGGCATTAGTCCTGAAGTTGAGTTGTACTTCATACCAAAATTAAGACTATTGTAGGTAAGGTATTACCGTGAAATACTTCTTTATGGTGGTGTTTCAAGTGTATGTGTATTATCTTCCATAAGAAGTGGATTGTTTCTACTAACACCACTGGAATTCAAGAATGTATAAACATTCTGGCTGTTTGAAAGTATTCAGTATGTTCAAGTTTATGCCCTTGAACAAATACAATACTGTTAAGTGCTTGACTCTCAAAATACTTTGCTTAGGAATATTGATTCCTAGTTTTGGAAAATGGCATAATATATCCTGAATGAAAAGCATTTCGCATGTTACTTTTTTGTCTGTGTAGCTTATTAATCTTCAGTGATTTTAGTATGAAATCAAATCCCTTTTTTAGAACAAAGTCTAAGTTTTTGTCCTTTCTTTGCTGTTTAGGAGTTCAGGTTGAGAAGGCTATGAAGGTGTTCCATTCAGTTTTAGCCTTTGCATTCAATTGTGGTGTTCTTTGTGTCGAAGCCAGCCATGCTTTAATACTAAGCATGACTAATAATCTGTCTTGATTACATTTATTTTATTGCAGCATGTGGTAAAAAGACCAGTTTGGTCTGTTGCTGAATCAATCCTTCAGCTTTTTCTAATGGCCAGGTCTGGTTTTTGTGAAGTCTAACTAAAGGTGTGTCACTAATGAGCATCTGACTTAATGCGTTCATTGAGCAGAACAAGAGCCTGGTTATGTTGTCTGCTTTGTTGCTGTATTCAGTAGTTTTGTTGTTCACTGGTTCAGTAATTCATTTTTTTTTTTTCCACAGGCAATTAGTAATAAGGACCAACACAGCATATCTTACACTTTGTCCCGGGCCCAGACAGTAGTAGTTGAATATACCCATGACAGCAACACAGATATGTTCCAGGTATGTGAAGTAGATGTTATCTAGATGTATTTTCACTTAGCTGGTTTCTAATTCTCTCAACACATTTTTCCTCTCAGATGTGACGTGAACTTTCACTTCATTCTCCAGAGAATGTTTAATTCTGTTAATTCTCAAGGCCATCACATGAATAAGGCTGTATATCTGTGCATCTCTTCTAGGCTTACTTGGTCAGAGGCAAAATCTGTTTCTATGACTAATGCACGGAATTACGGTTTTGCCTTTGCCAGTCACTTAACCTGTCTCTGGTCCCTCCTTGCAAAATGAAGAATAAAGTGCACAGCTCTCTGGAGCACTTGGAACTTTGCTTCCAGCACTTACGAAGGGATTTGGAGTCAGCCAGTAGGAGACAGGGTAGAAGAAATGCAATGTGAAAATACAGAAAGGCTTCTAATGCAACCCCAGAAGTAAGCTTAAAGTGATGGGAAATGCTGAGAGAGGAGGCCCACTTCTAACATGCCATCAATTTAGAACAACTTTGTAGGAGTTTCCTGTATGTATGAAAATGAACCACAGACACATTTGCAGCTGCGTTTGCTCATATCTTATAATTATTTCCTGTTTTTCTCAAAAGGGTTTTGTTTCAGGGTTTTTCTTTGTTTTGTTTCTTCTGATTCCTGGACTGATCTTGCATTGATTTTCATTGTACCTAATTTATGGCAAGGAGTTCTGCTGTCACAGCATTTAGCTGTGACGACATTGCAGGATCTAAGGAGGTAGGAGGTGTTGGTATGTGGTGAGGAAGCTGCTATGCAACTGCAAGTGTCCACAACAGAGCAAAAGGGCTGTAACAAACTAACTGCAGCATAAGCTATTGTTTGTGTAAGCGTTCTCTCTTAAGGCATGTTGTGGCGTGTATGCTGCTCTAAAATTGCCAGTGGCAATCCTTGTGTACTGATGGGTTATCCTGCCTAAGAAAAAAAAAAACATTCTGACAAAGCAGTTTCAGTCTCATGAAAGCTCTCCAGCCTTCACCAAAAACTGCCTCAGGCTCTGTGTCTCCTGCCTAGCAGTTAATCAGTCTTAATACAAAATATAACCAGCTATCTTTTTTAAGAAGCTGTTGAGAGCTCCAGAAGTGAGTGAAAGGTAATAATGTACAAGTGGGCTTTAAACCTGACTATGGAGATGTTTGTCCTCTTTTCAAAGGAAAGAGGAGTTACATCACTGTCCCAGAGTGATTGGAAAAGCAGTCAAACACGTGACTCCATCAAAATTGTCAAAAGTGTGTGGGACTGCACAGCTCATTCTATTCCATACAACCAGAAAGAACGCACAGCTACTCTGCAGCCTGCTTTTTCTAAGAACATCACCTTAGAAGAAATCAGGCTGCAGTCAGATGTTGTATCCCTGTTGTGTTCTGTTCATATTAGTGTAACATTGCTGCTGCCTCTGCCACAAACATCTTGTACCTGGTCTTTCCTGACAGATGCACTGCTTCTTAGTGTCCCACTGGAGCTGCGGAGTCAGCTCATGTAGGAAAACTGTCCAGAGATTACATCTACACTTTCACCTGGTCTGGCATCGCCCAGAATATTCTGGGCATGCAAAGTGACTGAATACCACTTTTCCGTCTAACTGCTGTTTCCCAGCTGTTTTGGCACTGCTGCGGCTGGTTCAGCTGTCCTGAGTCTAACCTTCCCTGATGAGAAGGCCTTCAATGGAAAACTGTCTCAGAACGGGCTTGATTACATTTTTTTTTTTTCCCCTCGTTCCTTTAGTTGGCTGTACTCAACCTTCAGAATAACTTTGATCACGTGGAGGTGGAATAACTCATCAATTCAGATTAGGCTTTAGAATCCTATATTTAGATTGGTGGAAGGGAATGCTTCAGACTTGAAATGTCATGTTTTTTTTTTTTTTT
>WBMW01000972.1:3916079-3953729 GCA_013396635.1 Penelope pileata
TTTTTTTTTTTAATCATTTTTGAATTGCTTTGGGCTTGAATGTTAGCAGACCCAAAGACAAACTTCTAAACAGCTTTTTATCCCTTTCTGCAGATTGGTCGATCAACAGAGAGTCCTATAGACTTTGTTGTGACAGATACGGTTCCAGGAAGTCAGAGTAATTCGGATACACAGTCTGTGCAGAGCACTATATCAAGGTTTGCCTGCAGAATCATATGTGAACGTAACCCTCCTTTTACAGCAAGAATATATGCTGCAGGATTTGACTCCTCAAAGAACATCTTTCTTGGGGTAAGGGAACTCTTTATGTTCTCTCAGATCAATGCAGACTTATTTTTGAACTCGTTTGTAGCTGTATTTCAGCCAAATTAGAATTTTTCATTGATGTTGCTTCTTTTAGGAGAAGGCTGCAAAGTGGAAGACATCAGATGGACAAATGGATGGACTAACCACAAATGGAGTTCTTGTTATGCATCCCCGTAATGGATTTACAGAAGACTCCAAGCCAGGAGTGTGGAGAGAGATATCTGTGTGTGGGAATGTGTTCAGCCTTCGAGAAACCAGATCAGCTCAGCAGAGGGGGAAAATGGTAAGAGTGGTGACCAACATTCCATATAGCATGTTTAAAATGGGTTCAGCCACAAGCGATACAGCTTGCACTTAAACAGAGGCCAGAATCTGCCTAATTCAGTGCATTTGTCACCTGTGTGATAAGCTGCACTAACTTATGTCTCTTTGTCTCTGCTCATACATGGAAAGTTCTTGCTCGACCTGAACAACTGAGCTTATCTCAGGTGTAGTACTGAACTGCAGATCTAGACTACACTCCTCCAATGAGTTGCCAGTCTAGTTGCACTAGTGTGCAAGATAGGATAATCACTTTTGTTTCCCTTTTGTGTTCATGCTTTTGAAGTTTTCCCACTTTTTTAAAAAGAGTAATAAAGAATAACTATTTATTAACATGTCTATATACCTGGATATCCATCTGTGTTGGCATTCTCAGTTTTCTCCTTTCTCTTGTTTCCAAAGCACTGATGACGCTTCCAGGAGATTATTCATTTTGGTATGACTTGAGGTCTCTTAGCAAAAATAAGTGCTGTATGAATACTTAATTAGTAGTATATCTGGCTAGGAATAAGCTGGTGTCTTACTTTTTTCGGGGGGAGGAAAGCCTTGTATAAAGGCACGTGTCAATAAAACAGTCTAAAGTACAATGAAGGACTCCACAAGCCTTGTACTATGCCATTGTTCCTTGATGCCTCTTGAGTTGCATAGCTGGCAGTGTTATAGGGAAGGAGCTGAGAAGAGAAATCAAGATTGGATATTAGCATTTCATGGTGTTAATTTTCTTATGTACACTTCAAGAGATAGAAGTTTTACTTAAGGGAGGAAGGAACTGGCATTGAGTTCTGCAGAAATCTTGTATAAAGCACTTAGAAGTTGCTTGAAACTTGATCCAGATCTCCCAGGCAAATTTGTGTTATGAAAGTGTCTTGTGTTGCTCTTCAAATAATGTTAGGTGGCACCTCTTTCTCTTCCTCTGTCCATCACAAGGTTGAAAATGAAACAAACCAACTGCAGGATGGCTCTCTGATTGACCTGTGCGGAGCGACGTTGCTGTGGCGCACGGCGGAAGGGCTTTCACGTACTCCCACTGTCAAGCACCTGGAGGCACTGAGACAGGAGATAAATGCAGCAAGGCCCCAATGTCCTGTGGGGTTTAACACCTTGGCGTTTCCTAGTATGAAGAGAAAAGATGTTGTAGATGAAAAGCAACCGTGGGTGTACCTGAACTGTGGCCACGTCCATGGCTATCACAACTGGGGAAACAAAGAGGAGAGAGACGGCAAAGATCGAGAGTGTCCCATGTGCCGCTCTGTCGGCCCCTATGTGCCTCTGTGGCTTGGATGTGAAGCAGGGTTTTATGTGGATGCAGGACCTCCAACTCATGCATTCAGCCCATGTGGACACGTGTGCTCAGAAAAGACAACTGCTTATTGGTCCCAAATTCCTCTCCCTCATGGTACTCACACTTTTCATGCAGCCTGTCCATTCTGTGCGCATCAGCTGGCTGGTGAGCAAGGTTACATCAGACTCATTTTCCAAGGACCTCTTGACTAACACATGTGTAACGAAGGACTGCAGTACACTGATAAGCTAAGCGATTCTGATTTTTAAACCAACTGTTTTTCGTATTCTCTGGGCTTTGCTGGTTTGCATTAAGATGAAGAATTTTTTGCTTTTCTGTTATGACAGCTAAATCCTTCTCTACTATCGAGAAAGGTCTGGAAATGGAAGAAACAGGGGTAGGAGAAGTCCCCCTTCTTTAGTTCATAACTCCTTCTGAAGGAGGTGAAGGAGGTATCGCAGAGTGAATTTAAATGCCTTTCATTTGATGGTTTTGAATCACATGCCCCCACAGTGTTTGAAAGTTTGTTTCCATTCTTTTTGTATATGGAGGGTAAATAGTTGAAAGAACAGTAGTTTACAGCTTGGATGCAAACATTGTAAAATAACGTGTATATTAACTCTTTTCTATTTATCTTTATTATTGAAAATACGTAGGATGTGTAGAGTAGCATGGTCATCGTGTGTTACATCCAGCAGCTGGATGTGTAGAGTAGTTCTGGATGGAGAAGGAGGTGAGATGGAAATGGTAGAAAAATCTTTTTTAATCTACAGTACTGAGTTCTTAGAATAGTTAAAATGCTTTTTGAACAAAGCTAATGCAAATTATGATGGCATAAAGGTGTGCTTTAACCGTGTGAAAGATAGCTGAGAAGGACTTCTTAATGTCTTTTTGGTAGGACTGTACTTAAGATCCAGTTCTGAGGAAAATACTTACCAGACTCCTTGAATATGCAACTTAGTCTAGATTAAGGATTTTTTTCCTCCTTTCATGCTAACCTATCTTTATTTAGCATTAGTGACGTTTCTGAGAGTTTTTTCGATGTTAACTATTAACAAACCAGAAAGATCAGGCTCATTTTGTTCCTTGCTGTTTGGGGAGGTGGGGAGAAGTGCCCATGCCATGTGTGGGGAGCAATTTGTGAATTGGCCACAGTCACAGCTTGTGAAAGGCTTGTCAGTCACATCTTCTGCTTTTTGTCTGGCCTGTTGCAGTTGGGCATGTGGGATGCCACTGGCTTTGTGTGCTTACCTTTATGCTGCTCTCAGGAGCTGGGTGCAGGTGCTCATCTAGGCCATACATGGAACAAAGTAGAAGCCTGGTACCTGCTGGATGTGTGCTGCATCCTAGCTTCTTTGTGCACTTGACCCAGTTGGCAATCTGTTAGGGAAGAGCTTGAGCTGGGACTGGACTAGGCTCATAGACCTTGGTGTGGGAAGCGTGCCTAAGGTCTGTTCATGCTGTGGTGGGCTCTTGTTTGCGGTCTCTGTGCTCTCCTTGCCCAAACCTTTCCTTTCTGTTCTGTATCCACCAGAAAAGGCCAGTGCACTGCATCCAGCTTTGCTGCTAACCCACCATGCTTTATGGCAAACACACAATCTGACTTGTTTTAGGATTGAGTTGAGCTTTTTTTGGGCCAGCCTCATACTTGTTTGTTTTTTTTTTTTTTTTTTACATGTACTGTATAATTGACAGCAAATTTCCATACTTTATAGCTTTGCTTTAATTTTTCCCTTTCAAAGCTGTTCTAAACTTTTTGATTTTAAGAAACCGATGTTGTGTAGATGTCATGAAATACTTGCTTTGACTGTCAATTGTTTCTCCATTTTTAAAAAAAATATATATATTGTTTGGTTCACTCAGGAAATGCATGTGTCAGGAAACCTGTATTATGAGTTCAGTTAGCTGTCATGTACAAGTAACTGCTGTTACTCCCTTTTCATTGAAATATAACTGGTTTTGACATTTTCCAGATTATATGCATTAAGTAATGAAACTTATGCAACAAGAAACCCCTGTATTGTAGTTGTTCTAATCATTTTATTCAAGTTATATTATACTGTAGTTTAATTTTTATTTGCAAATTAATTTATTCAAACTATGTGAGTAAACACTTTTCAAAAATGGAGATTCTGGGATTATCTGTTGCTTTGTTTCTGAGAAATGGGGAAGGGTGTCTGGAGATGACTTGTTACTTGAGGTGTGTTCCGCACATGTGGGTTAAGATGAGAAAAACTGAAGAGTTTGTGTGTTACTCTGGTCATTAATGAAATGCAAGCAAAAACTCCAGCTGAACGGCTGGACTCCGGCAAAACTTCAGGAGCTCTTGATTTCGTCATCCACACACATCTTCTCTGGTCATCATTTTGTTGAATGCAGGGAACAGAAAAATCAGAAAAGGACATGATGAAAGCTACAAAATAGGATGAGTAATATAGAAATGAATTGTGAAAACGGAGTTGGACTGCGAGTGAGCACTGCAGGCAGCATCCTCACCCCGTGCTGGTGGCACAGCGTGGAGCCAGTAGTGCTGTTGCAGTTGAGTATGCAAACATCTGACTGCAGAGGACAAGAAGAGAGGTTAATGCCCAGTGCACAAGCATCGCTAAGTCTCTAAGATGATAGTTTATGCTTCCATGATACTTCTCCCTGCTTCCGCTGCAAAAAAAAAAAAACTACAGAAGAATGAGTAGTCCCAGCAGAACCAGCTGTTGCCCTGGGTAGCATTATGTGAAGATGACCTTTCAGAGCCCTGCACCCTGCTGCATGCTGTCAGCCTGTTGTATGTTTTTCTTGACCCAAGGTGGGCTTATTAATCCTGTTTTTAAATGGACATTCAAAAGCCTGAGACTTGGAAATCCCACTGTCAGAAGTAGGATAGCAGCAGTTGAGTAGGCTGAGAAATAACTTCCATAAAACATGCAAACCAACTACAAGCAGTGGCTTTGACTGTGGTTCCCTGTTTTGAGTTCCTCCAAGCTTCTGTTCTTTAATAAACGATTTCAACAGAAGGTCTCATGCTTGATAAACTGTAAAAATGAATGTCAGATTAAAAGTAAAATCATCCCTTTAACACAAACAGCTGTCTAAAGCACCTTGAACTCTAGGGCCTTTGGTTATGAACAGATGTGAGAAGCTGAGAAATGCAAGAGGAAGTGCTGTAGCTATGAGAGGATGACAGCTCTGCTTGTTTAGCCAATGTCAGCCCCTTGCACCCACAGTAACCAGCCCCAAATGAAATCTGCGGGCAGTTTCCAAAGGTTTGTTCAAGTGGAAGGAGGCATTAATGCAGCTGGCAAACAAGGCGCAACTGTTCCCTGCGAGATCACTGCAGGTGTGTGGAGCTGGTGGAGAACGTACATGGATGTGAGGTAAATGCAGGCCTTTTCATAGCCTTAAAGTTTTGTGGAGATCTGCAGAAATGTGATTGGAAACCAACAAGTAGTTTTATGCAGTGGTTTGCGCATCGTTGCTGTGCTCTGTGCAGTTCTTTGTGTGCTGTGTAATGCAGGTTACTTAATGAGCTCATTTGCTTTTCAGCTGTAGGAAACTGCAAGGATTTAATACTGGTAAAAGGCAGCAGTTTGGTACAGCAGCTGGCTAATGAAGCCCTTTTGTTTCTGAAGTAGAAGCAGGGCAGCTCTTGGTGCACTGACTCACAGCAGGGCAGAAGCACAGGGACTGGAGATTGTTGGGGACTTTCCCTGGGAAGGTGGTGGGCAGCTGGCACCTACAGAGGGCCATTCCCTTGGCTGACTCAGCCATTAGCTCTGAGCAACACACTGGCTGTGTGGTGTGGCCAAGATGTGGGCTGGGGATGAGATTTTTTTTCCTAATCCCATCTGTGCTGGCTTTGTTACACCTACAAAAATGAGGCCTGTCTCCTGGAAGGTTTAATGACAATGTGATCCCTGTGAAGTGGCCCTGGCAGTCCTCCTGCTGCACTTGAAGGTGCTCTGCAAATCCCACAATGACCCTGCTACCTCTTTCTGAACAGAGACAATCTCCAGGTCAGTTTCTAGAAATAGTTCTGCAATATGAGGATATTGGGATGACTGCACCCTGTATTTCAGAATGGATTAAGCCTGGCTGCTGTGGAATTTGTGCAGATTTCCTGGTCCTAGTCTCAGCTTGTGCAATCCCTGCTTCATTTTCTATAAAAACACCAGCAAAGCTGTTCCCATTGTAGCGTTTGGCTTTAACATAAGGGCTGTGATCATCCTGGAAATGCAGCTTCTAAGGCCCTTTTCGTGGCTGTAGGAGATCACTTACGATCCTGCAAAAAAGCTATGGGAAAGGACCTGTGGGGGCTGCTGTACCCTGTGCCCTTTGGCAAGCTATGCCTGCCATTTCCAGGCGCTGCTTCCACTGGGGACAGCAAGAGCTCAGGACCCTGGTGCCTCGCTGTGAATAGTGCAGTGTGTCAAACCCGTTTTGGATGCGGTATCCCATGGAAACGTACCCCGTGACACAAGTCAGGGAAGCAGTGCCTGTGCCATTGCACAAGAAACCACCAGGAGCTTCAGCTGAGCTGGGTGCTGCTGGTTGTTTATGCTTCTTGAAAGCGATGGGGTGGCAGCTTCAGAGAGCAGAGCTCCCTGTGCTTTTGTTCCTGAAGCCTAAGCTGCCTCTGACAGAGCAGCCATCCTGCATGCAGCTTCAGCACTGTGCCCGCAAACTTGCAGTGTGAGTGGCGTGTTACTGTAGTGTTTAGTGCCAGAAGCCCTAGTGTAAGAATCTCTGTGGCCCTGCTTTGGTGTCCCAGGAGCTGCTGCCTGCTCTCCTTCTCCCTTCAGCCTTGGCTGATTCAGTCCTTTTTATGGCCACAGCAAGCAGGTGACTGCAGAACAAAGCCTGCAGTCCTCGTCTGTGCTGGCTTGTGTGGGATCAGCACAGGCACCAGCTCAGGCTGCATCACCTGAGGCTGAGCTGGGGGGAGGATGAGTTACCAGAGGCAAAGTGCCAGCTCTGGCAGCCAGGAGCTCACTGCCCACTCTCTGGCTCCAAGCCACCCCTGAGAGCTCTGTCCATCTCGGCTGCTGCCATGCAGAGCAACAGGGAATGGTAACAGGGTATGGGGGGAGGAATAACGGCAAAAATAGCTGCTGGCAAGCAGTCAGCAAGGGGGTCTGGTGCTTGGAAACCACAGGCAGTGATCCATTGTGTTAGAAGGCCCCCAGGACCTGACAGTTGTCCTCTGGCTCTTCTGAATGAGCACCGTTTGTATTCACAGTAATCACTCTCTAGAGGCCAAAGAGATGCTGTGTTGCCCAAGTCTTGTACAAGCTGTGGTTCAGAGACTTTTGGAGTTGGCATCCTTGGATTTTTCTTCCTTTAATGTAAATACATTTCAGCTCGAGTAGGCTTCCAGTGCCCAAAATTATTTCAGCAAGGAGTCCCATGGCTCAGCTGCACATCATGAAGTTCCTCCTGTTTGTTTTGAACCTTGTTGCCTGATGGCTTTGCTTAAAATCCAATTCCTTATATTATAGGATGCAGTGAATAACCATTTCCTATTCACCTTTAACATGCCACTCTTAATTTTGCTGCTAGCGTGCCCAACTGTTCTTGCCTGTCCTATTACCCCTCTCACAGAGCTGGCAGGAGGGAATGGGTACCAGCACCCAAGTCACCCAAGATTCTGGCCTGTCCTGTTTGTCTGACTGCTGGCGAGGTGCTGAGTTGTGCTGTGAGGTGCAGCAGAGGCACCAGCGAAGAGTTCTGCCATCCCTGCTGAGGAATCTGTGCTGA
This sequence comes from Penelope pileata, assembly GCA_013396635.1. Taxonomy (NCBI): domain Eukaryota; kingdom Metazoa; phylum Chordata; class Aves; order Galliformes; family Cracidae; genus Penelope; species Penelope pileata. The sequence continues at coordinate 3,923,740 of WBMW01000972.1, forward strand.
GGGGAAGGCAGGGGTGAGGCATCTCAGTGTGGGCATGAAAGACCTTACAGATCAAGCAGAGAGGTGCTGTGCTGCTGGCAGAGGCACCTGCTTTGTAACTGGCAACACCTGCAAGATTGTGATGTTTTATTTTGAATGCTTTTTGCTTATTTAGTGTCACTTCTGTGAAAACTAAACAGCTCTGAGGCAGGAGTAAATTATTAATCTGCTCTGATTTCCTTCCTCTACCATGACTATGTGCGTAACGGTTCTGCACTGAGATTACTACTGGAGAGCTACTGCCTTTAGAAATATGACAAGAGTAGAATCCTTTGGAGTTATAACTGGTTTGCACACCAGGATTGTCTATTTTCCCTCTTCCTAGTGGAAAGGTCTCATTAAAAGACTTCCCCAGCAAAGCGCTTGCACAGCACACGGCTCACTCCTAGGGATTCCCTGTGAGCACACTTGCATTAAGCATGAGCAGCACGGGGAGGGTAGATAGGAAATGATAATTCACTTATTCAGACAGTAGATGAAAGTACAGTACTGAGTGAAATCACTTGGGAGAAGCTTCCTTATGTGTATTCTTCACTAATAATTCCCAAGATCATCATGTCTGCTTTTATTTATAGCTCGTTGTCTTTATCCTTGCGTTTGTTTCTGCTTCAACAACAGAAGTTGTTCTACTTTTCTCTGTAGCTGTTTTACCTGACAGTTTCTCAGTCACTGATTAATTACTTTAAGTGTTTCTATTGAAATATGGTTGTTTGTTTTTAATGCACTAAGCCGTGTTGGCCAGACTCGGGCTCTGCAAAATGTTTTGTTGTTTTTGCTATCTATTCTTCAGCCTAGATAGGGTTTCCCTTCAGTCTCATCTGGATGATGCTGGAAATGTGAGCAGGGAAAGGATAAGGTAAGTGTGATCGCTTCCCTGTGCTGCTGGGACACAGCCACCTGAAGCGTGTCTTGTGGGTAGCCTGCTGCTTCATCTCAGGGCTTGGGGGATCTGCTTCTTCCCCTGGGTCGTGCTCATATCTCACCCAGTGCATCCCATCACCTCCCATGTCTCAGTCCTCTGACGTCTGCAAATAACCTTTTAATGTGACCACGCTACAACTGGGATCCACCTGTGCTATTCCATTTGCTTGGCTGCAATTTAGGAGCTGAATGAACACGAAGATTGTAGTGCTTGCATTCTCTCATCTCTCCAGAATAATATTTTTAGCTGATCCCAGAAGATTTGAAACAAAACAAATGCATGCAGCAGAATTCTAAACTTGCCTAGATGCAAAGCTAAAAACTGCAGCTTGCTGTCATGCGCTGTAGAAGAGGAATTGAGTCAACTCATCTTTTCCAAAAAACATGTTTTTTTTCTGTTGTGTGGGAGGAGAGAATTAGTTATTCAGTGGAACAAGGACAATTAAAAGCAAAGGCAGCTTCCAGCAATGCCATCATCTGTTCTCTTAGCCCTGAGCAACATGGAGACAACCTGGCTTTTAATTGGTCTCTTTCTTTCTGGCCTGCTCTTCCAGTTGGCATGGTGGCTGGCATTTTCAAAAGTCTCCATAGGACTGAGATGAAGACATGCTCGCTTCCATTTTGCCTGGGCAGCCATCTAAAATGTGATTTTTGAAGTGGATGAAAGGCTCTGAATTGCAAGCTGTTGAGAGGTTAGGATCTCACCTGTCCAGCTTGCCTTCCTGCAGGAATCTGTCTGTGGGTCCCTCCACAGCTGGAGGATACTCATGGGTTCTGCAGCGCAAAGCTGCCAGGGCCCTACATTCATTTAGCTAAGCTTGGTTTGCTTCTGAGGAGAAGCAAGCCATGGCTGAAGATCACTGAAGTTCTGAATAACAACACCAAGTATGGGTATTTAATGCTTTTCTACTTATTTGTATTAAAAGTGGATTCAGAGCAGCTGTCCTGAGAGAGGCAGGGTGAGCAATGCTGAAGAACTCAGTTTCACCAGCGCTCCTGGTGCTTTCAGTGTTACTCAGCACTTCTGCCAGCGTCACTCTTTATCACTTGGAAATCTCACTCCGCCTGTTCTTGAGCAGGAGGAGCAGAAGGTGTGCGTGAGTGCCTTCGGGCACCCATGACTCAGTGGTTGTGTCTCAGCTCCTGGCAGCTGCCTGCCCAGGAAAAGCCATGGCTGGGGCGAGTACCTCTGCAAAAAGGCCTGGCAAGAGAGCATGCCAGCCCTGGGGAAAACACACAGTCCCTCTGTCCCTAAAACAATATTGCCAAATGTGCTATGTTTATACAGTAGTGTTTTTCATACTGTGGTAGCCTGGGATTAGCGTTCCCTGTGACAGCATAAATATATTTATAGGCTGTATGTGTCTGCATTTTGTTATATTTTTATCTTTATAAGCTAATGGTTAATACAGCCGGGCTGTATTTATGTTGCTGCAGTGAAAATATGTTGAATAGCATCACGCAGGAGGCTCAGGCTTTGCTGACCCCAAATAATCTTCCAGACTGTAATCTGATTCAGATTAGAGAAGTATAAACGTGGGATGTCAGAGACTGGCTTCCCCAGGCTCTGACAGAGTGGGGCAAAGCCCCTTCTCATGTGAAGAGACGAGTAACTGCGGGAGTCCCCAGGCTGGGGTAGTTAACTCACTTTTGTTTTTGGTACTCTTAAAAAAAGGCAACACATACAGAATGTGCTATGCAGCAGCAGCTTCTAAATGACTTTGTTGTCCTCAGTCCAGCTTGCCTCCTAGCTGGTCCTTACATCCTGCAGAGGCACTCTCAGCAGTCACCCTGTTTGCTCCCAGGTCCAGCATGGCAATGCAAAGCCTCATCAGGTCCAGGCACCTCCGAGGTGATTCCATCCCAATGCTGGTGGAGCCTCCACAGAGGAGCTGGCAACTGATCCACTTAGCGTGGGCTCTACTGATAATGGAGAGTGCTGATCTTTTAATCGCAACGTTGCTCTGTACTGAGTCAAACGTCTTACAAAATTCCATTACAACTGCCTTTTATCTGCCAAACTTGTAATCTCAAAGAAGGAAAGCAGGTTTGCCAGATGTGAGTTTTTCTTTCAAAACAACAAAACAAAAAAACAAAGCCACGCTGATTGGCATTAGGTTGGTGTCCTTTACGCATGAGCTCTTATCAGCTTTATTTTGCTCAGTATGGATATGGATGTCAGATGAGCCTGTCTAAAATTACAGCTCTGGCTCTCTGTTGAGTACTGGCTCTTACAATCTCTGAAATTTCCCTAGTACTTCAAAGAGGAGGGGGAAAAAAAAAATGAAAACCAGCAAGGGTTCCCAGATTGCATCAACCACTACTTTCTAGAATTTCAGATGCAAGCTTCTTTGCGTCAGCTGATTTTACAAAGTGGTGTTCACATCGTAATCGTGGATCTGTGGAAATCCTCTCCTGCATTAGCCAGCCCTGGGGCAGGGTCAGCTCTCCCCAAGTGCTGCTTGCCAGTGTTCATCTGTGTTACCCTTTCAAAATCTGCATTACAGGAGGCTCTGCATCCTCTCCAGGCAGTCTGCTCCTCAGTTCAGCTATCCTTGCAGTGAGAAATCGCTCCTCATCTCGAACCTGAATCTCCCCAGAAGGAGAGGTTTAGCGCATTATGCTTGTTCCCTCCCCAGAGGATGTGGAAGCAATCTTTTTTTTTTTTCTCCCTGCTTCTGGCAGCCGTTTACGTATTTGAAAGCTGTTAGCATGTCTCTTTTCAGCCTTTTCTTCTCTACTGAAGGAGTCCTTTTGATCTTCCCTAGGAGGCTGCGCTTGCCAGACTGCCCTGGTTCTTGTTTCTGTTTCCTGAGCTCTGTCTTCAGCCTCACCACGTTGTCCCTGAGGCTCTCCGCTTGCTGAGTGAAGTGAGAAGGTCCCTCCCCATGTCCTCAGAAAACTCTCACCCACCTCCTCCTAGGGGGAAAGACGATCCTGATTCTCTGTTTCAGCACATTTCTGCCCACTGAGAAGCATTTCGGTTTCGCTTGCCTGAGCCCCAAACACTGAGCAATTGAGATCTTTTACAGTGTCCTCCTTTTGGGTTTTTATGACAAGGTGATAGGATTATGCACACCAAAACAACTCTATATCAGTGCTGCTTTCTGTGTCACTGCTGCATCCAAGTCTGAGGCTGTGCACCCTCAGGATGAGGGCAGAGCAACTTCCACACCATGGAAAAACTTTCTCCCTCTGTGGGCTTCTCCTTAATCATCAGCTGCATCTGTTTTCTGTGCTTTTCCTGAAGCATCCACAGTCCACTGCTCTTCAGGGGCCAGGTCCTGCATTAGGACCTATCTTGTGCAGACCAGCCAGGCTATTTCTGTCTTCCTGTTTCCTGTGAAACCAGCCCATTAATGAACAAAGTTAGAACTCAGCTCCTGCTCTAATAAGGCGGACTGGAGAGCAAGTTGAGACCAAAAACTTGCCTGCTGTTTGGGGTTCTTCTTGTATTTTGTTTTTAAAAGAAAAAAAAAAAGCAGCCCAAAGCAACAGGTTTTGTATCCTAAGCACTTGTGCAGAGTTTGAAAACAAAGATGTTACAACTTTCTGGGAGAGGTATGCCTGTTATTGATTGACAGCTACCCCTAGGTGACTGAATGAACTCGTCTGCAAATGCACCTGGAAGAGAAAGGGGAGGAAAGGTGCCTAACAAGCCTTAAACTTGTGATATTCAATTTATTAAAATTTAATGATGAGCTATTAATAATGAATGCAGGCAGGAAGATGGGAGAACTGCTGCATAATGGCCTCAAGATTTCTATTTAGCCAGATTTCTCTACAGAGCTGGAAAAGAAAGGGCAGTTTTTAAAAGGATGAAAGGACTGCTCTGAGGGACAGACACAAGAAGCAGTCTGTAACAGTCTCTGCGGGCTGGGTAGATTGGTGGGAGAGTATTTTAAGTGTTTCTTTCATTAAAAGCTGAACTGGGGGTGGATGGTACACATGTCTTCTGAGGAAAAGATGATCCTGAATGCTGAGACCTTGAGTGTAACATATGGAATTGGGGTCATTTCCTCGCTCACAGTGATTTCCTGTGTGAAATTAACTCTTTCTTCCTGCATCTCCCATCTCTCACAGCACACATGCAGAAAAACAGCCTTCTGCCTCTTTGGCCAGACTTTGCGGTCCAGTGCTCCCACGGTGGTGGCTGTCGGGGACACACAGTGCTGGGGCAGGATGATGTGATGTTACACCTTGAGCATAAACAACTCACCCATCTGTTCATCTCATAGTGATGGCGTCTGGACCATTTCCTTTGATGGCTGTATGAGCCAGCATTATTCAAGTGAAGATATGGCACGTCTGTGACTTCCCTTTCCTAGCTGCCAGGCCAGTTGTCTTATCAAAGAGAAAAATGGAGTCGGTTGGACGTGACTTGTTTTTGTAAGCCCATAGTGGCTGCTGTAGTGTGCTGCGTTTGGATGTCCCACTAGATACTGATAATAGGTTCTCTGATCCTGTGGGACCTCTCCTGTCCCTCAGTGTATGTAAAGACATTTACATTTACATAAAGTCACTTACAACCAATAGAGTAGTTTCTTGGAGTCTCCAAAGTAAGTTTACTTGGCTCTGCTGACTCTGAATTCCTCTAATCTCTCTTAACTATTGTTTGAGCTGTTCTTTTCCTCATCTGGCCTGTATTTCCTGTCTCTGGTTGTTAGTATGCAATGTGTTAATAAGCATCTGGATGCCATTAACATATTTTGTGAGAACAGAAGCAGGATAAATAGTAGAAACTGAAGGCAGAGCCTAAGTAGAAGTAAATCTGATGTTCTTTTATGTTTCCATCAGGAACTTCCACTCAGAATGAGATCTTTGCACCTCTTGTCCTTGTAAAACTGACCACTAGGGTTTATGCATCCTTATCAGGTAGATATAGAAACATAGTGTGGATGGGGAAGTTGCTGCAAGTTGTTTCTTGGTAATGAGAAATGCTTCCATAGGACTCGAGTGTATCAGAAAGAGCTCGATGTGGCAGAAAACTGCTAGTGGTCTTTTTAGAAAAACAAACACCTGCCCCAATAAGCATTCCTGTTCAGGTTCTTAGAGCAAGGAATAAAAGGAGGCAGGAGAGAAGAGTGCTGCTCAGTTCTCTCTTTGCTTTTCAGGGCTGGCAGAATCCACAGAGCATATCTGAGGCTCTTTTGAACAGTCACCAACAGATGAAGTAATTTGAGGCCTCGCCCACACCATAGTTGATTGAGCCAGTTGCTGTAACAGAGGTGCTTTTTAATATGGCACCAACATCTCACTAAATCAAGCGTTGAAAAATGTCACTTGGGTTTTGATATACTACCCACAAAATATGATGTGCTTTCTCTTACGTGTTGTTGTCAAGGTGAAAAAATGAATTAGCGTGGATTTCTAATTACTTTGATCTTGAACTCTGATGTAAATTGGAAGGGAAACATCATCCCAGACAAATGAAGAGGTGGTACAATAGCTGAGCAGAAATCTGGTGAGGATCCGGGTCCTTCAAATGCAAGGAGATGATTTCAGCCTTGTTTCTGTCTCGAGCTTCTTGATCCCATTGCTCCTTTTCTGAAGAGGCTGGTGGCTAGCAGACACCAGGAAACAAGAAAAGACGTGTATTGTCTGAAATCGTGGTAACCTTCATTTTTTTGGAAATCTGGGGAAAGGCTGCCATCTGCTGTAATAGAAAGTAATTGCTGGAAATAAAAGTGACCTAAATCAAATCATAACTGTCTTGTTGAAGCTGTGCAGAGCTCAGGCAAAGTAAGATAATCAAGGATGAGCTGTGCATTTAAAGATGCACTGATGTTTTCCAAACAGATCACTCTCCTAATAACAGCTATTACCTATCCCTACAAAATCATGCGCTTAGAGGAAGAGAGCCGTCCTTGGTGCCCCCACCTGCTTTAATCCCTGCTATTTCCAGTGGAGTTCAAAGATGAGCAGAGGGGTACGGAGGCAGCAATGCTTGTAGCGCCTCTCAGGAAGCTGCAGTTGGGAGACAGTGTGCTGCTTTCCCAGCTGCTGCCCTCAATTTAATCTAGGTGCCCATGGAGCTTGTACAGCCTGCCAGCTGCTGTACTTGACGAGATGCTTTCTAAAATGCACAAAGGTGTGTGTTTCTCCTTTCAGTGGTGCGTATGTGATAACCAAGATAGCCACCTTTGCTTTACTCGGTTAGGGATCATGTGCCTGTAACCCACTGCCTGTGGACCTTGCATCCTGGAAAAGGGCAAAGTCTAAAAACATCTACAGTTCAGGGCCCTTAACTCTGTTCTTAAAAATAATAATAATCTGTGCTGAAGCCTGTGGTAAAACTAAAATCAAGTGTGTATCTCTGAAAGTCCCGACTCACATCCCAGCCCTGCTTGCTTGGTACCTGCGTGCATCTTCAAAACTGCAAATTTTGGCTCACAAGTTTTCTCACAAACGAGAGGCTTTAGTTTGCTTGAGCAAAGAGAGACTGAGAGGCCAGAAAGAATTCTTCTAAATAAATGAGTTAGCATGGGAACAGTGCAAAGGTGGAATTAAAGGACAGCAACTCCTGATACTCTGTTCATTTTGTGGACAGAAATTCATGGCATGGCTGTGAGTAGCAACTTGGATAAATGCATGTTTGTCAATTTCTTTAAGAATCAAATGCTTCACTCAGATGCTCAGAAGAAAAGGATGTGCTTGGGAGATTTAGATTTAAAAACACTTGAGTCGTGTACTGTCTGCCTACTGACATGGAAGATGTAGGGACTGTCCCTCAGCCAGGCAGTGGCAGTGCACTGAACTCCAGTAACGTCAGGGCGTTTCTCTGCTCCTGAGACAGCAGCAGATGACAGAAGAATGATGGTTGGAAAGAGCAATGCCTCTGAAGAAAAAACAATTGTTTTTTCTAAGTTTTGTCAGGGTAATCAGGAGGCCAAACACCACATACTGCTGAAGAGATAGCGAGACTCGTGTTGCTGATCCTGCAAAGAGCCACGAGTGTTTGAACTTGAGTCAAGAAGCAAAGAAACCTGTATTTAAAGGGGATCGCTCCTGGCCTAGACTCTGCTTCCTCTTCCCTGTGTCATCCCCTGAACAGCTTCCTTCTGGCTTCCTTGATGTCCCACTGCTTCTCCAGATGGGAGTGGAAATTGGTTTCCTAAGCAATGTTACCTAAAGAAAATAGCACTCTCTTCCCAGTTTGTCACCATTTATTGAATTTTGGGTTGTCCTGTGTGGAGCCAGGAGTTGGACTCAGGGATCCTTGTGGGCCCCTTCTAACTCAGGATATTGTATGATTGTATGTATGATTCTTCAGGAATATCTCAAAGAGCTGCAGGATTAAAAAGGTGTCTACTGTCTGCAGAAAGAGAAGTCTTATTTACACCTAGTAAAGCTTTAGGGCCCTGATAAGGCATCTTAATCCCTGTGAATTCCATATATCAGGCATGCCTCGCCTTCACGCCGTGATTCCTTGTCCCCAAACAGGAGAATCTTGTGTTTTTCTGTAAATTCTCATGTTGCCATTTAATTCAAAAGCAAAGCCCTGTTTGAATTCACGGTGATGATATTGGAGTTGCCATTCAGAACAGACTGTTTTCCATTACTCCTTCCTGAAAACATCCTGCTAGAATCCCTCCTTTTGTAATGTAGGGGTGGCAGAGAGTGATTTCAAAGGGAGTGCTGCACATAACAAAGCTAGCCTGGAAAGCTGACAAAAAAAAAAAAAAAAACCAACAACACACCAGAGCCCCTGATGACTCAGGTATTAATGTACCTACTTCATCAGAATAAGCTGGTATCTGATAAAAAGTCTTCACTCCAGACACAAAAGCACAAGCTTTTAATTTTACAGAGCCTCAGTTCTGGAGGCAGACATTACCAGGAAGAAACTGGATTAAATGTGAATACATCTGCAGCATGTCTAGCATGCCAAGGAATGCCTTGAAGCCAGGAGGAACTCTGCTGTCATTGCAGACACAGAGGAATAAATGCTGTTTCACTAAGGATCAACAGGAGTGATTTGATGCCCCTGTTTTATGGGCTGCCCTCGTGTTGACATCTTGATGGAGACAATTAAGAACACCATGCCTGTCCTAGACAGAGCCATTGACCTCCAGCCACTTTTTCTTTCTGCAGGCTGTAAGAACAACCACTTCTTCTCACACTTTGTACACTCTGACATGCAGTAGTGGCCTAGATCATCCCCATCTCTGAAGGAAAATGTGGGTATTGTCCTCCAGGGTCAGACCAGGCACCCGTCTTGTCCTGTATCTTGACTCTCGCAAAGATGCAGTATGCCCCAGCAAACAAGCACTGAGGTGGGCCAGTCATGACCTCTGTATATGGATCTGATCCTCAGCTGTAATAGTTGGCTGACATGAAAAAAATCATCATCAAAATTGCCATAGATGTTATTTTTGAAGGCCACTGAAGTTGCCCTATAAAACTGCTGTCCCATTCTGAATCTTAAGCTCCTGTCTTCAAGAGTTTCTCAAGGCAATGCATGCCACGCTCCAGTTACACAAGGCATGGAAATGTTTTCCCCAGTATTGGCATGAAAAATTCAGTCTTAATATCCCTTCACATCACTGAAGACAAGGAGAGCAGAAGCTCTCCATCTGCTTTCTCTGCAGTGTTCATTATTTTACATATTTCTTTCACATCCCCTGCTTCCTCTAAGGAGAACTTTTCCTTGATGTTTGGTTGTTCCTATCATTGTTTAATGCTGCTCTTTTAGTGACAGGATTATCCGCTACACTCAGGGCTCCTGAGGGACCTGCCCCTCTAATTAAATTCAATCATTATTTTCCCTCATATTCCTTATGGATCCCAATACCTTGCTTGCAATACAAGCTGAGCAGAGGTTTTCTGTGAAAGTTTCTGAAAGCCAGCAGTACCATGGCCCTTCAAGCAAGGACCCTGTGAAATAATATTATAGCATCCCAATAAATGAGCCCAGATATTATTAGAAATAACAGCTTTTATAATAGTTGGCTGCCAGTTCTGCTACCAGTCAGTATGACACATTTCCTTACCTGCTATTGTCTCTTGCTTTTTCATGTCTGGGAAAATGTTGCGCTCCTTTGTTCTTTTTACTGTTCATTTCCTACATCACAAAACTCACTCCTGTTTCTTTTCTCAGGAAGATTCCACAGAAGACTCCATAACCAAAGTGACTGTAGGAAAAAACCCTGATGTATTTCTGTTGTTTCTCAAAAACGTTGATTTAACTCAAATATCTAAAAAAAAAAAAAAAGGGTAATAGAAAAAAAATCCTAGCTAAAAGCACAGGGGATTGGACTTGTTTACTTAGGAGATTCTTTGTAGGAGCATGTCCAACATACACAGGAATAAGGATGTTTGTCATTTTATATCATGAGGGCACTGCAACACACTGGCAGCGCTGAGTCACGTTCTCCTGCAAGGCCTACGTGGCCCTTGGCAATAAGTAGGAAGCTGAGATAACAGAAATGCTACAGTCAGAAGAATTACCATAAAAGCATACTTTATGGCTCTAAATAGTTCCGAAGGAGGTAGATAAACACCACATCAAATGAACTATGGTTTACTGACTCACAATCTCCTCACCAAACTCTTCTGGTAAAGAAACATCTGCAGAGAATTGTCAGCACGTTCAGGCTGCAAACAGGAGAGTTCACAAGACCAGCCACGCTGTGTGCCCTCGAGCACTTTGTTATGGTTTAAAAGAGCCTTTCTTCTCAAAGCCACTAGAAATCACCCATGAATTTCCTACAGTCTGGGGGGGAAGAGATATCTTGGGCCAGGCTGGTTTTGCTACAGCGATGTTTAACCAAAAAATGACAGCCAGAAAAGCAAGCAGTAAGATGTAACTGCGTGTCTGTCATCCTTTCACTGAAGTCCGCAAATATTATTCAACATCAGTTTATTTTTACCAAGGAGAACAGAGGGCTTTGCTGTTACTACAAAATGCAGCAGAACAGTAAAAACATTCAACTCAGAGATAATAAGGTAGGTTCTACCAGTAAGGTAGAAAATCAAACAGTTTGTTACCTATTTTTTCTCTCCCCTTTGTAAGTAGATACAACATTATTTTCATTGCAACTGAAAACTGTTAAAGGTCACGGCAGGGCACATGGCTTAAAGGTCACTTGAGGGTATGGCTTTCCTGTATGTCTCTAGCACATGGTGTGTTTCAATGCACCTGGGTGGTGAAAGAGAAACAAACACCTGAACCTAACAGCCAGATCACTACTTCCTGGGCAAGCATCATTTCAGGAGTAGGTACAGCTCTGCATAAAGGTCACTTCATGCTAAGTGAGAGATGCAAATTTTGTTTTTCAAGTTGCTCTGAGGGATTGACTAGGGTGAAGATGCTTCAAGATCCGAGGTCTGAAGCACACCCGCTGAGCACTGCGGCCCTGGCTTTTGCTGGCCAGGGCTGGGACACAGCATGGCAGCGAATGTCTCAGTGAATTACTCATACAGAGGAGACTTACAAAATAGCATCCATGCCAGAGCACTGACCTTCAGCCTCAGGCTGACCCTTAGGGCTGGAGAGGGGAAAACTGGTTTACCACTGAGGCTGTGGGAAGGGCTTTCCCTTCACAAACAGCAGCTGTACTTGATAACCACCCACAGCTGCTCCTCTGCTGGGGATTCCCTTTCTTTTTGCCTTTTCCTCCATTTCTGTCTCCTCCCATCCATTTCTTTGCCTGTGGAAAGTGGTTGTGCACGTATTCCTGGGTCCCACACAGCTTAGGATATTTGTTGCAGGCAACATTAAGTAACACAGACCAGTCCCCCAGCAGACTAACGTGGCCTCCATCCCTCCCACAGTCTCTCGGACTTTTCTTTCTGCTAAGCACGGTCGCCAGCTCACTCAACACTTGAACACCACTGCCTGGAGCACCCCAGATCTGAAAGACACACAGATCTTACAGCGCTGCACACAGCTCTGAACCCAGAGCCTTGGTGGGACACTCACAGGCTCCTTGGGCTGGCTCTGCTGCATACCGATAGACCTCAGTCCCACAGCATTGTCAGGGCCAAAAGTAAAATGACCCCTGGAAAACATGTAGAGTATTTTTGATTACTAGGAATGGGTAGATCACAAGCATTGCCATTCCTTCACCCTAGATTCACAACCCAGTTCAAAGACATTACTGATTTTATTGACTTTATTCACGTGAGTAAATTCTGCAAACTCGGTGTTTCTGCCATATGGATCTATATGCAGTGATCAGTTTTACATTTTGTTCATGATCTCATGTTTTATTGCAAATGTGTCCCTGCAGTCTGAACACAGTTGTGGCTGTTAGGGACAAAGATTTCTGCCAGGTAATGGAAAAGATGCTATGAAAATACAGTGAGTGAGGTTTACAGGTTGCTGGGGGGAAATTCCTGTTGGCTTTGTAACAAGCATTTAATATTGAACATGGCTTTTTACTATTTTTGCTTTTCCAGCTTCCAATAAAGCCTGACTGAGCTCTGCTGAGATGACATTAACAGCAGTTCCTCAGAAAGCCAAGAACGGCATTCTGAAGTGTGAGAAGGTATATCTTTATTTTCTAAAGCATGTCTAGGAAAGGTGTAATGGATGTAGAGAGGAGGAACTAGTGGTGCTGATGTCATGAGAAGTTGAAGCCAACAGTTAGGATGTAAGAGTAATATTCAACTAATATTTAATTTTTGTCACTCAGACTGTCACCCACACAAGTGGCAGTGTGCCAGGCTGCATAGCCAAAACCTCAGTCTCTGCATAGGAGCACATTCAGCTGTGCTTTCAATAAGATTTGCAGTGTAAGGTTTGGTGCTGTGTGAGTAGTGAGCCACGAAAATGTTGTAAAATCTGGCAGGAATATTCTGATGCAAAAAGATTGCGATGCGCAGCACAGGTTTCACTCTTCAGTTGTTTTGGCTTTAGGGTGTTAACTTGGATCAACAGTAGCAGCAACAGCAACAATGAACACATCTAAATGTCCACCTTCAGTGCTGGATATGAAATTACCACTTCCGAACAGCTCTGAAATGTTTTACTCATTGAAAAACAGCTGTACTGATGCTGTAAATAAAAGGAAGTTGAAGGTACACCCTCTGCCCTCAATAACCAGAGCTGTGAGAGCTGGCTGGGGCTGTGGTTATCAACAGAAAGGTCCTGTGCTAATGACTAGCACGATCACACACGTGTACTCTGGCTGAGATGGTTTTTTTGCTTTGTAGCATCAGGCCAGCTGGAGCTTTCCAGACAGGGAAGCAAGAAGGAAGTAACTGCAAGGTAAGCATCCTAAGATCCTTATTTGTGCTCCATAGCATTATTACTAAGGATATCACAGTTTGAATCCTGGGGACTCATGGATGTTTCCAGGTGTGCAGTGGCCTGAGGAAGTGAAATTAAGAAGTGAAAGCAGGAAAAATGCAGCCACAAAAAACTACACCCATGCGAATGCTAAACAGGAGAGTAGTCCCACTGGAAATGACAGCCTAAGTGTTCACACAGGTGTGAGCAGGTGTGTCATTTTATTGCTGGATACAAAGCATTAGCAAAACACAGCCTTGAAGTGACATGTGCAGCCTGTCCCGCGAACACAACACCCACACACCCCAAACTGCAGCCTCTAGTGTGGGATGTACAGTGGCTTGCTTGCTGCTGGATCTGTGCTTCAAATGTACTGAATCAGGTTATTCCTTGGGATAAGCCTTTCACAGCCGGTGGTAGCGGTGCCAGTGCAATTTGTTTAACCTGATGTAACTTGTTGCCATGTTGCAAACTAAGTCAGACAGGAAAAATGAAATGGGAGACGGCATGCATAAAATGCCGTTTCCCCAAGACAACTACTAAGAGGCAGAGTAATAACGTCCTGTGTAGACAGCAGTGTCTCCACAATTCTCTTGCATCTGCTTCCTACTATTTATGTGTAACGTGTGCATGTATCTATTTCTCTTTTCTGCACCTACAGCTCATTTCTTCTCTTGCAAAAAACCCCAGTCTGCTGCACTAGCAGCTGGCGTGGGGTCGCTATGGGTGTCAGCAGTTTTCTGTTTCCATTACTACATGTGCCAAGTGAGGAACTGAAGACAGGAGCCTGCCACCTGGTAGAGGAGCACCACGAGCAGAAGGGCGAACACGGGTCAGGACAGGCACGGTGCTCTCAAGGAAGCAATCCAAGAATCCCTGCAACTCTCAGACGCTTGATGCTGGTGGCTGCCATTTGAGACTCACTGCCGTGGAGTCTGCAGAACAGCTTGTACACAACAAAGCTCTGACAACATTCAATGCTGAGGAGCTAAAGAACATTTTAAAACCAGCTGTGGTGACGTGGTTCAGTGAGCCGGACTGCTTGGGCCTGGCTGCCAAATTCTTTCACGCAGTTATGCAGCAGTCACGCCAGGACAAACAGCTCCATGTCAGCAGAGGGGCAGAGGGGCAGGCTCGGGGTGAGCTGGCAAGCTGCAAGGTGTGGGGTGTGGACTCCAGACACGCCCTCACCTGGCTTACCTAGCCATCAGCCCGCAGTGACACGTCCACCTGCCTCTCTGCTCCTTAACACCAGTGCAATTACTGCTGTTCATTAATCAGTCCCAAGTGCCCCTGCGCTGTGTGCCTTTTCAATTTAAGACACAGACAGGCACGAGGCTTTCAGGGTCTCATCAGGACTAAACATGCTGCTGTATTTAGTAGGATTGTGAACATCCCGAGGTGGAAGGGAGCCACAGGGATCACTGAGTCAAACCTCTGGCTCCACGTAGGACCAACAAAAAATGAAACCCCTTTTTTGAGAACATTGTCCAGATGAACTCTGGCAGCTTGGTGCTGCCCAGGGGAGCCTGTTCCAGGGCCCGAGAGGGCCAAGAGCCCTTCCTAACACCCAGTGTGAACCTGCCCTGATGCAGCTTCAGCACCTCCGCGGCCTGCTGCAGGGTTAGCGTCTAAATCACAGCTCTGAAGCACATTAAGACACTGCAAGCCACGGGGCACCGCACACAACCGAAGTCCCCGAGCAGGGCCGCCAGCCCGAGGGGAGCAGCTCGGCCGCCCCCCTACACCCGGGATGGCGCCGGGGGCCCTCAAATGGCGGCGGCTGCGGGGACACCTCGGAAGCCGCGGGCGGGCAGCCCCTTCCGCCGGCCGNCGCCCTTCTCGGCGGTGCGGGGCCCGAGCGGGGCCGGGCCGTAAGGAGGGGGTGGGAGAGAGGGAGGGACGCAGCTCGGAGCTTCTCGCTTTCTCTCTAAATATCTATTTTGTATTTCCATGGCAACCCGGGAGCGGGCAGGGGACACTTGTAGCGGTTTTGGCCCCCTGGGGAGACGCTGGGTGCGGGGACGGCAGCGCAGTGTCAGGCTCCCCACGGGTGGCTGTAACCGGGCTCTCCTTGCAGGTCCTCCTGTGCTGCTACACCGCCGCGGGTGTGTATGATGCAACTGGAAGAGATATGACGACGGCCTTCTTCAGGTATTCCTGGAGTGTTCTCACTAAGGTACGCGTGGCAGTGCCGCACCTGGCGCCCATAGCTCCTACATGCAATCAGTACTCGCACGAGGTAGCGGCATTTGCAGCCTGTGTTTTGGGTTTTCTTTGTAGTGGCTGCACGTGTCTCTGTGCCCAGCCGGGACGGGGAGCGCTGCTTCTGTTGGTGTGTTTCCATGTACCGTTCGGAACTGCGGTGGTTGCTGAGTGTATCGACAAGCATCATCGCCATCACTTCCTTCACTGTTGTGTCACTAAGAGGTGTGAGGTACAGCAATAGGACCCAGTAGGTCAGCTTGGTGGTCTGGAAGGTCTTTTCCAACCTATGTGGTTCTGTGATTCTGTGATAAAATTGTGGAGAAACATGTTCTTACCTGTCCCTACTGTAATTTTTCAAAGTAAATCCCATTGAGAAGGAGCATAGCTTTATGTGTTCATCAAATGTTGACCACCAATCTTGACAAAATGTTGACTTTGACTCTCCAGTTTTGACCTTACTGTTTCATTGATTCTCCTTTCCTTATCCATTTTTCTTATAGTCTGTAAACACTCTGAATTTCTGTTACAGAACGTTGAGTCATCTCAGACTTGTTAAGTGCACCAAAATATTTGTCTGATGGAGTCCTCAACAAGAGGATGTCTGGCCTGTGAAATGAGGATCCTGAAGTGTGACCACAGCTGCCCAGTACAACCACAGCTGCTTTGTGTCCCTATGAAGAAGTGTTTTACTAAAAACCCTGACTGCAGTACGTTAATTGCTGTAGTGGCTGCAGTGTTTTCTGCTTTACTCTGAGAGCCAGTGTGACTCTTTCCCAGATTGTACTATATACAAAAGCTATAGCTATCCCTTGAAATCCTCTGGAAGTGAGACAGTGCTTCTCTTGGGTAGGAAAACAATGCCTAAGATGAAGTAATTGACAGGAGATCTGCAGCTCTCTGAGCAAAAGGCACTGTCCATTGTGTGGGCAGCCTCACTAGCGCGGCCTGAAGTCTGTACACTGGGAAGCAGCTCAGCCTCTCCCATCCTGTGCGCCAGTAACATCTGGGGACATCTCTCCTGGGTGTCCCTGGGTCTTCAGCACTAACTTTCTGTGGTAGAAGTCTGGTGCCTATGTGGGAGAATTTTCTCTTGCTGTTGGCAATGTGAACTTCACGGGAGGAGAAAGGAGTGTGTATTTCCAAGGCTGAGCAGAAGCATCTCCCTGAGAAGTTTCAGAGGGCAGATAGAGAAGGCAGCCTGCAGGCTTGCTCGTTGTCCGTTTGAGTGGGAAGAAGTTGGGAAATGGAATAATGTAGATATCGTTTCTTCTTCTGGGGCAGCAACTTGGTGCAAAAGCCACTTCTGCTTTCCCTCCTCAGGCTTCTGGGGAAATGAGGAACCGTGTTTCTTCAGGAGAAGAGTGAAGGGCAGCAAATGTCTTATTTCAGGGTTTAAAGTCTCCCTGTTGAGAGGCTCGGTTTTTCTTTTGGTTTCTCTATCTTTTATTTGCTCATTTATTTATTGTTTTTTATTTTATTTTTCTTTTTTAAGCTTCATCTTGTTAATTCCTCATGCTGTTTTATGAATAAAGGATAAAGAGAGAAAGGGTGAGCATGAATGGATGTTCTACTTCTGTCTTTCTGGGACTATGCATGATTAAGCCCCAGAAATACTCACCAACACATCTTAGATCTCTGTGTCTTTTAATTTTTTGCATCAACCTTACCTAGGTATTAGGTTTAAAAAAAATCAGGGTATTCTTTTCAAAAGGGAAAGAATCCTGAACGTGTTTTCCTCATACTCAGACATGTTGGATCTGTTTTCTGAGCAGATGTTCCAAAATACTCATCTTTGGATAGAGAGAACGCTGGGATATTTCAACTATGAAGCTGGTCTTAAAACACAAAAAGAAGCACAAACTCACCCCACACCTGAAATGGTGAGCAATAGTTACAGAGTTGGAGTAGCATCTCTGGTGCTTTGCGGTGTTGTGGGGAGCGTTGATCAGCGTTATACGGTTACTGTGAGCAGCAATCTTCAGGCCTTGCTTTCATTTTTTGGTGTTCTAAATGTAGCATTACCGTGCCGGATTTTTATGTCTATAGAAATATTTATTTCTCTTGTAAGCGGGAGCTCTGAGGGATGAAAAGGAAGTGATGAGGCGATCCCTTTCATTTTCATCTGCTGTTGGGCAGCTATTAACACCACAAGAACCATCAGCAAACATGGGTGGCACTTTCAGATGCTCCCCAAGGCAAAGTTTCAGCTTTTTCTTTAATGTCAAAATTGTTAAATATTTTTGGCTGGCTATGACATAGCTGCTTGCAGTTGTTTTGGGCTTTGGTACGGCTTTGGAAAGATGTGATTCTCGTGAAAAATCACATTTTTAGAAAATTGTTTTCAGATTAGCAAATTGAGCCTAACCCAGCTGCAGATAGCAAGGGGAGAGGCTGTGCAGGGAAACTTGATGTTGGCACAAATCGTTGTGAGCTTCTGTCAGACTCCTTTGGGAAAGTCAGAACGTTGGTGTTACACTTCTTGCTTTGGCTGGTGTAGTTCTGCCTTTCTTCAAAATGTCACCGCTCCATGGTCTGTGCCTTTGACAGGCTTGTAGCTGGAGTGCCTGCCGGGGCTCCCTGATCTTTGTGCAGCTCTCCGTACTGCTGTGGAGCTGGAAGAGGTGCTCTTATTTCGCTGTTTTCCAGGGAGATGATGATGCTCTCTGTAATGCTGATGCCTGAAAAAAGAGTACAAAGAGATTTCACTCCTTTCTTGTGTGATAGGGTGGGCAAACGACCATGAGGGCTTTTCTGGCATGTATTTACTGCTTTGTTAATTGTTTCTGAATGATTCTGGCACTCCTGGCACTGAAGAACTTGATGCACAGTGACCTAAATAGCTGCAGGAAAGGCTGTTCCTCCAGCGCAGAAGCCTCCTTCTGACTTCAAATTAGTGTTCTTCCTTGGGAAGCTGGGTTTCCCAATGAGAAAAAATGCATTTGGTACATTGGATGTAGCACAGATGTTCCACTTAATTTGTTTCATTTAGTACCTGGAGAACTGTGAAATACTGCTTTGGAGATGGTTTGTCTGTAGGGAGATGAATCTCTCTCAAGCATTTAACAAAACGTCTACACTTGTGTATTATTGTAAGCAGTTTGCGGGTACGTGCACTCAAACAGCCGTAGACTATTCAGTGATGGGGGCTTTTGGGGGCAGCTTTCTTCAGAGGATCTTATATTTAAAGGAGTGATGCTCAGCTAAAGCTCCTGTTGTCTATTTTTTTTTTTTTTTTCTTAAATCTACTTTCAAAGCAACTTCAGCTGGAGGGCAAAAGAAACTGGTACGGAAATCAGGTGCTGGTTTGCCCTGGCCTGGTAGTCACCTACAGTGCTTTCCAGAAGCCAGGTTACATTTTTATTCTCCGTTTGAGGGAAGCTCTGTGAGATGGCACTACACCCTTGCTTTTATACAGTCCCTACATGTGGGTTGCTGAGAAAGTAGCACAGTCTGGCTCAGCACAGCCCAAGGAACTGCAGAATATGCTGTGTTGTGACAGCATGTGGGTAAGAGCAGAGCTGATAGTGATACATGGCTTCCTTGTCAGGCTGCGTTCCTTCCAGCAAAGCTAGTCTGGATGGTCGCTGCTCGTGCAGGGAAGGTGTGCCTTCAGACCAGGGGGGTGAGACTGGGGATGCTGTTAAAAGGTGTGTGGAATGCTCTGAGGTACATGCATGTGTCTGAATAGAAATACGTGTCTATTTATCAGGCTTTCAGGAAGGCTGGGCTGACACAGGCTCCTCTCCAAGCTGTGGAAGGAGGTGAGCTGTTGGGTGGCACCAAACATAGGTGGCTTGTCATGGGAACAGCTCTCAGCTCTTTGCCAGCTCCAGCCTCACTGTCCCCCTGACAGTCTGCTGCTTGCTCTAAACACCCAGGATGTAAACAGGTATTCAGAAAGAGCTTGAGTTAGCAGAACAGCTTCTGCAGTCTTAACCTTTTTCTCTGAAACTACTCAAACCTCTTTGCTAAAAGCCTTTTGGCTCCCTCACTGAAAGAGAGATGGCTGTCCGAAGGCACAGGGGCAAGCGTGGAAATTTCAGCCCAAGGAATTAGCTGGTTGAAGGAAATAGAAGGCTTGCATTAGTCCGGGCTGCTTCGTATTGTCTTACAAAGGTGGTTTATACTTCGCTCATACTGTGGTTTCCTTGTTACAAGGTTAAATCCTGCTGATTTAACAAAGAGCTGTGGGAAACCTAGACTTTAGAGTAAATATACTGGACCAATAAAAGACACATCAGTGGCCTCTGAGGTCCTGGAAACAATCCCTGCTGCATTTTAACCTTTCAGTTACCTTTCAGGTATCCTTTTCCTTAGAAGTATCTCCGGTATTTATCAGTTATTCTGGAAATGATTAAATGTTTTGCATTAATGTGACTTGTGGGTGGCTTCTGATGGTTTTCTGTTCCAAAGGATGTTGGTTAGCCAGAGCAGTACTTGCAAATGTTTTGATTTCACTCTGTAGTTGCCACACAAAAAGCGATGGAAAGCAGCAGTGGCTTTGACATGGCTTTCATTCTCACTGGGAAACTCCTCACCTCACCGTTGGGATGCAGAGTGTACCACTCAAAAGGTACCCAGTGGTTGGTGGCCAAGCGTGGCTCATCTTGGGTGATGTGGAGTGCTTAAAGGAGAGCTTGCTCACTGTTCTGTGGTCAGCTTGGAGCCCTGGGTTCTTAGTGTCGCTCCTCAGATATTACTCTTCTTGTAGCCAAAAGTGAGTTTGGAGAGCAGATTGTGTGAGTTGTGTGGGTGTCTGGAGGTGATGAGTTCCACGTTCCTGGGAGCACCCTGTAGCACCAGCTAACTGATCAAAACTGCCAGGTAAAGTCAAAGGTATCGTTTTCATTTGGGAGGTGACGTGTAGATAAAGGAGAAATCACTACTTACTTCCCATGCCTTGCTGGGATTGTGCTGCTTTCATAAATTCTAGTTTATACTGTTAGTGCAAATTGCAGCTTTACAAACTGAGCACGCACACATGGAAACTCCCGATAAAAACTATTAACTCACTTCAGGCTGTTACCTTTAGTAACAAACAGAAAACTGCTGGATAGTGCTGATGGAAAACAGCCAGAAAATGAGTAAATGTGAGAATGAAGCTTACCACGAATAGGTGAGGTTTAGTTTGCACTGCCTTTAATGCAGTGTGTGTGTAGAGATGCTACTGGATGCTTCGACGGTGAAGAATAATAAGGTGAAAAACAGCGTGAGTAACACTCAAAATATGGAAAGGCAGTTTGAGGAACTTCATGCAAGTATTAATAGTCTAAAAAAAAAAAAACTGCACATGCACAAGAGTTACAACCATCCTGTGCAATTACTTCTGAGCAGTACTCGGAAGTCCTGCTATTTGCTCTGCTCTTCTTTTGACTGCTGAAAGCTTGCCTGTGAACCTGAGGTCGTAGAGCAGTCATCACAGAGCTTCTTCAGGCTGCTGTGGGTAAGGTATTACTGGCTGCTCAGGTCTCCCGCTTTGCTGACTGCGCAGTGTCCGAGCATCGGTCCTGCATTTATCATCACAGGCATTCTGCACTGTGCAAGTGTGTCGTATCATAGTCACTAAGCCTGTTACTGAAGGAGAAGTTTCTTTTAGAGGAAGCCGTATAATGGCTAAGTATGAAATACTGACCTTTGTGTTCAGACAGTAAGAACGCTGTCAATTCGTATCATCAAAGCTATTTTTCTTGTGCTGGCTGAATTTGAGGGGAGAAAAAAAAAATCATGTTTAACTTCAGAGGCAGTAAGTGTAATTTAATGTCATTTTTTAACTAAGGAAATTAATACAGTGAGCACAGAAAAGGTTTAATGTACTGAAGGAATGTTGCAAATATAGCCATAACCCAGTAAGTATTTCCATCCCTACGCTAGAGTCTAATCCCCTAGGGCTTTTTATTACGTTGGTTTGATACGTGTTGCTAGACAGAATGTGAGTAAATCATGGTGCTTACTGGAGAGAACAGAGTTGATCTAACCCAGTTTTAATTGTATGCCGTTTAAATATTGCTGTTGTTGAGTTGCACCACTGCATGCTCTTGTAGCTGCACATATGCTCTCCTAAGCAGGAGGCTCGAAGGACTCCCGCTCCGTAATTCATTCTGCACAGCTTGTGCAGTTACCTGTATTTACCTGCAGTTCGCTTGCATTTGAAGTCGAAAGAGCTAGAACAAAACTGCTGCAGGGGATTTTATGTTAACACTGAATGTCATTGGTTTTAGTTATACAAATTTGCCAATTTAAACTTTCACTGCATAAAGTTCTCATTCAGAAGGCTGGTTATGAATTCACTGATCTGTAAAGTCTTTGGCAGAGTAGCACAAGGATGATGTTGTGTCAGTGAGCAAGTGAAACTGCTTTTTTCAGTTGTTAACCAGCACAGATGGGTTCAGGTATAGGGCAGGATTTTTGACTTCATGTGGACTTCTCGCATTTTGCTTGGAAATTTGGCTTTAATTCTGTTCAGTAGTCTTTTCCTCCCTTTGAAGCAATACTTACTAAGCTAAGGACTGCAGTTTGAGGAATGCCAGGTTTTGGCAGGATAGATAGGTTTATTCCTGTGCAAATGTGGCTGTTCACAGAGGTTAATTATCCATAAGGCTCTGAATTATGGGTCTACTAGAATAGCTGTTAGCTATGAATAATTTAGTACAGCATCATATTGCGTGCCACTTAAGAAGGTCTCTGTCTGCAAAGCTTTCTGTCTTGTTGAAATCCACTCAATATTGTGAAGGTTACTGCTTGCATTGAAATTTTATTGTACTCTTTTCACTCTATTTTAAGAATTGTCAGCGTGCAAAGGCAATGTGAATGTTTTAGGGCAATAAGTAATAAAGATACCTGTACAAGAATAGTTTGTGTTTGAAAATGTGAGGTATTGAACGTGTCTTCAGTGTTAAATTGGCCTCTAAATTTATTTTAAATCTTGCCCTTACATAATGCAGTTAGCATGTTGGCTGCTGAGATCTATGTGCTTCAGACAATTCATATCTTGGAATACACTTGGAAACAGGACTTCATTTTGGGGAAAGGATGGAGGCTTAATGAAAGGCTTGCTAGCAAGAGTACAGGATTTCAGTGCTTCCTACAAATTGCTTTAGCTGCTCATACATCTGGCTAGAGCAGACGGTGTGTCATATTACAGGGGCTTTTTTGGGGGAGAAAGACTGCAAATACAGGACTTTGAAGCAGTTCCAAGGCAGATAAATTTACTGTATGCCTTCAGGAGACTTGGTCGTTAAATCTTAGCACTGTTTTAAGAGTGCTATAGTGATTTTCTGTCATTATCATGAACTAGATTTTTCACTAAAACAGCCCCCAAACATTAGGAAAGAGCCTCATAAAGAAAGAATATGCTTTGAAAATGTCAAGGGAAGAACATAAGAACGTGGAGGTGTAACAGAAGCTATACTGAAGTTTTCTTTAGGATGTTCTGGGGAGAGAGACTGCTTTATATTACCTAAGGAAGATCTGGCAGACCTCTGAGATGTTTGTTGGTTGGTTGGTTTGTTTTTTTTGTGTTTTAACCCCCATATTACTACATCCAGACTTCCTTTGTGCTCCCATTCTCTATCTTGATTAGTAAGTTCAGTGTTGACTACATAGGAAACAACAGATACCCTTCCCTCTTCCCCCCCGAAAAGAAGGGAGATGGATTTCCAGCTCTTCTGCATGTTTGTAGAAAGGGTTTTGCTGGTCTAATTTCACCTTTTAACAGTGACTTAAAGCACACAGAAGCATGTTTGCTGTGTTGGTAACAGAAGGGGATGAAGATGTGTCTATGTGTGATGAGTGCCAATGGATGGACGCTTGGCCAGCGCTCCCGTTCCAGTGCTTGTTGTTTTGTGGTCTTGTTCTTCGGGTGCTCTCTTTTTGGAGTGCGTATCTTAACTCGTCGTTAGAAGTGTTTTGCAGGACACTTCCAAGCTGGTTTAGAAAGCAGAACTTGTTTTTTCCAAGCGAGATTTGCTGTGATATACGCAATGCTGTTAGAAGTTGACACGGCAACGAGCAGTCATCCCTTGGTGCCTACTTAAGTGATTGAAGATGAAACGGCCCTTTTATCTTTTTGTGCTCTTCCACAGGGCAGTAAGTAATTCAGGAGTCCCCCAGGGGCCGGTAGTTAAATGTGAAGATCTTGCTAGATGCCTTTATTTCCCTCTCTGGGCAACCAGAGAGGTTGTGGATGCCCCATGCCTGCAGGTGTTCAAGGCCAGGTTGGATGAGGCCCTGGGCAACCTGATCTAGTACTTGGTTTAGTGGTGGGCAGCCCTGCCTGTGGTAAGGGGTTGGGACTTGATGATCCTTGAGATCTCTTCCAACCCAAGCCATCCTATGATTCCCTGTGAAGGGGAGGTATCGGATCAGCCCCTTTGAATGGGCGCTCCCTGAGCTGTGTGCTGTGGGGACATTTTAGTGAATTCCCACAGCTGCAGTTTGCTGCTGAGTCAGGCAGTGCTGAATGGATATGCAGCTTTGTTTGCAGGTGGAGAGAACGCGTGGGGGTGTTCAGTCCTGCTGTAAGATTCTTAAGGCTGTTTATTTTCAAATTAAGAGTTTAAAATTCGATTGAAGATTACTGGGACTTTCCTTTCCCCAGTGCTTTTTGATCTGTGTTGTAATTGCCTTCTCCATGCAAAAGCTTTTTACACTGAAATAAACTATAGCATACTTTATTGGACAGCCGTGAAAAGTTGCAACTGCCATTTTTCCTGGCTCAAGTGATAAAATAAGTTTATGTTCTATGCGTAGTACGCGCTCGTGTTTCTCTGATCCGTATGGCTTGCTCTGCAGATTCTGATTTGCCCGAAACTCACTGCCCTTCAACTTCAGATTTCAGCTGCTGTAAATCATTAATGCTGTGGGCTGCTCTTGCTGGGCTTGACCAAACAGCAGGCACAGGCTGCAGAGCTGCTCCTTGGAGAGTGCAGCACAACGCTGGTTGCCTTACGCCCCGCTGAGCACGGCCGCGTGCACAGCTGGCAGTGCCGTGGTGGCCTCTCACGTCGGGTGGTCACAGGACGATGGGCACAGGCAGCTCTGGGGAGCACCAGTGGTTGTGGCTGTATGCCCATTTTCGAGGCTGGGTTGTTTACGCAGGCTTCCTGGTATCTCTGAGGGAGCTTTGCAGTCAACGTGGGCACTGTGACGGCAGTAGTTCTGGCAACAGGAAGACAGAAGTGCCTGAAAGGTTTCTGCTGCTGTTGTGAGGGTTGAAGTTTATTGATGCTGTGTGGGAGAACAGGCTAACCTTCATACCTGAGGGTGTGGGAGGAGACAGGCTGTGAAGTTGCGTTCTGCCTTTTGTTTTTGTCTTTAAAATATTTTTCTGTTTTCCTGTGAACTGTGTCAGTTAAATTGTTGCAGTTTAAAAAAAAATAAAATACTATGTAGCTGGTGTAATGTCATTGTTTGGATAGCCTGTAACCAGAACTTCATTGAAGCCTTGATGTTTATTGTTTCTTCTTTTAGCTTTTATCACGTGGTGATTTTATGCAATGGCATCGAGCCACAGTTCTTCACCAGTGCCTCAGTCAAACAGCAGCGATGCTTTCTTCAAAAAGGAAAAGGATGTCACAAAACGCTTCCGACCTGTGCAGTCACTGCCTGATGTGTGTCCCAAGGAGCCTACAGGTATTGTTGGTGAGCAAAGAACAGTGAAAATGCAGTTAAATTTGTTAACTCAAAAATCCATTTTCAATTATTCAGTCAAATTTTCTTGTATTCTGGGTGTAGTGTGCTAAGCTGTAGTCTTATTTCAAAGTATGCTGTAATTCTGCATTATACCACCCAGTTTCCCTTTGGAGCAATGGAAGAGCCTTTCCATTTGGAGCTTCTTTTTAGATCTCCACATTGTATGTAGGATCGTGTGTGTGTGACCATGCACTGTAGCTATGATGTGTAGCTTACCACGTGTAAGGAGAAAGGGGTATTTTGTCAGAGCCTGTAACAGATCTATCCAGCATGCTTGGAGCCTGATTGCTTTACTTCTCTGAAACACCCCAGCACTCTTGCAGTGGGAAGTAGAAGACCAAGGCCTGTCTGTACCACTGTCATAAGCCTCTAGCACTACTGTAAGACCAGTTTTCAGCCAAAGTTATAGCTGCTGTGATATACCAAGCTAGGATGGGACCTTAAGGAATATAATTCTAATGACTTTCAACTATATTTCCAATTAAGTAATCTGTTCAGATTATTAAAAAATTGTTTAAATGGTTGGATTTTTTTCTTTTCGATGAAAGTTAATGGTGTTGAGCTAAAGAATAGCGAGTGTGGGTATGTTATTGTGTTCAAAGCTTATATTGGTTAATGTGATAGAAGAAATGTGTTAGTGTTGAAGAAATGGAAATGTCATGTCTTTTGGGTAGGCTTGCTTAAGAACCACATTTTAGCAAAAATACAGTTTTCAGTTTCTCACCTTAACAAACTGTCTTGTCTTTCGTGCTGCAGGCAACCCCAGTAATTTATGTGACAGCCCGTCTCTAGTTGTGGATCAGCACAGATGGACTATTTATCATTCCAAAGTCAATCTCCCGGCAGCACTAAATGATCCTAGGTTAGCAAAAAGGGAATCTGATTTCTTTACAAAAACATGGGGAGTGGACTTTGTGGACACTGAAGTCACGCCTTCATTCTACCTCCCACAGATCACCAAGGAACATTTTGCATTATACCAACAGGAAATCGCTCCGGTAAGAACCCAAGATTAGATGCACATAGTATTGGAAAGCGATGTGAAAAATTCCTTCTAACTAGAGATTGTCCCTGTTAGTAGTCCATCATGCAGTTACCTGATGATTAATTTGTTCTCCAGCACTTGTTGACTTTCCATCAGGCATTTCTTGTTTTGTAATCTCATTATTCTTAGCATGAAAAATGTCTAAATTCTCTCCAGACAACTTTGTGTTTTTTTTTTCTTTTGTATTTCTGGATACTGTACTCTGTATCAGGGCTTATAGTTATATTCATTTTTTCTAATAATGTTTTTTCTGTAAGGATTGTTTCATGATTGAGCTTTACAATGCAACATTTTCAGACCTTTGGATCGAATATGAAACATAACTATGTGCTGCAAGAATTAGAGATGCTTATGAAGAATCTCCAATTTAAACAATTACACATGGAATTCTTAAACAAGATCTATTATCTCGATGATTTCTTTTGTGACAGGAAATTTTAAGCTACATCTAAGGACACCAGGACCAGTAGGAGACTTCTAAAAACTGTTAAAATACAGGTGTCAGTAAGTATGTAGTAACTTTTTTTTTTTTCCCCCCTCTGAACTGAAAGAACATATAGAAGTCTCCCACTGTTTTCTGCTTCCTTGGTTTGTAACTTTCATACTTTTCTGCTGTTACAGAATGAACTGCAGAAGGTGTTACTTGTGTAAATCATAGTCAAAGTATGTGAGAGGGAGTTGTCCGTCATGCCATTTGTTCATACATTCAACATTTAAAGCATTTAAGGGTTCATTTATTAAAATTAAAGTGTAGTGCAGTGACTGCAAATGAAATAAGGTTTTGGAGAGAGGGAACTGACACGTAGTTTCTAGCAGAGATTTAGCTAACGTCAGTGGGTTTTAGAAGCATAATTTCTGATTGCTGTGATCGCTGGTATTGATCGTACCTGGCTCAGCATGACAAAAGAAGATATTTGTTTTCAGCTAGGTGCTCGTTTAATAAGTTGTGAAAACAATTTTTAATTTGATTCGTTTTAATTTAGCAATGAAAAACCATTTATTGTTTGTTAGTGTGATTTCTTGGTTAGACAGCAAATGCGTTTCAATGTGCAATTACACTTGATGTATTGTTATCTTGTTACATCGAAAGGCTTTTTAATAACTTCTGTGTACATTTTCTCTTGAGCTGTAAAGATACTGAAAAAATAACATAATGACCAAAAACTTCAACCTGTGTTACTTTCACCTGGACAAACATCATCTGAGTTCTTAAGAAGGGAAAAAAATATTATTGTGAAGTTGTCAGAATTATTTGGCATAATGCAGTATATTTCCTTGTAATGTTCTGTTTCAATGAAAAAGTATCTTTTTTAAAGCCTTGGCCTAATTCTTTAATATATTTTCTCTTTTACAGAGAGAGAAGGTTCATGAAAGATGCAAGAATATTTCTCCTCCTAAAGATACCTTTGACAGGACTCTTCTACACACCTATGGTACAGTCAAAGCTTTCCTTTAGTCATTAAAAAATCATTTTGTTCATGAATTCCATAGCATACCGATCATCTCTTTTACTTGCTCATAGGCTTCATGTGCAAAAATAGCTGGTCATGATTTCATTGTAACGATAATTGAAAACCCAGGCATAAATAGAGGTAATGACCACTGCTGATATTTGATAGGTCAAAATGCTTGTGAGACCTGCTCATAATTTTTTTTTCCTTGGTGTGTTTACTTTCATGGCAGGTCATTAAGTCCCTGGCAGCACTTCATTTACCTTTCTTTTGTTTAAGATAAGTTGAAACTACTGCATCAAATTTCTAGCAGCTCTTGGCTTTGCAAAGAAGAGCAGCAGCAGTGGGCCATTCCCAGCTCTCTGCCACAAGGATCGCAGAATGGCTGAGGTGGGGAGTGATGTCTCAAGATGCTCCACTCCAACAACCCTGCTAAAGCAGGATCACTTGCTGCCTCTTGTCCTGTCACTGGGCACCATTCTTGGTCTGACTCCCTCTTCTTTACACCCTTCCATCAGATACTTATAAACGTTGATAAGATCCCCCTGAGCTTTTCCAGGCTAAACAGCTTGAGCTCTCTCAGCCTCTCCTCATGCCGAAGACACCCTGGTCCCCCATTCATCTTTGTGGCCCATCACCGAACTCACTGTAGTATGTCCATATCTTTCTTGTCCTGCTGGCAGTGCTCTTTCTAATGCAGCCTTGGACACTTGGCCACAAGGGTGCAGTGCTGGCTCACGGTCAGTTTGTTGTCCTCCAGGACCTACGCGTCCTTCTCTGCAGAGGTGCTTTCCAGCTGCTCAACCCTCAGAGAGTATTGTGCCACGGGTTATTCCTCTCCAGGTGCAGGACTTTGCATTTCCTAATGTTGACCTTCATGAAATTCTGCTCTGTTTAGTGTTTCTGTGGTTGCTTATTAGCAAAGACTACCTGGAACACTTTTTTGATATCTGCAGTTGTAGCAAGGCTGAATTAAATTTTATGGAAATAGTTCAGCTAATATGAAACTGGCCAAAGGCAGGCGAGAGGCAAAATGAAAAAGAAAGGACAAGCAAAAGGAAAAGAAGCACTCATAACCTGTAGCAAGCTTGTAATATTTATTTTCTCAAAAATGTTAACATAAAAAGGTTCATTTGCTAATCAGTGTTTGGTCAGGCTCATCTATATTAATTGTCTACGAGTGATTCAGCAAGAAGCATTCAGTAGTACACTTGTTCTTCCAGTCAGCTTTCTTCCTCCTTTTCCATGCAAAAAGAAGCCCTTCTGCAGAGTTTCTCTGGGATTATTTTGAAGTAGCTGAACGAATCTGTCCGTGGCACGTACTGCAAAATAGAAGTTCCTTCTTCAGGCTTAACTTAATCCATTTTGAAAGAGTTTTTTTTGTTTTGAGAGAGAAAATCACTGTCTCACCAAAGTGACTGGAAGCTCTTTGTGTAGATGGGCAATTCCTCATGGAATCATCATTTTGTAAACTGAGACTCTGGATATATATATATATATATATATATGGATATATTTTTTTTTGGCATTGCCTGTTTTCCCCTAACTCCAGCTCACAAGACCAAGCCTTTCACTTCTGTAAGAGTTGGTCTGTCCAAACACTGAGAGCAGCAGGATGTTTCCTAGGTTGCCTCTTGTATTTCAGTGCCAATAAAGTAACAAAGCAGAGAGAGATGTGGGAGATAATGCTTATGTGGTGCTTACCATGCTTCTCAGAGACAGGGAAATTCTCTGGCTTGTTGCTTTTAAATTCTGCACTTTTTTTTTTTGGCCAAATGTGTTAACGTGTCAAGGAGGAAAAGGGGATTTTGGTTGAACCTGAAAAATCTAAATTTGTCTTTTGTTTATGTTATGCTCTGTTACAGTGATGCACCTCTTCTCCCAGCTCTACTAGCTCACCCTAAGCTGAATTGACAGTTCCATACCTCAGAGAGAAGGCTGTTTCTGTGCTACTTGTTTAGTGTGCCTGGGATGTTGTCCTGAGTCCTCATTCAGGCCCAGCCAGCACGGGTTCACGAAAGGCAGGTTGTGCTTGTCCAACCTCATCTCCTTCTATGACTGGGTGACCAGACTGGTAGATGAGGGAAAGGCTGTTGATGTAGTCTACTTAGACTTCAGCAAAGCCTTTGACACGGTCTCCCACAGTATTCTCCTGGGGAAACTGGCGGCCCGTGGTCTGGACAGGTACACTCTTCTCTGGATAGAGAACTGGTTAGAGGGCCGTGCCCAGCGGGTAGTGGTTAATGGAGTCATGTCCAGCTGGTGTCCCGTAACGACTAGTGTCCCCCAGGGGTCGGTACTGGGGCCCATCTTGTTTAATATCTTTATTGATGACCTAGACGAGGGGATTGAGTGTACCCTCAGTAAGTTTGCAGATGACACCAAGTTGGGAGGATGTGTC
>WBMW01000972.1:3960086-4006714 GCA_013396635.1 Penelope pileata
TTTTTTTTTGATTGGTTTTGAGGTCACATTTTTCCTACAACCCAGTGGTGTCCAATTTTTGTAATAAAAACATGGCTGTTGCTCAACAACTGTAACATGAATGTTCAGAACTGTGCACAGTTACTGCTGTGGTCTGGCTGTGCTGGTGAGCTCCTCTTCCAGCACCCTTTCTGGCTGATTCAGAAAAATAATCAAATTTTAGGTAGAAGAATACTCAGAAAAAGTCTTGCAAAAAAAAAAGGGGTTTTTTTTTTTAAGAGCTAATAAACTGGATTGAGTCACATTTGTAGTTGCATTACTGATACTGAGTGTACTTCTGCAAACTTGTAACATCAATCCCAATCGGTTGTGTTTTGCAGTTGAGTAACCTAAGTTATGTGCGGTGTCAGCAGAGAGTGTACTTGGTGATCCAAGAATGTGCTGCTGTTCTAAAATTACAGTCAGGTGTGGAACATATTTGCAGGTCCATAAAAAGAGATTTCTGTGAACAATGCCTAGTTGGTTGGTTTGGTAGGGGTAAAAAATTAAGAGAAAGGGGGAGGGGAAAAAAAAAAAAAGGTAGTGATGGGAGTGTGAGATGTCCCTTCTGCCTTGGATGGTGGAGGCTCAGAAAGGCGAGTTAAGTGACCCCACTCCTCACCCCCCCAGAGATGCAGTGCTGTATCTCTAATGACCCTGGCACAGTTGCTCCCAAGTCTCACAGTAGCCTCTGTGTATTGTATGTGGGAAGATGGAGATCCCGATGAAACTGCTTGGTAGGATATTGTTTGTAAAACCAGTAGTAGCAGTGAATTTTTGCCGTATGCGTATACTTCAGCTTTTTTCCACAAAATACAGAATGTGTGTTCTTGGTTTGTTCTGAACAAGAATGTTGCAATTGTCAAATGAGATAAACACCCATTTTGTTTTAAGGAGAGGCTAATTTCTAAATAATTTGTATATATTTTCTAAATAATCAGTATCTCTCATTTTGTTGCTTTAGTGTGTTGTATGTGACAGCTTGTGGAGTTTGCTTTTGAACAGACATCTTCAGCTTTAAATTGAGTCATGTTGCAGAATCAGTCAATGTAAGGCAGTAAGAAAACAACCCAGAGCATCCATGCACAAAAATTATTCTCCTCTTGTCACGCTATATGCAGAAAAAATGTAATTTTATTCTGCTTAGCGAAAAAAAAATGAAGACAGCTTAATGATGCTGTGAAATAATAAATTGGCATTTCTAATCTAGGTTAATATCCTCAGTGATTATATGTATCAGTCATAACTGTATGCTTATTGCTAGCTACTACTGTAGGATAGAATTAAAGTCTTACAGCTCTTGAACCTTTGCAAGCTCATCTTTTTAATTAAAAAAAAATTACTTAATGCATTAACTAAATTACAAACCTGTGCTACCTGTTCTTACATTGTTTTCACAGTCCTTGTTTGGGGTGTTGGAGTAAACTTTTGCACAGGTGCAGTGGCAAGCCAGACTTTACACAGTAAAACACAGATGCCTGGAAACACTGTTCTCATCTGTGCACTTTTAATCAATTTTTACCCCGCGTTTAAAATGTTACACGCGAGAATTGCAGCCCAACTGCAATTGTCCAACTCTCGTTGGATGTTTCCATGCCTCTGAGGTGCGAGAGGTGGGTTACATTGGGTTTAAATGGGATTAACCAGAGTTACACAAATAATTTACCTGCGAGCCTTTGCTTTGTGAGTCCTGCAGTTTTACAAGCCCAGTCACTGCATCACAAATGATAACTCCAGTTTTGTTTGTTAGCTTTATTATGAAATGTCCACAAAGCCAAGTGGTTTGGATTTTTGTTTTCCCGAGGCCAGTTCTTCATAAATTAGACATTTGGAATGTGTCCACTTTGTTCATTCCAGCCAGTTTCTGACCAACAGTTTCAAGAGCAGACCCCTCCCTGGTCGTATTAAAATTAAAAGAAATGGATCAGCTCAACCCAGATGCAGCAAGGTTCCCTCAGCTGAGCACAGAGGAGCTGCCATGGTATGATGCTTCCTCACACCCTGGTACTGACTCTGCCCTCTGTGGGCTGTGAGGTGGGGTCCTGTTGGTTTTGTATTAACCCAGCAGTGCTACCACCAGGGACAGCTCAGACATTTTTGGCACTCTGTGCCATCGAATGGCCCAGGCACAGCAGCAGTGAATTGATGCAGGCGAGCAATGCAGCTTCATCCTGCCTCTCAAAGTCAGGAACTCCCTGATTTCTAGGTGGATTTATCTAAAGTACTGCAGCTTCTGTTTGTTCTCACTGGGAAAAGGTCTTTTTTAAGCAGCCTGATTTCTACAGGTACTTGGTGATCTCAGCTGTCAGTGGAAACTGGAAAGCCAGGAGCATTGGGCATCTCTGCTACCAGTTTGAGTTTTACTCTGCTGAAAGTCTCTCTAGCCATACAACTTCTCAAGCCTGGCCAACGTTTCTGGTGTAAGGAGTTCCCCTCTGGCTTTGTATGAAAACAGCCTGCAAAATATGGTTGAAAATCTGTAATATATATAAAAAAAATTTTTTTGGTTTAGAGTGGTATAAAAACAGTGAATTTAAAAACTCCTTTGTGTTCTCTGAAAGCCATTCTGTCATGTAAAGCTATTCCTGTATCTGGGTAAATCTCCTGTGATCGTATCAGAAGTTTAAAAAAAAATTGCAGTGGAAGAACTTTCACACAGATGAGCAGAGGATCTGGATGAGCAAGGGAAGTGTTTCTTCTTTTTAGCAGCTAGATGCTGACAAGGGCTGAGTATTCTTGGTTCTGGGTCACTTCGGGAGGAGAGGGTACTCAGCACCTCCCCAAAAAGTCTTGCATCCAATTTTAACCTGCCATTAATATTCAGGTCCATATGTTTTTGCTGCAAGGTGATGTTGCCTCTGAAAAATGCATGGTTTCAGCTGCTCTGAGAACTCAGTCGTGCCTCCCATTAAGCCAGCACTGATTGCGTGGAAATTACCTGCTGGGTGGTGATGTTCTTCAACTGTGAACTAATGATTCATTTTCAGGTTGATTATTTAGCTCATGTCTCAATGGCTGTTTTTCTTAGGCATCTTGGCTCACAGCTTTGTGAATTGGAAAAGCTGATAGATAAAATGATGATTGCAGAGTTTTCAACTTATGCTCGCAATGATTTAAATAGACCCCTAGAAGATGATTGCCAAATTCTAGAAGAGGTATGTCTGTTATTGAAATAAACTGTCTGATGAATATGTTTGCATCTGTAACGTACTTAATTAACACCAGCTAATTCATTCAGGTCCCTGGTAGCAACATTATCATCTCATATAATTTTTCGTCCAAATTCCCCCCTGCACCTTTCTGCGCTTGGTCTAATTAAGTAATCGTAACTAACTGTATGGAATTGCAATCCAACATTACTTTACTTTTTAAAAATGATGAGTTCTCTTTTAAACGTGTAGTGAGTTTTAGTTTGGACGGTTTATGAACCTCATCATGTGAGTGGAAAAGAACATGGACCCTCGTATCTGTTTGGCTACAAAAACTCAATTTTATGGTGAAAGTTGTGCATGCTGTTCTTATTCTGCCTCCCTGTGCACTTCAGGGTGCTTATAGCAAGCATGTGATTGCTCTGAATGCATACTTCATTTGCAGGGTGTCTTCCTTTTGAAGATCATGAACTTCTGAAGATTAAGCCATTGTGATGGCTTTCAAGCCAGGAAAAGATTTTTCTGGATTTTTGCTGTACGATTCTGCATTAATTGCTACACCCCATTAACTATTTAGTCTTGTAAAATGGATGGGTTTCATGACATGCTGACTGGCAGCAGTGTCTAGATGTCCCCATTTCTGCCTTACAGCTTCTTCCCACCTCCGTGCAGCAGTGTGATAGCTTCTCACTTGTGCTGGTGCAATTGTGGTTCGTGTCGTTCTTGCTCGGGCAAGGAAACATTAATCTTAGGAACTAAGTATGTTTTTAAAAGCACAATTGGATGAGCACAACTGAGGAAGAGGAATGACAGAGGCTGGGAGGAAGGGGCCCCTTCGGCTGGTGTAGCCACAGGAAACTTTGTACCATTAAATCAGGACTTTAGCATCAAGGCACTGAGCTGGTGTAAATTCTGTCCACCACGAGTTTGATTCATGAACTCTTACAGTTTTTTACAATTGTTTCTTCTCCTCACCTTGGTATTTTTAGTATGTTTCTTTTTCTTGATAGGAGAGACTTGTATCACTAGTGTTTGGACTTTTAAAGCAAAGGAAGCTAAATTTTTATGAAATATATGGAGATGAAATGATTATTACTGCAAAGAACATAATTAAACAGGTAAGCCAAATGTTTCTAAGTTATCTCACAAGGTTACCTCAACCTCTTAAAAATGTTTTTTGTTTGTTTAAGTAGTTAAGAATGACTGATGAAATTTTTTGAAATATATCTTAGGCTTTTTTTTTTTTTCCCTTATTTATCTTGAGAATGATTGTGCATGCTATGAAACTCAGCAGCAGTTAAAAAGAAGCTAAGGTCTTTGTGTTGTGTTTCCCCTTTATTTGACAGTGCGTGGTTAATACGGTATCGCAGATAGAAGAAATAGATACAGAAGTGGTTGTTAAGTAAGTATACAGCTAGTTGTGTTTGGGGATTTTCTGTGGTGGGTGGGGGATGGGAGGTGGATGTTTCTAGCACAGATTAACCATTCTCATTTTTGCTTCAATTTCCATATAATAAAGGATTGTCTTTGGGTTTCACCTTAAGCCTATGCTCCTGTCCACCTCTGTGAAGATCTCACGTGTTCCTCTTCTCATTCAGACTGTAACGTTACAACTCTTTCCCTTAAATTTAAGTACTGCAATTCCCTGAACCTCACTGCATGCAGCCTGCGCTGCTGTGTGTAGGCATATGTTTCCTAACTGCTTGAAAGTGTTCCCTGTTGTTATGACGTGGGATTTGGCGTTAAAACGTGTTGGTAGTTTCAGTACGTTGCACATGAATGAGAGTAGGAGCTGCCTGGGAGGAGCTCAGACAACACCAGCTCTAAAAATGGCCAGCAGGAACCTCACGAAGCCCAGTGCCACGTCCTGCACCTGGGAGGGAGCAGCCCCTTGCAAGATGAGAGGCAGAGGCTGGCGGGCTTAGAGCAGCTTTGCATAGCCGGACTGGGCATGGCATCATTTCTAAACATTGTGGATTTGTTCACCATTCTGCAGCTGGGCCCTAACTCTGTATTTCAGGGTTTAACTTCTGTTCGGTCACTGAGTTTTCTGCCCTCTGCCACAAACAGCTGACTTGCACCTTACTAGAAGTGGTCTCACTGCAGTGCAGCAAAATGAGTTTAGTAACACAGCTGTTGTAATACTTGCAAAACATTTTTGATTTTTCTTGCAGTCTCATTTTTTTCATCTGATTTGTGAAAATGTTGTTAACCCCCCCTTGATGGTAACACATACTTATCTCAGGGAAAAGGGCATTACGCCCTAGAAAAGCTAAATGGCAAATCTGAGGCTTTCATTTTTCTAGCATGAACTATCTTTATGCATCTTCTTCCCCATTCCACTTCCATACACTGTGTTAATCGTGACAGTTGTTCAGGTGACGTCTGTTGTCTTACCAGATAAATCTACACAGTTTTCCTTATAGTTACAATTCCATTTAAATTCTCCATATCCATGAAGTCAGCATTGTTAGTAAATATTTGCTGTTTACTGAATTTTAGGCTTGCAGACCAGATAAGGATGATGAATTTTCCTCAGTGGTTTGATTTACTGAAGGATATTTTTTCTAAGTTTACTATCTTCCTCAAGAGAATAAAGGTAAGACATTAATTTGCCAAGATTTTCATGTAGCTGGTTCAGACGTGAAATAGAATGAAGTTTTAAGGTGTTCATTTCTGACTATGGAGTTCAAACTTTTGATTGAAAGAGGGATATGTGAATATCGGCATCCAGGGCAAAAATGATTAGTGCTAACAAAGAGAGCATTGGGAAGGAGATAACACCTCTTGTAGCCTGATTACATCCATTTCAGGCTGCTGGGGATTAGGACAGAACTTTTGTATGTGTTAGATTGCTCCAAATGAGGTTTCTTTCACCATTCTCAGAAACATCTGATATTGGTTACCATCAAAGACTGATGTGTCTGCCTCTGAATGCTAATTAAACAATAGAAAATAAACCCAGGATTTAGTTTGATTTTGTGGGTAAAAGAAAATCTTTTTCCAGTGCGAGCTTGTTTTACAGGGTTTTGATTTTTTTGTAATAGAAGTTGTATTTGAT
Source organism: Penelope pileata (assembly GCA_013396635.1). Lineage (NCBI taxonomy): Eukaryota > Metazoa > Chordata > Aves > Galliformes > Cracidae > Penelope > Penelope pileata. The sequence goes on from WBMW01000972.1 coordinate 3,966,315, forward strand.
TCTAGGCAACGTTAAATACTATCCGTAGCGTGGTTCTCTTGGTTCTAGACAAGAACCAAAGAACCAGGGACCTGGAGGACACCTTACAAAAGAACTCTGTTAAAGACAGCACAGTGGACACGGAAGTGGCGTACCTGACTCACGAAGGCATGTTTATAAGCGACGCGTTCGGTGAAGGGGACCTCCCACCTGTAGCAGCTGACACTACCTCTCAAAGAAACACTTCTCCAAACAGCGAGCCCTGTAGCAGCGATTCAGTCTCTGAACCAGAATGCACTACTGATTCATCATCCAGCAAAGAGCAAACGTCGTCTGTTACGCCAGGAGGAGTGGAGATTATGTGAGTACATGCAATAGCTGCCTCGCCTGGACAGCCTGTCAAAAACAGGCTGTTGGGTGCAGGGGTTGTTGCTGTGCTACAAAACTTATTTGGGAGGAATGTGCTTTTCTAGGGAAATGAGATGAAATGGCTCTCTGCCAGCATCACCCCTGTAGACTGCCACTGGACCGCACAGGCCCTGGCTCACCTTTGTTTTGTTAGCTTTGTTTTCACCTCTGTATGGTGGTACAGGGACTGATGTCACTTCTTATAGAAAAGGTCCCATTCTCCTGTCTGCTCTGCTGGGGAGCCTTCTTCCATGAAGAGCAGGGGAGATGCAAGTGTACCCTACATGAAAGACAGCTCGCTTGTCATGGCCTTCATTGGTAGAGGCACCTCTGTTCCCTGCACACATTTGCTATGGCTAATTTTTTCTACTTTTTAAGCTGACTTCATGGAATACCTCTTGTGCATTGTAGAGAAAATCTGCTGCTCATTGTCAGCTCTGTGACTTGTGTGGTTAAACAAATGCACCTCAGGGCTTTGGTAACATAGGCAATGCTGCCCTGAGGTGTGCCTGACTCCGGAGCTGTAACCTTCTTGCCGACCTTTTATGTGCTTCTTATTCATGGCTGTAAGTCAGCTACCAGACATAACGTGTGGGACTCAGCTATGAGCCTCTTCAAAAGCCAACATGTCTGGATACAGAGTTTTATGATGCAAAATTGAAATACACTTCTTACCCTGCTGGAAGATGGAAGGCAGCAAGTGGCCTGCTTGCTCCTGCTGATTGGTGTCTACAGCCGTGTGTCGCTTTTGATAGGGACCTTCCTCCTCCAAATCACAGTGCTGAAATGAATTTAAAATAAATATGTTGCGTTAAAAAATGGTTCAGGTTATTGTATGTCTGAACACCCGTCCTATGCTGGGAGAAAAATGCAATGTGAAGAGGAGCCCGAGGGGTTTCAGTGAAGAACAAGGAAGGAACAAGCAGCTGGCCTGGAGAGACCAGCCAAATTAGCTAAAAATAGACCGCTCAGACAGGGCTCTCCAGCAACAATGGAGTTTCAGAGACTGATTGTGAAACTTTGTTCAGAAAGGGACTTGCTTCACTGCTTTTCTGTTTTCCGTTGTGCCTCTGCTCTGTGTTTGGAGAAGGCTAATAAGTTACGCAATCACAGCTCTGCTGCGGTGCAGCGTCCTGGGTTTTCTCCCTCATCTCACGCTGTCAGCACTTGAGCAGCCAGACCAGACCAGAAGATTGTTGTCTTAACTAGTTAGGTGGATGGCAGAGCTGTGCTACGTGCTAGCTTCAAAATGGTAGACAAGCCACCAAATTATTTTTGAAAGGCGCAGGCTGAAGAGCCTGAAGGTTAAAGAGCAAGCAGGATGATAGCCTGTAGGCTGAGGCTGTGGGAGTGCAGAGTGGTTATGGTAGGCCTTATACGTGTGTTGGAACTAAAATGCTGTGTGTATCTGTCATACACTTGTGATGCTCAAATGTTAGAGGAGCTGGGTGAAGTTTAACTCAGCAAACGTTATTTATTATATTAGTAATGGCTGCATGTTTTTTAACTAATAGTGATTAGGATATTAAAACAAAATACAAGGACAGTTCAGTAGTGTGTTTGCTTGTCACAAGGACTGACATGACACTGACAGCAGCTTAGATGGTCCCATCTATACAAAGTGACTTTGGTAATTAAATAACCGTCTGTATTTGACAGCTGCTGCAAAGCTCTTTCCTCCTTCAAACTGTGAGCAGAAATACTGTTTTCTATAAATTGATGCTTGAGCAAATGGTTCTGTCATTTGTAGGATCAGTGATGACATGAAGCTGACTGAACTGGAACTGGGCAGGCTGGCAAATAATATTCAGGAGTTGCTGTATAACGCTTCTGATATCTGCCATGATCGTTCAGTCAAGTTCCTCATGGCAAGAGCAAAGGTAAGGAGCCTGGATCAGACTGTGGGTGATGTCTCATCCTTAATGAGAAGTTACTCCAGTCTGCTGGCTTAACGAGCGGGACTTCTGGAATAGCTTTCTCAATTGGAATTAAGTAACTGTTCCCCCTGTCACAGGTGCTTGATGTTAATTAACGCCCAGAGCACATAAGCTTTAAGGCATCGTGTCGTTGTAAAGCGGTGTGGGTTTTGCTGCTTTTTAATATTCTGACCTGCTGTCTTTGAAGCTCCATGCAGAGAACGCATGTCTGTGACAAGACAGCTGCTTGTGCTGCAGTCCGCCTGCTCTGTCCATTTAGGATCAAGTAATGTGCCTTTAGAGCACTAGTAGCCCTCAGACATGCTGACTAGTTCATTCTTGACTTCTCTGAACGTTTGTGATGTTACGTCTCCTTACAGTTGGTTTCCTTGCATATAGGGTGGCTTCCTGGAGAAGCTGAATTCCAACGAGTTCGTCGCTCTTTCTCGCCTGATGGAAGGCTTTATCTTAGATACTGAGCAGATCTGTGGCAGAAAAAGTATGTCCTTGCGAGGAGCGCTTCAAAGTCAAGCCAATAAATTTGTGAATAGATTCCATGAAGAGAGGAAGACAAAGCTAAGGTATCTCTGTGTAGAAGACCTTCATGTTGTTACGTGAATAATTTTTATCAATCCCATGCCATGCAAACATAAACCTTTCGTTGCCTGGATCACCTGTAACCCAGTCGGACTCCAGAGAGGTGGGGTGGACAACCGGTATACAACACAATTATCTTTAATTGTTTTGGGCTTTTACAGTTTTCATAACAGTTTCTCTAAACAGGTTTGTTCTGTGGCTAGATAAATAAGGACAACGTGTAGCTACAATAAGAACTCAGGGCAATCTTGTCCTTCAGTGTCGCTTCTATCTCAGGAGTTGAGGTGAGGGGGACCTCTAAGAAAAACAAGAAGGAAGAAAACCCACTTAACCAAACAAACAAAAAATCCACGCACACCTCATTAATAAATAAATAAATAAATAAAAAACCTACCTATGCTTGGGAAACAGTCTTCCCAGTAACGCATGTCAAGTCCTTTTGTTTTCATTCATCAAAAGCATCAAAAGGTGGAGTATTTCCACGTTATGTCAGTGGCAGTGATCTCATAAGGATCTTTATTCTCTAGTGGGATCCTTTGTACTCTTTGATGCTTAGAATGAACGAACTGTGAGATCTCTAGGCCAAGAGGATGATTCTCTGATTTCCTACTGCCAGTCACTGGGCACCTCTTTCTAATGAGGATTAATAACGTAACGTTTAGGGCCACTGGCTCTTTTTATGTTGCTGTAAGTTTGATTCAGCAGCAGTGCAGGCTAGAGAGGTGTCGAGACAAGGTATTTCATTTTCTCAGCCTCCTTTCCTTGTCTTTATAACTAGCCTGCTCTTGGACAACGAGCGCTGGAAGCAAGCTGAAGTTCCTGCTGAGTTTCAGGATCTTGTCGATTCTGTGTCAGATGGCAGAATTTCTCTCCCTGAAAAAAAACCAACAGGTACGTACCTTGCAGTTCTGAATTTAAATGTGGCATCAGCAAATGGTGCTGTTGTAGGTTGACAGACATATTCTGATGTCACTCTTGATCTGTACTTGCTTTCTGTACTAGAGGGGAGATCGTAAAGAAGGTTACACTTTTTTCTTGTTATCAGTGTTGAAACTTGGGCTGGCTTTGAAAGGTTCTTGTTGTTTTATCTTTTGAAAACCTGTTTAAGTGTTAGCACGGGAAGGGAGCTACTTTTTTGTGCTAGTATTCCCAGTGTGTAGAGGCATACAGCTCGTGCAAAAATGTAGTCTTTCCCTCAGAGCATATCACAGAAGTGCTGCAAGGGACTGAGGAGCACGTGTGTGTGCTCAGCCCCCCTTGTGTAATGCAGTGCTTGCTCCTTTCTCCTGCTTCATGTGCCAGCTGTTAAATGAAAGACAGCGTGCTATGTGGCTGCTCATGGAAGTGAAAACTTGTGTATGCTCAATTATTTACCTTGCCACAGAAACCTCATTTAACCTCAGACAAGTCATGGGAGTGCATAATGCATTCTTACCTTGTTGTGGGGATTCTCATCCAGTGTTGCAGTGATAAATGTGTGTGAACAACCAGAATGGGAAGAAAAGATATGTGGAGGGGAAGGAAAATGGCAATAGATGAGAATACAATGATGTCATGGTGCAGAAACCCTGTCCCCTCCAGAAGGAGCACAGCAGAGATGTGTGTGTTGCCTAGTACACTCTCCAAGTCACGGAACACGACAGCAATGCTCATCAGCTGTTCCTCCTAAAGAAGCTTTTGCAGCTTCCTTCAAGAAGTTAGGAAACTGGAGGCATCAAATTTAGCATGAAAAACTGCATCAGTAAGAGCTTCTGCTGTGAAGCCTGAGGGAAGAAGTGGTCTGAAGCTAAACTATTAATATACATAGCAAATGATTATAGAATGTACAGTGGAAAACCTAGTGGTTTTTTTCTGCATTTCTTCTTGTGGTGTATTTGAAGCTTCTAAATCTGTAATGTCTGTGTGACTTCGGGGGATTTTTGATCTACAATTCCTTCTGTATTCCAGTAGGTCTGACAAATAAGGTTACTTATATTAATTATGATGGGTAACACATTTTTAAAATAGAGCAGTATCCCAAGGATTGATTCGTTGTTTTCAAACTTGGGCAAGGGAACACTTGATTTCTAGAAACCCGCATTTTTTTGTACTTGTTTCTAGTTAAACTCATCCTTTTCTTTTCTTGCTACAATGCTTAGCTACTGAAGAAAGGAAGCCAACTGAATTCCTTATTGTTGAAGGACAAAAATACGCAACTGTTGGGTAAGATGTGCTCTTTTCTCTTAGCAGTGAGTTAGGTGACAAGTGTGTGTTATTTTGTTTAGTGTTCATCACAGTTCTGCTCATAGCTTTAGCAATCTTATTTAAATAACAAGAGAACCTTTCCTTGCACAGATCAGTTTCTTTTTAGTTCCTGAACAGTTATAAAGCTTCCCAAGCTCTTCTGTGTATTAAAATGCTGTTTCTTCTCTGAATGGCCACTCTAAAACTTATTATTTCACTTGATTTTTGCAATTATCTCATGAAAACACTTATTTGTGAAAATGTAGATGTATCATCATAGCCTATCGTTTGCATTTCTTACAATGTAGGTTCTCTCTGGCAAAATACAGAAGTCCTCTACTGAATGATTGCTTATCATACTCAGAATAAGAAATAAGATACGAGCTGTCTCAGAAGCTGCAGTCCATATTTCCTGGTAGCCTGGTTGCTTTGGGTTTGAAAGCAGTTTCTTACAGCTGGCTGTACCAAAGATAGTTTAAAATACGTAGCACTCCCAGATTTCTTTCATTCAAAAGCATTCTGTACTTCCAAAGACTGAGAGGCTTAAGCATTAAATATGCACGAGAGTGTTTTTAAGAGGGAGTGTAACCTGGAAGATCTCACTCTCCAGAGTCCTAACATCAATTTACCCCAAACTGAAACAGAAAAGTGCTGATTTACATGCTGTCTTTGACCAGCTGTCATTTCATGAGTTGCTTCATGATGATGTGCCCTTGTTCAATTAGGAACAGAAACTGGTGGCTCAGAGCTTCCGTGCCAGCCTACTGATAGCACTGCAACAGAGAATTTCAGGTCAAGTAGGAGTGTTTGAACACAGTTCAAAGGATAAAATTTCCTTAATAGACTGTCTATTTGATAGTTCATCTCTGCTCGTTTGAAACTTTATTATTAGCTCTGTGAACCAGTTTTCAGCTTCATATTGGTGCAAGTGCTGTTCTGCACACTAGTACACACGTTTTCACTGTATTTAATTAAATAAGATGCATTTGCCAAAAAAAAGCCTAGGTGTTCCCCTAGAATTCTCCAGGTGTTTGTTTGCAGTGATTGTTCAGTTTCTTTCTGTGCTCTACTGCCTAAAGGAAGAAACTTTATTTCTTGAAGTGTTGGTTTATTTTCTCTGAACATAAGAGGTAGCCTCAGTTTTCTTGCCTTCTGTGTATTTGAATCAAAAGGAGTGTACCTGCTCCTTCCAGTAGCTCCCAAATTCTCCAGCCCCCGCTGAACTGATGGGATATTGCAGATATTCAGCATCTTTGAACATCTGGTGCTGTTTCTTGGTAGCTGCCTTCTCTCTTTTTGGCTCCTCGGTATCCATTGCATCCTTTTCAATGGTTATTGTTGTCTCTAGGCTGTGGTGTTTTGTACTTGCTCGATATTGTCCAGTTAGACAGGAGTATAAAAAAGGAGGTTTAGATTTTTCCCCAGCTGACATCCACGTGGAGACTTCTAGTTCCAAAATAGTTATTTTGGAGATTTAAAAAGTTATGCCAATGAACATCAGAGGTTTTCTCTCGTATGTTAGTACTTTTTGCACATGCTGCCTCTGAAATGAGTGTTCTTTATATCTTTTTTGCGTTTCGCTTGTACCTCAGGCCATTTAGTGGGTTTATTTAGTGCTATGACCTCCAGCATTAGGTGGCTTTCTGTCAGTAGGACTGGCCTGCTTGTAATTTTCAGCATCTTCTGTGCACGGAGATAACGTATTTGGCTGTTTCCTCTCTTGCAGGACAGTATTGCTGTTAATAAGAATAATCCTCGAGTATTGCCAGTGTGTGGATAACATTCCTTCCATCACGACTGACATGCTCACCCGCCTGTCTGATTTACTGAAGGTAAGATTCCAATTGTGCTGTCTGTTCTTGTGAAGGGTATTGAGGGCAGTGAACATGCCTTCTTCTAATGCTTCACGTGCTTTTGTGACTTGACATAAATGATGCAAATTATCTAGAAATGATTGCATTTGTTACTGTGCCATAAGGTAGGCCTGTAAGCTAAGGGCACGGAAGATGCCATTTGTTGTGTGGGGAAGGCTGTCCTTCCTCTTCACCTGGGATGTTTGAAATCCCATCCAGTAGTGTTTGTTGTGGCTGCCTGCCCTTCAGGCAGGATGTAGGATTAATGCTGCTGACAAAGAAGCAATTTGATTCCATGCATCACAGAGATGTATCTACATTCAGGAAGGAGACCAGTCCCTTGATTTCTACAGGTCAGTAGAAGGACAGTCAGTAGGAGCATGGAAAGTAGTATGGGATGAAACTGCTGCTGTAAAACATAAAGTTGATGAAAGACCAGGCCCTTTTTTCATTCCTTTCTCCCTAGAGAAGAGCACATACTGCAAGGTGATGCAAATAGTAATAAAAGAAGCACTTGAATGCATGTAAAAATTTCTTATATATCCAAAGCTTACCATTTAGTTGATTTCGAGGTTTTCAGTTCTGTCTTTGCCCATGAAGATTATATTGGGTATTGAAGTTCTGAGCATAAGCATGAGTGATGGAAGACCAGCAGATTCTACTCTGAAAAAGTATGTTTTACGTAAGGGGGCTGAAGGGGAGGGAAACATACCTGGGGAAGTGGACCTTTAAGTAGTATCCTCCTTTTGGTAGTCCTCATCTGAGTAACCAGATACAGGAACACTTCCTGTAGTCATCATTCGTTGGTCATCCACAAACCTTTCCCCTTTTAAGTACCATCCAAAGAGAAATGAGTCAGGCTGGGACTGGAGGTGTTCTTCTTTCTGCCTCGTTCTCAAGATGCTGCTTCATGCAGGACTTGCAGCACTTTTGTGCAGGCAGGCAGAGCAGCAGCTGCTGCCTCTGGCTTGACCAGATTTGCATCTCTGTGTTACTTCTTTCTCCCTACCACATCTTGTTGTAGCTCAGAGTAAATGATTCGTGTTTTATTGCTTGGTGCCTAGGCATCATGTGCAGTTGAATTATTGTAGTTCCTGTCTCTTTGGCAGTGAGGTAACCATCAGAAAGGTGACAAAAAGAGCTAGCAAAAACGAAAGCACTTTTTTTTTTTTTTTTTTTTTAATGCTTTGGACAAAACAAGAGCCACTCAGGGGTGTCCTCACAGGTCACTACCATTTGTTTGACAACTGTCAGAGGCAGCAGGTTGGGAAGGCAGCAAGACTCTGTGTTGTAATTGGAAGCTGTAAAGTGCTTTCTGGGTGATGAAACTGAAGCTGTGGCTGTAACCAGAGGGAAATGGCACGGGTGTGTGAACAAAAACACCATCATCGTTACTGCAGTTCAGCTGGCACAGACAAGAGAAGGTGTGTAGCCATGGTACCAGCATGCAGAAATGCTTTCCTCCAGGCAGGCACAAGGAGGAGGTATTGCTCTTTTGATGTTTCAGATGTGCTACTTCCTCACTGCTTTGTTTGCAGCAGGCCATCCGATCAGTTAGTAATATCCGCAAAAGCCAGGGGAGAGTATGTGTCTATCCCCAGTTACTGAGCATGTTTTTAATGGTCTGCCACGCAGTCGATGAGCTGGTGCTAACCTAAGCCAAATACCTCGAGGAGCTCAGGCTGTGCAGGATGTCTGTCTTTGGCTCCATGGATCTACTTCTGCAGTCCACCAGGAGGCATAAGAAAAGGTTCTGCTTTTCAGGAGGAAGAGAGAAAGTGGATGTCAGACGGCTTCAGATCCTGCTTCTGTCCGAGAGCAGAGCGGGTGATGCTGCTGTCAGGTCAGGGGCCTCGTGTAGCTCAGGTTCCATCGTGAGCGCTAGGACTGGGTGACTTTTCTGGCCCCACACTCACCATTCCGTTCCCAGACTCTGCAGTCCTCAGTTCTGTGATGGGTTTCAGGCAGTGGCCAGAAAAATTGTTTCCTGCAATTGCAACCAGCAATTCATATAACACTGGTTTTTGACATGACTTAAAATTATCTGTGCGTCATTTCTTAGATTTCAGCATTCTGTAGTGTAACAAACACAAATTCAGCCACCTCAGCAGTGGTGAAATTGGTGTGTTCAAGTTTCCTGTAAGGGTGAGCAGCGTGAAGGGTGTGGGGCCAGAGTCAGAAACGCGTTCTTTTGATATTTTCCATTCTGGTATTACGCTTCTGCTTTGTCCACCGTACTTAGCAAAGCAGTGAGATCTTACTCTTCACTTTGCCCAGGGCCCTGGTTTGAGAAGTACAAAGCTGCTCTTGTGAGCTGCTTTCAAACTAAGGCTGAGCATGGCCGACCTGCAGCAGGCTGACTTGTTGCTTTATTCTGTACTCAGAAAGCTCACCCAGAGGTCCCATAGAAAAGCAGAAATCAGTCTCTGAACTGAAATCACTGAGTAGCTTTTTATACCTTAATGTAATGGTATATTTTTAATAATAGTATTTTTACTTCCCTCTGAAACTTTCTTGAGTGTTTCAGCACAAGCTGAGTCAAAAAATGTGGGCCAGAGACTACTGAAACTAGTTTTAAAACAAAACAAACAGAGTTCCTTTTGCCTTGCTAGTTATACTCCTTGCTACAAAGCAGTCCAGGATTGTTGTGAAACTCATTTGTTTTACAGTAATCTGTTTAACCTTCTAGAATTCCATACTGGTATTTCTAAACTGTGGTAATGCATAGTTCTTATGCAGTCAGCATACATTTTCATTATTATTACTTTTTGTTTGTTTCGTAGTATTTCAACTCTAGAAGTTGCCAACTGGTGCTTGGAGCTGGTGCATTACAGGTCGTTGGATTGAAAACCATCACTACAAAAAATCTAGGTGTGTATTTCTGTATTTAAAATGTAAATGTTGTACCTTTAGGGTAAGCTGTGTTTGTGTGTGGAACAGGGAGGGTGATAAAACCTTGCTTGTTGGAGGGTGCATCACGTATAAAAGGTAATTGTCTGTTCAAGGGGGGCATAAAAATCCATCAAATCCCTTTGCTGTCTGCCAGATCACTTCAAGTATAAAGCTCCGCTGTGTTAGGTGAGGGAAGCAAACAGGCTGGCAGGTTTTCCATGAAAATGTTTTGACTGTGGGAAGCTGTAGTTATTCTGTCAGCGGTGGCTTTGGCACGCTTGGGAGCTGCTCCGCACTTGGGCCTGGAGGTGGGAGGTGTGTAGGCAGGGGGCTGCAGCCCAGCACCAGCCACACCGTGCGTTTGGCTGAGCCGTGCCGTCCCATCTGCCCTGCGGTGCTGTTCTGGAACAGTGTGTCCACGTACGGCTCCTGTGGGTTGTAACCACATGTCAGCAATGCACAGCATGGTTTCTGTGGGTGGCTGCTGATCCAGTAGTAAGTCTTTATGTGGTTGAGCGTCTCGGTGCAATTAGGTAAATCAGGGCTCTGTCTGCCTGCTGAATCCAAACTCTGATTGGGGCTGTAGATTGTGCAGCTGTTCAGCTGAGCTGACAGCCCAGAGCTACCCGCCTGGGCTGCTTCTGCTGCTGCAGGAGCGAGGGAGAGCCGAGCACGCAGCTCTGTGCTGCAGAAAAGCCTGACATCGTGCTCGAGAACCCCCTCCTCTAAGTTTCAAACCATCTCCTGAAAGGAAGAGCTTTTGGGGACGGGTTGAAATAGGTGCTCGAACCTCCAGTTCCCATGTTTCAGGATATACTGATTGCCGAGTGCATTTGAGTTACAAAAAGAGATTAGCTTGAGGAGGGCACATTGAGAGGCTTCCCCTGAGGGAACACTGGCGTTAGTGTTGCAGCGGACACAAGTGAGCAGGGAGAAGCTGAGTCCAGCTCTTGGCCCCAGGAGGCCTGGCCGGCAGTGCAGAGACCACACTAGCACCACTGTGTCCTGCTGCTGGCTCCAGCCCCGTGGCTCAGGAGCAGCTCAGTGCTGGGAATGCTGGCGGCACCGCAGGCAGGAGCTGGCTCCAGGCAGAGTGTGTGTGTACATGGGTCCGGGGGGCAGTGTCGGTGCCTTGGGAATGTGGCTGCTGAGTCAGGTCTTCTGAGATCTCTCTGATGTCTGCATGTGCTCAGGGCTCAAAATGTCAAGCAGACACTTAAAGCCTCCCGGAAAATGAGTCCCTTATCCCGTGTCTTACAGAGGCTGGGTGTGAGTAGCCAGGTGCTAGTCTGATGTCTTCACTGGGTGGGGTCCTCCAGTGGAACTAAATGCTTACCTCCTTCCTTTTATTTTTTTAAGCATATTAAATTGTGTTAGATCTGTCTTATTCACATTAAAGGCGATGCAGTCTGTACAAAATGACTCTTCTTGTGTAATAATTGTTTTTCCTCTCTCACTTCTGGATTCGCAGCCCTTTCTTCGCGGTGCCTACAGCTAATTGTACACTACATTCCTATTATCAGGGCTCATTTTGAAGCTCGACTGCAGCCCAAGCAGTTCAGCATGCTCAGGCACTTTGACCACATTACGAAGGTAATTCTTCTGGCATTTCCTAATTAAACACGAAGTTCTGCTTTTCAGTCGTGCTCTGAAAAATACGAATGTTGTTAGATGATAACTACAACCCACTTTCTCTCATTGCAGGATTATCACGACCACATAGCTGAAATCTCAGCAAAGCTCGTTGCCATAATGGATAGCTTGTTTGACAAACTATTATCCAAGGTAACGATTTACAGAAATAATTATACGCTCTCTAAATTGCAGTTGGGGTGTCACTGCATACAGCCTAGCTGTTTCAAACGAAGCCTTAAACTTTCCTCATCAGCAGTTGTTTGAACCTCTGTATATACACAAAGCTGTGTGTTTATACAGGTGAATTTGTTTCGTCTCGACGCTCGCCATGCGGGTGTCATTTGTCTTTGTCCCCCAGAATAGTCCCTGTGCTCCTGTAACAGACATGTTTGGGCTGGTGCAGACGCTCTGGTGTTGAGGAGCCAAAGTGCTCTCCTCCCCAGGCAGTTCTGCCCACCAGCAGCTCTTGCCTGTCCCCACGAGCTGGTTCCCATTCCCTGCTCTTGCTGATGGTGCCTCGTGCCTGTCATTTCCTGCAGCTGGGGTAACAGCAAAACCTGCTGAGGAGGAAGAGTGCTTTGCAGGCAGGATCAGCCCATCAACGGGGCTCCAAGCCTGGGGACTGCGAGGCTGCACTTAGTGGGTCCTGCTGTGCAGCAGAGCTGATAGCTGTGCCATTAAGTGCTGGCTCACTTAGAGGCAGAAAACACTGCACTCCTCGGGGCCGTGGAAGAGACTGCCCCAAGGTGGGGCCTGTTGGGCCCGCTGATCTGGTGGGTAAAGTGTCTGAGCTTTTAAAGCTTAGTGGTTTGCTTTGGATCTTATGCTCTCATACTCCTGTCATGTTTGCACTTTCAAAAACACGTTTATGCCCTTTTCTGAAGATGCAAGTAGTGCTCTGTTCCCTGAACAAATAGCAGTTCTATGTGGTAACACAGCTTTTTGATCACTTTTCGTTGTCTTCCTTATGGAAGTAAAAAACAAATGGAAGAATTTTGTTTATTGATTCAGAACAAGTTAGCCCACAGCAGATCAATAACACTGTTTTTGTTCTTGATGGTAATTAGTAAGTATCCATCCCCTGCTGTCCTTCTGTCTTTGCAGCCCGCTCACCTCTTGTGAGCTGGCAGGAGATAGGAACTGAGAATATTCCTCTGTCAGAGGCCTTAAAGGCTTGAGCGAGAGTGACTGGCTCACATGAATGCAACCCACAGAGTACAGAAGAGGAGACCATGTGTTGGTTTGCCTCCTTTCCTAATATATCCCATAATTTGGTTCATCTTGTTCCTGCAGTAATGAAATCTTGGCACTGAAGGCAGTGAAGAACATAAAAACATTGGAAATTTGCAAATGGCCGTGCCAGTGCAGCCATGCCAGTATCGTCTTTGCTGTGCAGTTTTTTGTGAGGGTCCAGGCACTTCAGTGGCTGGTGGATGAAGTGGTCATCTGCTGCTAGGTGTGCAAGTCTGAATGGATAAGCGAGTGAGTTCCATAGCGGTGCCATGCCTAGTGTCATTAAAAACCAAATTGTGCAGTCTGGAAGCCACAGTGCTTTGTACAAGAGCCCAGTTTGTCCCAGTCAGTAGGACACTGGCCTGGTCCTCAGGCAACATGGACATGTTGCTTTGGCTTCCCCGAGCCCTGCAGAGCAGGAAGGAGCCCATGCCGTCCCGCAGCGATGCGGCTGCGTGCTCTGCGTAGGTCCTGGCATCTCTGTTGGCTTTGGCAGAGGTAAAACAAGAAGGGGGGGGTGTAACAGCTCTAATCAACTATTTATAAAGAGAGAGGCTTTTAAAAAGGGATCCATGTTTGTGGAAAAAGTCCAGGTGGAGTTCTTAGCTTCTCTTGCAGCTTGCTGCCTTGTGACTGCTTGGAAAGAAGAGCAGTGAATTTTTGTTTGATCCCTCGCGGTGTTACCCACTGTTGACCTTAGCTGGAGATAAAAATGGCCAGCTGCTCACAGGGCTGGGGCTCATGTTTCCTCCTGGTGCTGCTGCTCTTCCCCTGCCACAATGGGGAGTTTGGTCACGCAGGAGCCATGGCAGCAGCTTGCCAGTTCCCTTTGGCTTTGCACCGTCCTGGTGAATTGTAAATCGTTGGTTGCCCAACTCTAACGTCCCGAGGCACAGTCCTGCGTGCTGGCAGAGAGCAGGGCTCCTGCAGCAATGGGCACTATTTTTGTGCTGTTTCTCCTGTTAGTCATTGGTTTGGCTTTTCCTTAAAGGATGTTTCAAAACTCCCCATTTCATCTCCCATTGGGGCAGGCTTTGCTCTCTTTTGCAATTCAGAGTAGTGTGTGAGCGAGCATATCTCCTCCTGTGTGCTGGTAAATCATTTAGTTCTGGTGAGTCAGCTCTTCCTCTGAACTGTGCAAGCCTCTGCGGGGAAGCATCACCCCTCGTAAAAGGGAGGTACCAAAGGCAACCAACAAAAATAATGAGCAAGGAGAAGCAATTAAAACTAACAAAGGTGAACGGAGATGAAGTTGGAAATCTTCAAATTTCATCCTGGTTTGAGTGTGACTGTTTGTTTACACAGCAGGAAGTGCTAAAAGATCAGTCCTGTGACGACCCGTGGGTGAACAGCAGCAGATCGTGCCTGTTTCCATTTGTGGTAGGCTGAGTGAACCTGGATTCACGGTACCATTAGCAAAGCTTCAAATGGCTGTTGGAAATTCTCCCATATGAACCGTTCTACTGGGACAGAAAGGAGTAACTGGTTTTGTTTTTATTTCCAGTATGAAGTGAAAGCTCCTGTTCCTTCAGCTTGCTTCAGGAATATCTGCAAGCAAATGGCAAAGATGCATGAGGCTATATACGATCTCCTTCCTGAGGAACAAACTCAGGTGAATGTTACTTTTGAAATTCATGTAACACCTCTTCTGCAAATGCACATACACGGTAACAAGAGAGACTTCTGCTTTATCTGCAGGGGGGGAAATCTTTGAGATTTTGTAAAACCTACATGCTGGAGGGGTTGGCAGCAGTTGTGCAGACAGCTTGGTCTGAGCTGCAGCAAATGGTTGGATGTGCAGGGGGAGCAGTGAGACACACAGAGTGAACTGCAGCAATTGGAGCTACAGTTTAATGTCCCAGAGAAGAGGATATTCCATTCAGGAATTAGTGCTGAAATTCTGTGCAAATGGCAGCACTTAGCGGCTCAAATACAGCCCTTGTTTGGAATTCTTCTGTAACACTGCTCAAGGAAAGTAGGTTCTGAAGGTCCCAAGTGTATTGTGCAGCTAGACTGTACCAGATGTGCTGCTTCAGTGTTTTGCTGCAGTTAGTGCTACTGCAGAGCTGTAAATCTAAGGGCAGGAAGGACTGATAAAGTTGCTGAATGTGCTGAATTGTTGTTTCTCTTTTATGCTAAATTAAATGTTCCCTTCAGAGTGCTGTTTCCACTTCCTCTTTGGGGGGAAAAAAAGGCTTTAAATGGTTATAGTTCAGGAGAAAAGATTCATTCTCTTCTAGCCTGAGTGCAAGACGCTAGATGCTTCAGACAACAGGGAAAGAAAAAAAATCATGTTCAAAAGAAATCGTCCTGTAAGTGCACAGTGTAAGAAATAAGCAAGGGTGTATTCTGTCCCGTGTGTGATACGCTGTACGTGGCCAGCAAGAGCAGGAGGCCTCCTGGCATGTGGGAAAATCACGTGAATTGCTTGAACGGAAGAGTTCAGATGTTTGCAGCGTGTTCTCTGTAGGCAGTGGTTCCTCATTCTGGTATTTTTTTGTTTGTTTCTTCTAGATGTTGTTTTTAAGAATTAACGCAAGCTACAAACTTCATCTGAAGAGGCAGCTGGCCCACCTCAATGTGGTCAATGACGGAGGACCTCAGAATGGGTGAGTTTCAGCACTTTTTTACTGCTTACTTTAAATGGGCAGGTGTTGTCCGCAGGAATTTATAAACGTGGAGTGTGCCTGCATTCTCCTTCTGGGTATTTGTTTGGAGCTTTCTTACACTAAAAGACACGACTTGCACCTTCTTATAGTAACTATTGGAATGCAGTCGGCTTGCTAATAGGTTGGGAGCTGGGCACAGAATCACAGAATCCTTAGAGTTGGAAGAGACCTGTAAAGGTCATCTGGTCCAACTCCCCTGCAACGAACAGGGACACCTACAGCTAGATCAGGGTGCTCAGAGCTTGGTCCAGCCTGACCTTGAGTGTCTCCAGGGACGGGACTTCCTCCACCTCTCTGGGCAACCTGTTCCAGTGCTGCTGGCAGCCTGCTGTGAGGCTGGGTAGGTCTCCTCAGTTCGTGGAGTGTTTTTTCTCCTTCAGTGTGACAGCAGTAGCCACAGTTTAATTTGTAAGAACTGCGTGATTCATGAAGTAGTTTTAAAATGTGGATGATGACTCATGGTTCTAGCAAAATAGGAAAAAGTAGTATTTCACCTGTGCTGCTACACAAATTCCTTTTACAGCAGAACTAGAGATTTGGAATAGGGATTATGCTCAGCGAGCTCTTCCCCTTTCCTGCCCCAGAACAACCCTCCATCTCAGCAGTGATCAGTGGCACTGCTCAGAGCTGACTGTGCTCACCCCAGGAGAAAGCACGCAGCCCCTCGTGGCTGGGTCCCTGCTTTGAGGTGGATCGTGCCTGAAACACGGGGCTGCCTCGTGACCTGGGGATGTTCCTCTGCAGTGTGGCGGGGTGGAATTCGGTCAGCCTACTCTTGGGCAACAAAGCATTGTCTTAGGTTGAAGAAGCTAGAGAGAGAATAAACGTTCTCAAGTATTGCTGGAATGAGGAGTAGTTTTGTTCCTGTCTGAGTGTGTTCTTGTCTTGCTTCAGCTGATTCATCCTTGTCCTCTATGTGAGTTTATCTGGAGTGGTTTTCTGTGCTCGTGGTGTGTTTGCAGATAACACCAAGCTGCTTAGCAAGAGATGTGTAAGCCAACAAGCTGACTGACTAGGAGAGGCTACAGCAGCCCCAGCTGAAATGAGAGCACTCGGGGTGTGTTCCTGGTGTGTTTCATCTGTCCTGAACTGTGTGTTGTGATCCCTCCGTGCTGCTGCTCTCGTTCTTGTTTGGTGCTTTGTGGTTGGAGGGCCTAAAGGATTCCTCCCTGAGAACAGAGTCCTCTGACACACTGGTGCTGTTTCCCAGCACAGCCATCCTTCCTGTCAGGGTCCCTCGGCTCCAACTCGAAACGGTGATGCCCCAGGTCTGTTTCTTGTACAGCAGCAGTTACTTCCTTTAGAACACACTTCAAATCTGTAGTTGAGGTCTTTTGAGAAGGAAAATATCAAACACTGAATTTGACTTGCTGTTGTTCCAGCAGTCTTCACTGACCTAGTTTTTAAGGTGCTTGTGTGATTCTCATCCTCCTTCAAACCACTTGTTTTTGTAATAATAGTAATAATTCAGGTCTGTTCATCTTGGTTTATTTTTCACTGAGAAAGCAGCAAGATGTAGGAATAAAAGCTGTATTTTCAAACTAGAAGCACCGTGATCGTGTTTCTGCCACCCCCCTGCTGAGTTCTCTGAACTTGCTGGTTTATCTCCCTTCCCTAACAATTAGTTTTTACATCAAGCAGTAATCAGAGGTTGTAAGAAATTTTCTCCGTAGCATTGAGTTTTGAACTGACATTGAACATACTTAATCAGGCAAACAATTACATCGATACACGTTTAAATACTGTGGATTAATAACTAACCTCTGGTCATCTTTATAAATATTGGAAGTAACTTGCTAAGTTCAGATGCTGACCTCAGTGTATGTTTCGTTGCAGACTGGTTACGTCAGATGTAGCTTTTTACACTGGAAACCTTCAAGCTCTGAAAGGCCTTAACAACTTAGACCTGAACATGGCTGAAATCTGGGAGCAGAAGAGGTGATAATCCACTGGGAGCAGTCACTTGGCTCTGACAACAGACCGACTTTCTTCTGAGCAGCGTGACGACTGTGAGGTGAATACTGAAGAACAGAGTCCAAGAAAGGACACTATTGATAGCTGGGGAAACTGGGCTCCGAGTGAGCTGCGGGGAGTGATCTTTTCAGTGTCCTTCAGCAAGAAACAAGTGATCAGCTGTCTGTGCAATGTTTTTCATTCTCTCTGGAAACAGACTCAGGTTTCTTTGGACCAAATCCAAAAGAACACATAGCTGTAACACAGCTGTAGTTGTCTAGAATGCTCTGTATATCTTTATATTAAAAAGATGCTTTGCATTTCTTCTAGTGCAATGAAATTCACATGGTGTCCCACCTTATTTAATGATGGTACAACATAAAAATCTTGCAGTTGGAACTCTGTAGAAAATGTTTTTCTCTATGAAACTATGCTGTTCTAAAATTTATTTTTTTACAGAACTTTATATAAATAAATGTCTTTTGATTGCTTGCATATAGGATTCAGATTTGTTAGGAAGCAGTCCTGTTTCAGGGTATTTCTCACAGCTGGGCTCTAAATTGCCATCTGAAGATGAGATTTTCTAAAAAACCTGCCTGTTTGCTGAAGCCGTCACTGCGGGATGGATTTGTGACCAAAACAGTGGGCTTCCTGTGGAACCTGAAGGAAGCAAAAAGGCTGATGTGTGGATGGCTTCCTGCAGCTACCCAACTGCCCGGGCCCTGCCGCTTATGCTCGGGTAAGTACAGTGAGTTTTTCAGTACTTTGCCAGTTGCTCCACCATTTTAAAGACAAGATAGGCATACTGAGACAGGAGGACACAGAAAAGGGGACAGGATGCATTTTTGAAGTTTTTAGGCTGCTTATAAAAAGTTGTTACCATTAAGGAAGGTGCAACTGAAATCAGAGGTTTTTTTAATACTACCTTTTAAGACTGGACGCTGCCAGTACTAAGTAAAGTGCCTGTGTATTTCACCTCACACCTCTTTACCTGAACAGTCCGAGTGCCTAACCCTGTGGTGGTGATGATGATGTATGATGGAATCGTCTTACAGTGTGTGTGTGCCTATGGTTTCTTCAGACAGGCATGCTTATCTGTTAAGATAACAGATGTCGTTAATTGTCAGTCAAAATAAAGCTATAAAATCACAGTTGTTTTTAAAGACCAAGTTCTTTAATGATACATACCAGTGTCATACTAAGATTACAAAATAAATTGTCTGCATGTAAATACAAGAGAAATATTAAGAAATCAATAGTGATCGGGATAGGGATTTCGATTCCTGTAAAAATTTAGAAATGAGTCAAGAGGAGACAAATTAACATACGTGGCTGTGACAACATGAACATGAATAGAGGCGACATGATGTAATCCATTTATTGAAAAGAGGGCAGATTAAGGATAAAGATCTTAACGAGAGATCCAGTCTTAAATGGGATGTGAAAAGCAAACACCACGTGAAACTGAGGCATTTTTCTCAAGTATGAGGTTCTTTGGGCAAGTTTGGAACATCAGTGATGCCCACTCTGTCACAATACAGAAGTGGAGGTATCGACAGCCTTACCCAGTATTGTGACGTGCGGTGTAACTGTGGCAGGAATCCCACCTGTCACCTGTGGGGGGCTAGGGTTATAGGTTGGGGTATTTGTGAGCACATGAACTATGGGGTTTTTAACAGCCCATTTAGCAGTAGTGAAACTTTTGGTTTTTCAACTGTGCCTGCCATTTACACTTCATAAAAAAAGCTGCATGAGTAGCTAACCATGTCCCACATGTATTGCTCCACAGCTTATTTCTGCAGTTACAAGCAATTCAAAACTACTACATGTTAGAGGCAAGCCTCTTCTTATCAAAGAAGATCTGTCCATCTTACCTCATGACAAACAGTATTGCACTTCAAGGTTATGTTAACTGAGTTACAGAATCTCTTTAAGGACTGAAACATTACTTATGCACATCCACTGCGCTATGTATCTGCTTAAAAAGATAAGCAAGAAAAATTAATTTTAAATTAATACTGCAGGGTACTGTGAAGATGACAAAGCGTAGGCCCTCTGTGTACTTATTTCTAATGCTTGAAAGGTTCTTCCAGCGTGAGGCTGGTTAGCACAGCAGTCTACAGACCCGGCCGTGCCATTCCACTGGCTCAGTGGTCCAAGATCCGAAGATTGCCTGACACAATTTTGTTCTCTAGTACAGCTCCAGCTGGGATGTCAATTCTGTCGCCATGATTTGCAATGATGATAACTGTTCCCTGGATTCACAGAGAAGAAAGCAAGTTAAGCGTCCAGAAACTTGACTATAGATTAGTTCATTCAAAGTCAACAATTAATGCTTGGAGGATCAGTTTAAATTTTGGCTGTAACGCAGCAAGATCCTGGATGCATTTCAATTAACTGTTTCTGCAAAGATTTTTTTTGCACAAAGGTTTAAAACGAGCAATATTGGAACCATTGTAATTACACCAGCACACTCTACCATCAGATCACGAGCAGAGCTGATAACTTATTTGAAGATTGATGGATACCGCATGTGCTTGTATTGTTCCTGCTCTTTTTACAGGTGTAAAAATGATGTTACCACATTAGCTGGTAACAGCTCACCATCGGGGCTGTAAGGCAAATAAACTTAAGTGCTGTGCCACAGAGCCTAAGGAAGCATTGAGAAAGAAACTGCTCAGCTCCAACATTTACTAACAAACCAAGAACCCTAAACTGATGAGCATGGGCTGTAAAGCCAACCTGGGAGGCAAGGTGGTACTCACCTTTAATGAAACATTCTTCCCAAATGTAACATCACCTGAAACTGTGAGGTGATCCAGTTCCAGCATATCTGGAATACTTTCAAACCTCCGCAGGTAATCTTGAACCTTTTGGAGAAAAGAAAGAATGATTTAAATCCATTTCTGGACTAAGACAAGCATGAGAGCTTCTTGAAAATTCATTTCAGACGTCTTTCTACATCTGACAAATATAGAAGTTGCTACTTTGCCATTTTGAAAGTACTCTGGCATTGTCATTTCTATCTGAGATGACTACAGCAAGGGCAGAATCCCATCAAAGTTTGGGTGAGCTCTGGAGACCACCCCAGAACTCAGCTCACCATTATGTTTCCTGCAGCAACAGCGTAACAGAGCACAGAACAACGGCATGGCATTATGGATACATGTTAAGCAGTCCTTAGAGTAACAGCCTACGCTTCTTGAAAAAGAACAAAAGCAAATGTTCAATGGACAGAGGCAGATAAAATTAAACCTCACTTCTAAATTAGTGGTTATGGACTATTTTTATACAAAGGGGTAAAAACCTAGTGTAATTATAGGAGTTTACCTTTGTGAAAGAACTTCCCAGTTTGACAAGAGGCACTGTCGGAAATTCACGCTTCTCGCTCATCGTTAGAGAGCCAGCATTAAGGCTGTACAAGTTGGACATCACAAGCAAGAGATCGGACGTGGTCTTAACGGGCAGAAAACGACTACGAGGTACGTTTATTCCCAGAGAGTTTTCAAAACTCTTAATAGCAGCACCAACTGCGGTCTCCAGCTGGATAACATTCAAGCCTCCATCCAGAGTCTGGAAGAGAAAACTCGTGTGAAGCACAACCAGCAGGTAAAGGCACTCAGCAGTGGAGTCTGGCTTAATTCAGAGTTCTGCATTTACCAACAGCCTAGCTCCTTTCTGAGGGCAGCAGTCCCTGTTTAGTTACACAGAAACAAGTAGTTCTTTTAAGTCTGTTTCCTCAGAACTGTTCCTAGCCAATTACCTTTGGGTTAACAATGATCTCCATGTCAATAGCGTTTTTCTCTTGCAGCCTTTTAATTGCAGACAGAGCGATCCACAGATTGTTTGTATTGAATATTTTGAATTTTGAGACGGACTTGAATTCATCGACGTGTGCTTTTGGGACCTGAGCTATCTCCACCAGTCTCAGTTTGTTTTCATACTGTGTAAGCGTCCCACCCTGCAGGGGTTAAAGAAGAAACTTGAGGTCCTGTTCATGAGATGCCAACAGAGAAACCACCCCCCACCCCAAACACAGGCACTGCCTGCCTTGGTGCCATTTAAAGCTGAGCCTCACTGAAAGCTTGTGTTCAGTCACTGAGGTACTAATTATAGAGCATGTTTAAATTAGAGTCACAACTGGCAAACGATCACATTTCAGCGCCAGAACAGTTACTTCTGTTGATCAAAGTTGTTGAGACTCTTTTGCAAGTGCTGCTTTTGTCAAAAATCACCTTCAGCACCAGCTTTGCTAGATTACGGAGCAAAATTCACATTAAGTCAATTAGTTCTGCTCCCTTGGAATTTACTAGAGAAACAAGTGGTACTTGAGGAACCTGAACTCTCCGTGGATGAAGCCCTGTATTCTTACAGAGCACTTTTGTGGTTTTATATGCCTGTCAGACCTTTTTTGATATCTAATGAATAGGGAAAGACACACGTTCCCCTTATCCTCACATTTAAAAGAACAGAGACCAAGTTCTGTTCCGTGCCAAATTACTATCTGATAGGAATATCTGAGACATGCCCTAAACATCTGACAAGCTGTCAAACCTGGACTTGGTGCAAAGTCAGGCGGCCAGGGCAGGAGCGGATTTGCAGCCCTGACAAGCTGAGTTGCATAATGCACGCATTTACAGCTGCATAAGGAGCTTACAGTTTTCAGTCAATAGCAATACAACTGCTGTATCCCAGTCCTCGGTGCTCTGCTTTTACCATCCCCAAACTTCTGTTGTGTGTAAGTGACAGTCTGGAGAAGGGATGAGGTTGTGATCGATGCCCTGCAGAGATTACTTGTTTTCAGTAACCAAGCCGTCCCTGTCTGCTGTTGCCCAGAACCTAGATCCAATTTGTTCCATGAATTAGAACTGCATAAACTTGCTGATTTTGTGCATCTCAAATTAGACCACAGCTGATGTGTTAACGGATGCCTGAAATAGCTGTAAGAAGATTTGATGCATGTCTGAATTCATGCACAGGGAGAAGACAAGAGGCTTAGATTTGCACCAACGTACAGGCACTCAGACACGCTGCACAGCTCTCTGCACTTACCTTCACATCTGCCCTGGTTTTGTTTGTGACTTCCATGACAAACTCACAGCGTTTTCCATTGGGTGGGTTCATAAGATGATTCAGAATGTAAAGGTCCACAGTGGCACCCAAGTTATCTATGTTGGATACAAAAATGTATTCCTTCCCCTCTGCAATAAGGTTATCCAGCAGACCAGAGTTATAGAAACTGCCGTAGATGTCTCCATGGCCTGGGGGATACCAGCACTCTGTGTTCTCTCCTGAGTAAGACACATCCTTGGCTACTGGCAGCAGAGTTTCCTTGTTAATTCTGGGATACCTGGAAAGACAACCTTTTTGTTACCTTCTCACCAATGTCAGAATACCACAAACTAAAACAAAAATACAACAGTTAAGGTGCAGCTGCACAGGCTTTTTCATACGGTTTTTGACGCTCTGCTTTCAAGGTTAGTGTAAGTGCTCTGAATTGGAAGACTCATTCAAATCCTGAGCTATAGCTAAGAAATTGCAGAATGCAATCTCTCATTCAAAGACTTAAAAACTACAGTTCTCAGACCATGCAGTAAAACAGCTTTTCTCTGACGTGCAGGTTTAGAGTGCTCCAAGTACACCTCCAACATCATCAGCCACTTTAGAGCTTGTTCTCAATAACTGAGCCATGTTCCATCTCCCTCCAGAGCCCAGGTATCCTAAAAGCAAATTCAGGAATCAAGTGGCCAACATCCCGTACTCCATTACTCACATTTTTGGAAACTCTGCCCCACCCTGCATCCCTCTAATTTTAGTACATTGCCTTTCACTCTACTCAACAATGATGTTTCAGTCTTTCAAAAAAATGAGACTGAACGTGGGTATAAAAGTCCCTATTAATACCTCAAACTAAAAACCATTTGGAAGTAAGGTAATGCAAGCTACTGTTCCCCTACACTCAAGTAGAAAAGTTTTTTGATACCTGCTCTGATTAAAGGTATATATTTTCACTCGGCTGTGACTGTATTTCTGCAAGATTTTCTTCGTGTCTTCATCAGTGTTGAAGGAATTCATAAGCACAAGAGGAACGTCGGTGTTGTAGGTTTTGTTTAAGTGCTGAGATGGAAAGAAATGGTAAATTCAGCATGTATTTTTAGCTTTAACTCCTGACATCCACAGCTTTGGGGAAAAAGGAAATAGGTTTATTATTTCCAGTCTGCTTTATCTATTAGATAAAAGAGAAATGTTCTTACACCAATTGAATATATAATAAATCAAGTAAAGGAAAACAGATCCTTGTAAATAGTAAAGTATTTGAGGTAAGGCCCCTATTAATTAATGGATAGTTAATCTTTGTTTTTAAATCTGCATCGAGATTCAAAATGACACTGCAAAATGGCTATTTTAAAATTTTAGGCTACTGTTGATTACAAAAGGCATGTTTTCCCCCAAATGTTTTCCCCCAAACTACTGAAGACTGAGGGCAAGGTTGCAAAAATTCTTCTGCACAATAGGCAATCTCAAGCCCTTTTGGCAAGCTATGAGATGGAAAGTAGTATCAAGAGTACACAATTAAGCAGTTTAACATTTTATCTATTATTTGGGCATCTACAAAACAGAGCTGAAATACACAGGAGCATTTCCACCTGGACAGCACAGCAAAGAAAAACATGAGAAAATAAGACAGTGTTCCACCAAAGAGCATGCAGAAAAAAATACACCTCAGTGGACTGAAAACGTGGTGCATTCGAGCACCTTTGTGTGCTGGGAACTGTTTGGGATCGTTAACCTCTGGCAGAGTCAATACCACAATGACCCATTTGAGAAAGCACCCACAGCAACAAAGGATTGGGACAGCATTAGGTAGATATAAATTTAAGTCTTCTACGGGAGTCCCTCACATTCCTGGGAGAACCATTCCAAACAAAAACCACACTGAGGCAAAAATGGTTGGAGATCTAAATGCTGACCAGATTTGTCATAGAAAGTGCTTCTGTATTGGCAAGAATTTCAGCTCTAGGTGGGTTTCAGAGTAGGTCTCAAGTGCACAGGTCCCTGGAAGCATCCACAGCAACACTCTGAAGCACAACAAAAATTACCTCAATCTGCTGAACTGTCAGATCCAAGAAGGTGTTCTCGTTCCGCACCCCAATAAGACTTTTGGGGCCTTTACAACCCATGCTTGTGCCCAAGCCGCCATTTAGTTTCACAACCACCAGCTTGTTCAAGACAGAAGCAATGTTATCAGGCAGTCCTCTGGCCTTTATCTTCTCGTAGGGCTGGATCTGTAAAAAGTTATTTATTTAAAGTCAGGTATTTGTAACGAAACTGCTTTCTCATAAAAGACTTCAGAACTTCAAATTTGGTAACAATACCTGCAAGGGAGGTCACGGCCTGAATCAGTGACTGAGCACCTGGTGAAGGGCAGTGGCTGCCTGGGGAGCACCTGTTCCCCCCCACCATGACCAGGAGGGGTGGACCCAGGGTGGGGCTGCCCTGGGCTCATTTAAGAGCCAACCACCCAGGGGAAAGGATCTCTCTTGTGGGATCTGGCTGCTCCTCATCTTGGTGGGAGATCACCATAAAGTAAGTCTGAAACCTTTGTTTATGACCATTAAACTATCTAATGCTTTACCTGGGATTGCTAGAAATCTATCTGAAGCGATCTCGCTTCTTCAGTTGCAAACCATACCTTAATTCATTTAGAACTCAAATAATGGATACTTATATCATTTAGAACACTGCAGAACATTTGCAAAATGAGCCTGCAACAACCTGATTTGTTTCAGTGCAAATAACCCCATTTGCTCCTACAAATAAGTTGTTCTCGTGAGAAGCTCTACAGACTTTAGGAGACCAGTCACTATCGGCTTCAACCAGGTGGGAAGATGCCTCAGCCTCCTCCCCCACACAGAGGGAAGTGACACAATGGTGAAAAGATTTCTTCTACAGAAGAAGTCAGGCCAGTTATGCTGCTTACCACAACCTCCTTGTCCTGCACGATGGGGGGTCTCCTTGTGACCCATCTAACTGTTCCCCATTGAGAACCCAACTCAAGGAAACATGGCTAACAACACAACAATAAGTATCGTGCCAAAACTGCTACTGCAAAATCAATACAACTGCCTTCTAACCTGCCCTTCTAGAGATCTTCTTTTAAGAAAAGCCTCTGTGCTTCACTACTGTATGTAATCTAGCAACAATAAAATTGTTTCAGTTCTGATAAGGGATACGTAAAATCCACAGCTGACTTCCAAAAACAAACACATGCTTAGTAGTTCTCAGAAATCTGTGTTAGCTTTGGGCAAGTCAGGCTGGGGTTCCAATGGAAATACACGTTGCACTGGAACAAGAAGCACGTTTCTTGTGCAATCTCTGCAGGCCACAGATGGCAGATAGGAGCAGATCCCTCACGTTAAGGAATTCTGCCTTACGCAGTATCTGAAAAGCTTATGGTATGTATTTAAAGGTGAGATCACTCCACACGTCACAGCGTAATGACAAACTCAACTTCCATTACTCAGAGGAAGCTGGCCCAGGAAGAATGTAGTGATGCAACTGCTTAAACTCATTCCATCTAAAAATGTTTCCCAAAGCTTAAGATGCACACTCCAAAAACCCCAAGTGATTAACAGGGCTTGAAAGCCCTAATACCTCACTAAAAATGTTTAGCTAACATGAAAACACATCGAATATGTGAGAATAGCACTAGATTCCTTATGGAAACTCTCTAGCTGTTGAACAGAAAAACATATGGCAATGTTGTGAGTTATTTTTTGGCTCAGTGAGCAGTGTTACTGGAGAACAAGACAAGTTTGATAGTTTTGTGATACACGTCTTTGTTTTGATACATGTATAACTAAAACTATGAGGTCTGACAAACCGGCTTTGTAATTATTTTCTTTCAATAGGATTTCTGAAAGTCACATTCTGCAGAGCTCCCAGGAACTTGGCTGCTTGTTTCTGGCAAGTGCGATCCTTCTCGGTATTTCCCAACATGGAGAAGAACCTGGCACTACTGGCACCCCCAGGCTGCATCCTCCCCAGGAGGAGAGGTAACATCCAGACTCGCTCAAGACCCTACGCTAAGATTTAACCAACACATTAGAGACAGAAACGTTTCAACCTACACGGTCTTTACCAAGTTCTTGCATTCCCACCTACCAATAAGTTGGGACTTAACTGCACTTCTCCATGTTTCAAGGCACTAGAGGCTCCCTATGCTAAAAAGCCGCGAGACAGCCTTATGAGTAAGGTAAGGAGCCTTAGGAGTAGCACGCTGATAACGACAGCAGTAGAAGAAAAGCCATGTCAGTCATTAATAAGCACACAGATTTGTCAGAAGAATTTATGTGCGTCAATAAAAAACAAGGGAGGGGAGATTTGTCAGCCAAGTCATTAAGCTCAGTGTTGACCTTAGGACAGCCAGAACATGGATCCCTAGAAATGGACCTATGTAACCACTGTTTGATTCTCCTATCTAAGGGAGATGGTTGTCAAGCAGCGCTTCAGGGGGTCCCAGCATTCTGGCAGGCAGTTCCTCAGTTCTGACTCTGTGTCACAAGGTTATGAAATCAAACACAACACTCAAAGAATGCATCTCTAAAGCGACCCACATCAGAAAAGTAGACAAAATCAAAATGATCGCTCTGGATTTCTGCTACCTCGAATCAAGAATGAACAATGGGCTCCTGTCCCATTAACTCATTTAAAACAGCTCTCCAAGATCCCTTACCTAAGAAGTCTGTCAGTTTTAAATGTGTGGCTTGAAGTGATAACTTCACAGTTTGCTATGAATAATTTATGCAAGTTTCTATTATAAATCATACATGCAACTGAAAGGTATTTCAGTCTGACCGCTTCTCTAGGGAAGTGATGGGGTAAGTCTTTCCATCCCAGCTTTCTTGTGTGAGGGTGTGACTGGGTTTGTTTTAGGCAAAACAAAAAAAGAAAAAGATCCGTTACCTGGCAACATCAAGAAATTAAACACTTCCAATCATAAACATATCTTCACAGTCAGTCACAGTGTCCACAGCTAACAGGACTGTACCATGCATTGCTTCAGGAAAGCAGGGTGAGAAAGACTGTTGCCAGATGGGAAACATTCACCCATTTTGCTTCTCTCTCCTGAGCCAGCAGTGCTGCTCGTGCCCTCCCCAACATTTTCCGGTTCTGAGCTCAGCTAACTGCAGCCCATCCACATCCCAAGCCCTGGCACAGCTTTCTGCCCCCAGGTTCTAAATTATACTCAGTTGCATCATCCAAAGATGACAGAAGGCTGAAATAAGTAAGGAAAGAGACAGCTGAGGCTGATAAGAGGGAGGAAGGTGGAAGATAAGGTGACAGCTCAAAATGAATGGAGTCCCAGGGCAGAGCGGCAAACGACCTGAAATAACAGGAAATAAAGCGCCAGTACACCAACGTAAGACCACTAAGTCTTATCAAAACATTCCTCTTTGCGTTTTAAATTTCACAGCAGGATTTTGGAAGCGTCTCCACAGTCCCACTTCAGCAAAGGCTGAAAAGACGGATAACCCAGGATAAGCAAAAATTGGGAGCAGCCAAACGTGGCTCCAGAGCAATTCAGCTGTGGCGCCGAGCTCCAGGATCAAAGCCCCACGGCAGCGTGGTCTCCCTGTAGGGGCTCCAGGAGGGCTGCAGCGAGGAGCTGGGATCCTGCCCCACACCATGATGCTACGTCCTGGGGAGCAGGCACTGCTTGCTGACTGTGAGCTCCTCTGGCAGCATCTGCTTTTACCTATCTTGAAGGCAAGGCCCTTAAAAGACTTTTTTTTTTTAATTTGGGTTTGTGTCTGTCAAGTTGGGAGCTCAGCCATCCTGTGATCCTGTCTGCAGGTTGAGTTTATTAGTCTGGATGTTTAGGAAGTAATCTGTATTTTTTGAGGAAACTGGAAACTCCAGAGGCAAATGTGGTCTCAGTGCTCCCTCAGCACTGAAGTCGATTGTTGTCTTACCATTTCCTTGCTTAAAGTAAGCTTAATTCAGTAAGCAAATCCAGCAGGTAAATGATCTGAATATAATTGTGCTCTTTCGCTTTTCTTTTTTATGCAGAAACACAACCAAAGCCTAAAAAAACTCACAAACTCTTTCACAAAATAGGCTACCTGTACTTTCAACTTCTGGTAAATGATCAACACCTGCACTTACATGACATTGCAATGTTACAGAGGGAAAATGCCCTGAAACCACCTGGTAGCTGTGAAACTGCCTGGTTTTGCAATGCCACGTTCTCTGCCTCTGGGATGCACAACACATGAGCCCCAATGTCTCCTGCTCCCTAACAGGGCAGAAGGAACAAAGCGGAGAAGTTGATCAACGACAGCAGCTTCCTGCAGGAGGTGAGCTGTAAAGTGAGAAAGGGACCTCCCCACCTGCGTCAGGAGTCGGTGCCTCTCCGGGCATTCTCAAATATTGTTCTTCCTCCTCTGCAAGGGGCATTTGTTCTCCACAGCCCTGAGCTGTACTCCTGCAGTCCAAGGGTTACAAAGCAGCTGATCCTTGTCACTTTCGTCTATCCTGGCCTCTCTCCTAGTTTTGCCATCGGCATAAACCACAATGGCTCAAAGAACACCAGGATGAGAAGGTTACTGAGTCAGGGCAGCCACAGCAACCTGGACAAACACCACCACAGCCACTTCCTGAACACCCTCAGCCACCAGGCCCAGACAGGACCATCTCGGATTGCCCACACAAGCACTTCATGCTGCAGAGGAACACTGCAGCCCTTCATCAGGAGACTTATGACCGGCAATAGAGTTATTCAGGTAAATTAAGACAGAGAAAGCTTTCAAGTCTACAGAGTTGTTTTATTTATAACTTAGCTGAGAGGCTCATTTCTGCCAGGAAGCGAGATGCAGGGAACCGGGAGACCAATATTAAAAAAAAGAAAACAGAATGTACACAGCTTATCACACATACGTGTGCTGCGGGCACACACACAGGCACGCTCTTTGAAGTAGACAAGAGGCTCTTGAAAATATGAAGAGATGGGAGTAAATAAGGAATAGAAAAGTCAGCTACCTAGGGTATGAGGAAGTGAGAAAACATGACACGTACCATACCTTTCCTATTTGAACAAAAAGGCTGCGTTGTGAAGTCAACTGAACGGGAAGCTTGTATGGCAATCTTCCTGACAAAAATGTTCTCACCCACGTAATGGTGCCTCAGGGGATTGCCACTCAGCAACAGCTGGCCTGAGAATAACCACTGAACACTACAGGTTTGTGGAGCTTGTCATCAGCGGGGATCCTGCACGGCATGCCCTGCACACAGCTGAGGGAGCAGGCCAAGCGCTGCACAAACAGCAGCAGGAACAGCTCTAGCAATTGGTTATCAGCAAACAGCACTACAGCCCAAAGAAGGCACACACAAGGCTGGTCTTGCTTCAGCAGTGCCTTAGCATCTCCAGATGTCTCTGGTCATGCAACAGAGCACATCAGCACAACTGAAATAACACGAACCAAAGCTATGGCAGCAGGCCTGGCTGTGTCCATCAGAAAGCGATCCACTAAACCAGCATCCTCTGCACTTTGTTTGACGAGTTCAGCACTCCCTGGCTGGGCTGTACAGCACTTGAGAAGACTTCACCTGTTCCCACAGCTGCCTCAGCTGGTTCAGAGCAGGATGCTTCCCTGCTGCGCTGGCGTTCCACAGCCACACACTCTGCCATGAACATACTCTGAGGCTATAAGGAATTAAGCAGGTGGGAGGGAGAGAATCTGAAGGTCACAAAGGCCAGTAATGCCTGCAGCAAAATGACAGCTTCAAGGCGAGCAAGGAGTTTGTATGTCCGGTCTCATCATCTGCTCATTGCAGAGCCAGAGGACAGAATAATTCAAAGCAACCTTCAACAAAATGGAACCTTTTTCACATGGAATGTATTGCTAGCTGGAGGCTAGGAGAGGACAAAGAAAGGAAGAAGGCAAAGTCCCTTTGCACCTCACACACTCCTTTCTGCTACCAGAAAGGCTACATACAAGAAAATCCTTTATGATCTTCTGGATACCATGTAAGGATCTTTGATAGAAGCAAAATGTTAATATGCAAAAGTCAAACAGAAATGAAGCTTTTCATGTAGTGCAATCCCCCTCTCACTGCAAACACACATCCGTTCGGGAATACCATCTGTCCACAGCCAGTTCACTCGATCCGCAGCCCATTCCTCCTGCTGTACTTTCAAAAGGGAACACGTAGAACAAATGAGAGAGGCAGGACATAAGGACAGCATTCCAGTGGTGCAGGATGCGCCTGAACAAACTGCAGAAGCTAAAAGATCCCGAAGGTTACAGGCAGGGATTTGTTAAAAGGGCAGAGACAGCTGATACAGCTCAAGGGGTCAGGAATGCAGGAACTGACAGCAGACATCCAGCTCCAAGTGTGCCCTGAGAAGAACTAACAAATATGCACACAGTCTTCCAGTTACCTAGAAAGAAGCACTTCTTTTTTTCTTTTTTTTCTTTTTTTAACTGTAACTACACTGATCCTTACAATTCTGTACCTACAGACCCTTCAAAGGGTCAACACTGAAATTAGTTACTCAAGGGTCAGGGCAGCTACAATGCTATGAATATAAGTTCAGCAGTTCCACCCAGACCCTCTGTCGAGGATTTACTTCATTTGCTGTTGCATCAGCTCCAACACAAAATTTGTAACTCAGCCTTACTAAATATTTCAGCTTCTTTTGGCACAGGTATTGGAAATGACAACTTGGCAATGAAGCCCTGGATCTTGAAGGGTCTTTAATTCAGAGAACAACAAATGTCAAGAATTCCGAGTGAAGCAGGATCCTTGCAGCATCTGGACTGCTAGGTGTTGGTGCTATCATCTAGCAGCTCCAAGCACACGTAGGCTCTAATATGTGGAACAGCCTCATCACCTCTAAGCATATACACAAGAGTAGAAACTGCTCCACAGTAACAAAAATCAATTCTTGCTGTAGGGGTCTGGAACACTGGATTTGACAAGTGCTGATGGGGGAAATACTTCAAGAACCAAACTGGGCAGGAATGACAGGGCTTACAGATGCACGACTGCAGTGTTAGTGCCTTCAAACAAGTCTTAAAACTGTGGCCCAGGATTCTTCTGAGATGACATCCAGCTTCATTTGCTTTTGCAGACAGTGTCACAGTTTGCATGATGCAACACTGGGAGTGTGACTAACAGATTTCAGAAGTACACTCCTACTGCAGGGATACTCAGAAAAGAGACGAAATGAGCATAGGCCATCATCATGGGTGGACAGGAAAAGAACACACCCCTATTAGTCGATATGGTAGTTACAGAAAAACAAGGCAATATTTACTCGGCATTGCTGTTCTGAAGTTAACCTGACCACTTTGTTAACCAGCAGCATAAGTGCGCTTTCTTCTCTGAAGACCACAGCAGTAGTGGGTACTATCTATGCCAGCTACCACTGTAAGCCTTTGGACATACAGGAAAACATTTGGAAGGAAAAAACAAGTCAGAAGTTTACCAATATAGGACAAAATGGGTTCAGTCTTCTGTTATCATCATCTCAAGCCTACAACCTGCTTGCCCATTGGTGTTAGTTGTTATGTTAAAATCATGGAGGAAAGGGCTGAAATCTCCCACTGCAGAGGAAAAATGGGGGGAATATTAAAACACAGCTATTCCTAGGTTTCAATTTACTGTCAGGAGTCTTTACTTGCCGGTAGGTATTGGTTGGTAAACCTGCATGTAACATTCTCTGTGCTGTTCTCACAGGACCAGCAGGAGAATGCACTGAGTTCCTGCTACTAGGAAAACTCCACAAGAACTGAGCAAAAGCACTCAAAGATCTGCAGATATTCAAAGACAGATACCTACCTGTTCCAAAGAGCTCAGTACCGCAGTCTTTATTCTGAAGCCCTTATTAAAATTATCATTCTTTAGTCCTTTTAAAAGCTCCTACTGTTTTTACCTACTAGTAAGATGGATAATTCTAGCCTGGAAGAAATCAACGTTTATCTAATAATCCCCAAAGCCATAACACTCACCAAAGAATTATTTGGGAGATGTTACTCTGCAGGTCACTTGAAAACAGTTTCATGTAGGAGGACACCTTTCACTTTCCACAGGCCTGACACGACATATTATAGAGGTGGTGGAAGTGGGATAAACACGAGGACGTTTTGAGAAAGCCAGGGGAATGACACCCTTACAGTCAGGGGAAAAATAAAAATAAAGAAAAAAAAATTAAGTATATTCCCAGTTTTTGAGAGCACTCAATCCACCTCCTGTCAGATCAGGACATCTATCATCTTACCCAAGGAATCCTAAAGCAATAGATCTTTATTTTTAAGCAAAGGCAGCATAGGAAGGAAGCTTATTTGAGGGTATTTTTCTCTAGCTTTCTTCTGTGACATTTTTTGTGACTCCACGTGATTGGGAGTTCATGCCAGGAAGCAGAATTTCATCCAAGAACATTAATGCATCTCACCTGAGCCAAAAAACAGGATGGTGCAAGAGTCTTATGTTTTCACTTTTTTGGTCAAAAGTTGCTTCCTAGCTGTAAGGGGAATAGTAGGTCATGACCTGAATCAGTGATTGAGCACCTGGTGAAGGGCAGTGGCTGCCTGGGGAGCACAGGCAAATTGTTTGCACCTGTGCCCCCTGACGTGACCAGAAGGGGTGGACCCAGGGTAGGGCTGCCCTGGGCTCATTTAAGAGCCAGCCACTGAGGAGAGTGCATCTCTTGCAGGAACCAGCTGCTCCTCAGGGGGAAGTGTTGTTGCCTTGGTGTGGGATCACTGTCACGTGAGTTTAAAACTTCTATTACTAAAACAACTGTTATTCCTGCTTATGACTATTAAACCCTCAAATTCTTTACCTGGGATTGCTAAAAATCAATCTGAAGCAATCTCACTGCTTCATTTGCATGATGCTAGCTAAGGGGCACAACAAAGAAGAGAAATGTTATCTCTAATCCTGTCCTTCATTCAGGCCTCTCTGACCTTAGGTTAGACCTTCTTTAAACAGCTTGCCTTGCCTGAGAATCTCCAGCAACCTCTTCTCAGTGTTTTCTCATCCCTCCTGTTTGGCGTTTGTTCCCCATGTCCTACCCACTAATTCTCAATCACTTATAGAACTGAAAGTGTAAAAAAAAAACTTTAAAAATAGCCAGACAACAGCTCTCCTTCTCCACAAAGCAGTCCATTCATTTGCATCAAACTGCTGTAATTTAATCCTAGGCCTTATCTTGACGCAGAGAAGGGTTTATTCCTGTCGTTGTTGCAGCTACCTTTTTACATACTTAAGACAGTTATCGCTTCTCTGAAGCCTCAGCCTTCTCTAGACTAAAAGCAATCCCTTTTTCTGCAGGCTTCCTTGTAAGACATGTCATCTAGAACTCCTATTTCTCACCTCAGTCTCTTTATTCAAGGTGGATTTTTTTCACCCCCCCAAAACAACACTTCATTCGGTATTACTGTACGGAAGAGGCAGACATCACGTGTTCTTGAAGTTAAAAGAAAACACTCAGCCTTGGAAAAAACCCTATACTTGCTCTAAAACAGAATCATTCATCAGCCCTTTAGAAAGCAGCCCTGCATCTGTTCTGGAAGTAACTGGACAGCCTGTCTTTCAGTTGCAAACAGAGCCTTGGCTGAATCACCACAGAGGCTAAGAGAAACCGCAAATGTGTCAGGACACAGAAGTCCCACAACATGCCAAGATGACTACACTGGGAGAAGCAAGAATTTCTAGCACAACTACACCGTTAGTTACCCAAGAGTCAAAAGGCAGCCTCGGGCCACAGATGAATCAATGAAATGAGGTTAGGTTCAATAGGAAGCATTTGTTTCAGTACTTAACACTGCTGAAGGGAACACTTTGTGCTTTCTCAGCAGCATCTCAAGTGGAAGGTTATACCTTGTAACAACATAGATGGCATTAGAAAATGACACTCAAAACCTCACAGTCAACAACTAGTTTCAGATTCCTCACTTTCACTGAGCTGCCATAGATTACAGAAGCTGCTAAGCGAGCTATATAACCCAGCCTACTTGCCATATGTCCCTTTCAAATTACTTAGCAGAATGGATTGTTGGAAGCAGCCTCAGATGAGACGTGACCTTTCACGAGCAGGAGGGAAAGGTGAACAAGAAGGGTCCTCTAACAAAAGTTACCATTCAGAAGGTACCAAATGGTAAGATGGCATCTGTACCCCTTGTCTCCCCTGTGCAAGAACAGCTAACATAACAACACTGGAGATCTTGATGCATATGTTAAGCAGGACCTGATGTTCAGGAATACACACAACATACGTTTATAAATCATTACTTCTCAGCTAAAACCCAAAGTGTTGTCCTATGTGATTTTACAGAACGGTGGCATGTATGTGTTCTATGGCAACTGCATCATTTGCTGCAAGCAGCAATTATCAGTTATGTTCTTTACAGACTGTCACTTCATTGCAACTTACAGAATCTTCTGGTGGTCTCTGAATCTTCCCCCAGTCCACAGATGGTCCCTTTTCTTGTAGAAATCTATGAAACAGCTTCTTAAATCCTTCCAGGTCCTTTTTAGTGTGCTACAAAGAAGAAATACGTTAGCTAATACCGCTATTTATTGCCTACCTATTAGATTACAGAAGCATTATAACAAACTCGATACACAGCACATTCACAAGAGTAATTTTACCAGCATTTCAAGCATAGACGTACTAAACTTTAAGTATAACTTTAAAAGCTGCCAAAAGATTGTTCCCACTAAAACTCAAGAAAAAAACAAACAAAACCTACAACACCTTGGACACCTCGAAGTCAAAATTCTAGTCATAAGAACTTGGCCCAATCTTTAGGATAACAGCTTTACCCTCCCTCTCTGTAATCCATTACAGATTATACAGAACCTTTAATAACTAAAGATGATTAAACACTTAGTAATAACTCTGACGTGTTTTACATGGAACTGGAAGCCTCCTACTGCCACTGCAGCCAGGCTGCTCTTCCACACAGGATCAGAGCATGTCCTAAACATAAGGATCACATTATTCCATGATTTGTTTGCCTGTATAAAATCCACTTCAATCTCTTGCCTCTGATTTCTTGTGCTTTGAGTTGCATTTGCATCACACTTCTTACCTCTAGCTCATTGGAAGGTGCAGTGGCAAGTATCTTATCGAGTTCCACTTTCATCGAATACTCCAGCTCTTGCCGAATGACTTCCTGAAACTGCGAGGGGCCAGCTTGAGACATTGCTTTGCTGAAATCTTAAATAAAAATGAAAGACATCAGTTAAAGGGGAAAAGCAAAAAGAAAACTAGCTTATTTACACAACAGACAGCTTTCAGGTGTCCTTCAAAAATACGTGGGCTGCTCCGAAAGTAATGCCTCCCATTTTACTCTGTTGGCCTATGATGTGAGAGGTTGATGGTAGTGGGATGGCAGTAGAGGATGAAGCTTTCCATCAGTATTCTGTTCCATTTTGTTGCTGTGTGACAGATGGCAGCAGAGGAGCACTCTGACACGATGGCATCTGAAATGGAAGGGCATATGAAGCAAAGGGGTGGAATTGACTTCCTCCATGCAGAAGAAATTGCACCCATTGATACTCATTGACACTTGCTGAATGTTTACGGAGACCAAACAGTGGTTGTGAGCACAGTGAGGCAGTGGTGATGATCATGCACAGCTGTCACACCACAAGATGAAGAGCATCTTGATCAGCTCATCTGCACAAATCAGCTAATGGTGGTGACTATGTTGAAAAAGAGTGCTTTGTAGCTGAGAGTTTGGTCTGTCAAACAGTGCTACTGTGCTCTTTGTAGCTGTCATAGCTTCCATGGAAATAACAGGAGGCATTACTTTCGGATCAACCTACATATATAAATTCACATAATCCAGTCATGTATTATTACAGTGCTAGCACTCCAGGACTCTAAAGTTTTTGCTCTTAGAAACTTGGAGAACAGCCCTTAGCTTGGGAGCAAGAAGCAACAACCCTTCTCTCCAAACTCCAAAGAAACCCCAGTGGATGAACGATCCATCTCAAGAAACACCCAGAAATCCCCAGCAGGACTCTTTTTTTTGCTATGCTGCTAAGGAATTCATGTCCTACTGCATCAGCATACTTTAGCAAGTGAAAATGTGAGAAAGTGAATTGCTAAAAAAAATCTCTTACATAGAATGCTGCGATCCAGGGTATCCTTTCATTCACCCAAGGAAATAAAACCATGGTTTAGTTCTTCCAGCAGTGCACTTTCACACCAGTTTGTTCCAGTAAGTACTCCCTGCCTCTGTCATACAGTATTTTCACACTACAGCATGTACTTCAAGTTACTAAGCAACCTGGAAAACTAGTCTGTCTATCACTTCAGCATTTGTTTTGGTTTCAAAAGTGATAAGCTCCATAAACGTGAAAAAGAACAAGCACAGCAATGGCCTGCACAGCAAAGTCCACGGGGAGCTCCTCGCAGAACGAAATGGAAGGCAGCTCAACTTTGTTTTCCAAAAGAAAGCATTTGAAGCGAGTGCCTTCTCACAAGGCATCCCGAGTACGCTTGCTAAAGACCTCGGTTAATTTAATTTCTGCCAAATCCCTTGTGCAATCACTTCTCTGTAATGCGGGGTGATGCACTGCCAAATATAGCTGGGATGCAGGGGCATGGTGAGCACTGGTGCGGAGGGACAGGAGGGAACTTCGCAACTAAA
This sequence comes from Penelope pileata, assembly GCA_013396635.1. Classification (NCBI taxonomy): domain Eukaryota; kingdom Metazoa; phylum Chordata; class Aves; order Galliformes; family Cracidae; genus Penelope; species Penelope pileata. Next base: position 4,003,346 of record WBMW01000972.1, read on the forward strand.
GCAAGTGGCAGTGCCAGGAAACACTGCTAGGAGGAGTGGCCGCGTCTCGAGTTCTCTCACTTGGAATACACGTTGAAAGGCTCTGAGAGAGCCAACAGCAGTTCATTTCAGTGTGGTTTTGATTGTTTTTTTTTTTAAGCAAAGTGTTCTACAGCTCAGATTCACAGACACTGTCTCATCCTTGCTTTGAAGCCCACAGAAGCCATTTTCCTGCCTGCACTGTTCTGCAGGTAAGGAAAGAAAAAAGAGGAAAGAAAAGAGGTAAATGGTGCAGCACACGCACTGTGGTGCAGCATAGGGAAATATGGGCTGAGGATGAGCAGCACAATTCACAGTGGGTCCATTTTCTCAATCTTGCACTTCAGCAGCACAACCAGGCAATAGCTGGGTATGTCCTTCCAGGTGAAGTATGCAGGAACATGAGAGCTCTCTGTGCTTCCTCCTACAGAGAGTAAGGGGATCGACACCAGCTTAACACTGCAGAGCTGCAGCCAGCGCTGCGCTTTCCTTCAGGCTTTGAGTTGATGCAGATGGAAACATTGTTTAAACGTTCGGGAAACACCAGGGACAAGATCCCCCCAGCTGCTGGTAAACCTCCCTGCTGTGTGCCGTACACAGGACTGCGGGCACACCAGCAGAGTCCCCTCCTAGCAGCCCGTCAGCCCTGGGACACGTGAACCTCCCAATATGATGCAACACATCCCAGCAGAAACTCAGCAAATAGCAAGGGTTCAACAGAGACCGTCCCTCGTGCTGCTGAGCACATCTTGGTTAAGGAAGAGGCGAACAGCAACTGTCCCCGGGCTGCCACGTACGTCGGAAAATCCTGTTAGTTCCCAGTGGCCAGAAGACTTGTCTCTCCCAGATAAAAAGCATTTAGAGACTGAGTAATATCACAAACAAACTGGAAGAATAAGGCACAGGGAGAGTAAACACGTGATAACGCCCTGGCTTGTTGTGTTCTTTTTTTCATAACGCATTCTCTGAGACTTACAGAGCGCCCTGGACCTCCAAGCTCCTGGCAGAGAAGCCTCGTCCCAGCCCAGAGCCACCCGGTGCGACTTTGTCGTGGCAGCTCACAGCCACTACGGCCTCTCGCTGCCTCCCAGCGTGCCAGGACTGCAGGGGAGAGCAGCGGGAGTGCTACCGATGCGGACATCGTTTTGGGGGAAGAGGAGGAAGGTCAGAGCTGGGATGGCTGGAGTCTATGAAAACAGGCTTCTGACAAACACTGCCAGTGCAGGGGAGTGCCTATTCCGCATGCATGAGAGTTTTAACACCGTAACTGAACAGCCAAGAGAAGCAGACCTCAGAGCCTTCCAGCTGTTGGTGTGTGGCTGCAGGCCTGAGGTTTTTAAGCCTTTATCTTCAGAGATGCACAGCAGGAACTGGACTGGGAGGGGGTTATGGCCCTCTGTAAGGGCTCTGTGCAGCAATGCTACGAGAGCAGCACTGCTGCATCTGCTCCAAACACCGACGAGCTCAGCACCAGCTGCACCGTGCTGCTGTCCCTCCGGCATCCTGGGGAAGAAGCTGGTGTTGGTGTGCTCCAGCCTGCCGACAGCAGGACAGCCGCAGCCCTCCAGCGTGAGCTGCTGTTAAATTAAGGTTTCTTAACAGGTTAAGGTTTATTTCACCATAACAGCACGGAGGACGTGGAAAGGCCGGTGCAACTGCATTTCTGAAAGCAGGCATTTCCTACCAGCGAGCCAATTTTTCTGAGGCTGGCACGAAAAGCAGTTACTGTGCTTCTGAAGGCAGTTGGGAGGCAGGGGTGCTGGGCAACTGCAGGAGATTTCCAAATGTATATGCTACCATAAGCTCCCAATTTACTTTCAGAAGGAAACGCCTCTTCCAAGCAGTTTTGCAACCACTGCCTCAGGTTTCAGCTGAAGCTCTGGTTTACCATGCATGATTTTCTAGCTGACGTTCAGAAACAAGGAGATAGATGAAGTTATTAAAAAGCAGGTTTTCATGAACTACCAGAAACAAAGTGGCAGACTTACACGGTGTGCAGCCGAGGATCTCCTTTCTGCCGTCCCTCCTCCTCCCATTTTATATGGAAAAGGGGGAATGCATGAAGTGTTTTTGCTGTTTTGTTTAGTTTTGTTGCTCTAAGAGTCCATTGACTCACTCGGAGGAGAACTTCCCTACCTTGGAACGCAGCGCGCGGGAGGGAGGCATGGGGCGAGGCCAGCAAGAAGCCCTCTGAGGAAGGCAGGGGAAGCTTGGGCTGAGGGTTATGAATCTCAATCCCTTTCGCAATCCAAGTGAGCGTGCAGAAAGAGCTACGGCACAGAATTATTGAGCTTTCCTCGGGGCCAGGCAGCCTGCATGGAGTCCAGAGGGCTGACTCGTGAGTTAAAGCACGCGGCTGAACTTTACACGCTCTTCTTGTGAACTCGGGGCTGAGGGACGGAGTGAATGCCTCAACTTCCACCGGCCCCACTCGAAAGTTCAAGGCAATTTTTATCCCTGTCGGGGATAAAACCTCACCAATACCCACGCTGTGAAGCAGAAAACTAATAAATACTACTCCCCTTGATGTTTGAGAGCTGAACACACCACTCAGCCTTCACAAACTTCTTCCTACTGCTCCAGGCTGAATTTGTCAACATCTGCTACAGCGAAGCGAAACCCACGGGCTCTGTCCTGCGCAGAGCACGCCAGCCCCAGGTCTGCAGCCCAGCTGCACCAGGGCTGCGAGGCTGTGCGTGCAGGAGCCCAACAGCTCATGCTAAAAATACCAGCAGCACCGCGCCTCGGCGCTGCCAGGATAACGCAGGAGCGCCCAAGTGCCGGGCACTTCTACAAAGAGCTTTTGGAGCCGTTGAATTCTTGGGAATAGCCTAAAAAGCGGTGCTGGCTGTGACACGGGTGGAAGCAGCACCCCTTGCCTGCAAGATGGCCACCTCCAGCGGGAGGCTGCGATTCCATCACGGGGAAGGGGCTCAGCCCAGCACTGCCCATCCAGAACCGCTGGATGCCAGCGTCATGTGGGTGCTGTCGGTGGGCACCCAGCGGCGGGCCCCCAGCGGCTCTCAGCTCCTGCGGGTGCGGTGCAGGGCCACCGATGGGTCTCTCTGAGAGGCGTGCAGCGGGACAGCCCGCGGGCAGAGGATGCAGAGAGCACCATCCGGAATATCGGCAGGAGAGGGGAAGCACAGGCAGCGGTTCTCCCCCCGCCGTGCCCCCCGGGCCCCGCACGGCGACGCGGGCACGGGACGGCCGCCGCTTACCTTTGGCGAAGGACATTTTCGCGCGGTGACGGACGCAGCGCTTCACCACAGAAACGGTCGCGCCCGGCCCTGAGGCGGGGGAAGGCGGCGGCACCGGGCCCTCGGGGAGCGGCCTCCCGTCCCCGCCGCA
>WBMW01000972.1:4012647-4049247 GCA_013396635.1 Penelope pileata
TGAGTGTGTCTCCACCAACAAAGCAAGTAGGGCTTAGATTGCTGCCACAGCCCTTTTGGGAGGAATTTTGGGTTCCGTAGGATGAAGAACTGAGAAGCACCAGGTTTCTGCATGGGGAAGAGGTGCTTGTATATAAACATACACATGTATGTATGAGTGTTTGTACACAAACATTTTCTGCTTTAAAGACAAACACACGTTTGCATAGCTTGTGATCTCGTGTTAAAACGAATAAGAAGATCCACAGATTCATTCAAGTCCTGCTATGGCAGGACACAGTTTGAGAAGAGCAGGTGTAGGCAAACAGTTGATCACAGCATGAACTGATGATTGAGCACATGGTGGAGGGGTGTGGCTGGCCTGGGGAATACAGGTAGATCGCTTTCACCTGTGACCAGAGGGGGGTGAACCTGGGGTAGTGTTGCCTCAGGCTTAGATAAAGGCCAGCCAGGCAGAGTGGGAAGCAGCTTGAGGAGATTGAGAAGCTGGAGCTTGAGGAAGAGAAGACTGGTGAGAAGCCTGAAAGTGAGAAGACTGGAAAGGAGCTGGAGAAAGAAAGAGAAGAGCAAATGGTGTAATTGTAAGTTTGGGGACCTTTTCTGTGACAGCAGGGCAAGGGACCATTGCAGCTTGAGCTCAAAATGCTTCTGCAACTGGGACTGTCCCATCCTGGCTGCAGTCAATACAGAGAAGTGCAGTGTGCTTTCCCCCATTTTCCCCAGGCAGCTCCATCCCTTTCAGCTGCAGGGCCTCTTTATGGGCAGCAGCATGCTCGGCTTTCAGTGCCAGCTATGTTGTATCTGTGCATGGTAGGCTGTGGTCTCTGTGTTTTTCTCAGCTGCAGCCCTCTGGGAAATACAACATTTCTGGGGAGAGCAGGAGAGTCTCCTCATTGCCCTCATGCTGGCTGCACTGTGCCCTGCAGGGGACAGAAGCTGCTCCAGCCCCTGCAGTATGGCCAGAGAAATGCTGGATCTAAGTGCAAATCCATGCTTGTCCTGTGCATGGGATGTTCAGATCCCAGTTTGGGGTTTCTTCTGAAATGGGAACGCAGCATGGATGCAACCTGCTCTCTGCCAGCTGGTGCCAGGCTAGCCCAGTTGTACCCCAGCACTGCCATGAGCAGCACAGGTGGCCAGGGGTGACCCCAAGCACAGCCCTCAGCCCCTCTATGGGTCAAGTGCTAGTGCAGCCCCGAAGAGAACTTTCACGTTTGCATCTGCTCCCACAAGCATATATAAATAATACTAAACCAGCATGTGAAAAGCACCCAGAGTTGCTAGGCACAGTGAAGGTCCAGCATAAACAGCAAGCAGAACTCAGCTCAGCATTCTCGCTTTGTGGGGCATGGGATGCTTCAGAGCCAGATGCCAGACAGGCAGCAGCACCTGGATGGAAGGGATGGCAATGTCCCAGTGTGGGCAGGTGGGTTGCTGGGTGGTGTTTGGCAGCACATCCTTCACTTTAAATCTCTCCCATGTGTGTTCTGGGTGAGATGTGGCTGTCTGAACGTCTCCATCCTTCTTTTCTCAAGCCTACAATAAGGCAAGCCTTGCAATTCCCTGCATTTGGCTTTCCACCCCTTAAAAATGTACCCTGGCTGGACTCAGCACCATGCTGAGACCTAAGTGGAGTATTTCCAGTGGCTGTGAGTCGCTGTCCTGTGGTGAAATAATAAACACAGCAATAAAACTCTCACATTTTCCAAGCGCAGGAGACAGCATGTCCATTGTCACCAGCTCTTAAGGACTGCTATTATTAGAGCTGGTTCTGAGCAGCTGCCTGCTCCCCACATGCTTCAATCAGAGCAGATGCTGAATAGGTGTGATTCATTCTTATCATATCCTGTTCTTTTGTTATTCTGATTTGTTAACTGTGTTAACAACAGCTCATTTGCAGAGAAATGAAAATGAAATGGCCACTGCTCCCAGGGGCTGTAAAGCTCACACCACACACAGTGACCCAGGAAAATAATTTAATGATGGCAACCATCCATACCAGGCTCTGAGACCATTGTCTCTTTGCCAAAGTGTGTGCCGTGTGTGTGAAGGATAAAAAGTTTGGGAAGGTGGACTCTGTGACCAGTGCATGGCACCCACTTGTTGAGACGGGTTCGCTGTTACTTTGATGTCTCTGGCTTCAGGGGAGTACAGAAACAGCAGCTCCAGGAACGCCTTGATGTGAGAGGAGCGATCACCTGATGGCCCTTAGGCAGACGGAACATGCCCATGCCTCAGCTGTGGCCATGATCTCACTGCAGCAGGCTGGGAGAACAGAAGGTGACAAGTTGCTCTCCTTCACTGGTGCTGCAGCGGTGATGTTACGCTCTGCAAGAGGAAGAGAGATCACGGTTACTCACTGTCCCAGGGCGTGAAAGGAACAGCGATGCTGTGGGGACAGGCACTGAGGTACTGCAAGCAGCCCCAGGCACGGCCCAGCACAGCTAAAGTCTCACTTGACCTCCAAGCCTCGCAAAACCGCTCAGCTGGAGCTCAGCACGAGCCAGACTGAGCTGGGCTGTGTTGGTCCCCCAGCAGAAGCAGTGGGGGCCACACAGTCACAATCTATCACCCAGTGATGTCACAGACTTGCCTGGGGACGTCACAGTGGGCTGTCTGCCCCCACAGCACCCACCTCTACAAGGGCTGATTGGAAAGTAATGCCTCCTATGTTAATTGGCCTGTGATGTCAGAGGTGGATGTTGGTGGTATAGCAGTAGAGGTTGAACCTTCCCACCCATATTCTGTTTCACATTGTTACTGTGTGACAAATGGCAGCACGGCAGTCTGACACAATGGCATCTGACATGGAAGTGCAGATGAAGCAAAGAGGTGTCATTGAATTCCTCCACATGGAAACAAGCGTACCCATTGACATTCATCACCGGTTGCTGAATTCTTATGGAGCCCAGACAGTGGATGTGAGCACACTGAGGCAGTGGTGGTGTGTTTCAGTGGTGGTGACAGTGGTCACCTCTATTGGTACAGATTGTTAGAAGTGCGGTATGTAGGCATTTGTTCATCGCTGGCAAAAACACATGGCTAAAGGTGGTGACTACATTGAAAAAAGTGTTCTGTAGCTGATAATTTCCTCTATCAAAGAGTGTTATTGTGCTCTTTGTATCTGTTCTTGTTTCCAAGGAAATAAAAAGGAGGCATTACTTTCAGAGCAACCCACATAGGTTGGAAAAGGCCTTCAAGATCACCAGCCAGCCGAGTCCCGTCACTAAACCATGTCCCTCAGCGCTCCATCCCACCTCAGCCGACATCTCATTAATATGTCTTAGCATCCCAGATCTCTTCCTTTGCACCTCTTCAGGTGCCCTAGCCAGCTCAGCAGCTCCTGGGACAACGAGCGAGTTCCAAAAACACCTTCTCCTTTCTGACAATGTGTCTTCCACCTGCCACCCCTTCCCCTCCTTCTAAAGGCCAAGCAAAGGCAAAGATTTTTTGATGTGCTTCTGTGTGTGATAGCAGCTTGGAGCATGAGCCAATTCACCTTATCGGGGGACTTCGGTACTCTCTACAGTTTAAGGCTTTGTCCTTGGTGGGACAGTGTGTGCGCACTGTGAGCGGAGCCATGCACCTGGGCGCAGGCACCCAGTGTTGCATGTGTCCATGTGCTGGCAAGCCCCACGCTGTTAAACATTAACCCTGCAAGGAACCCACTCTGTTCTTCATTCAGCACAGGCTCCTGCAGCTGAGAATGCATCGGGCACGCATGGCTCAGCGGTGTGGGAGATGGGTGAAGCCTTGGGCTGATGTGCTACTTCTCCTTGGGATGGAGTTAACTGCATAATAATAGCATAACAACATCTAACCTATACTTCTAGCTCCCACTTAATGCCTCCAGATTGACCTACAGGCTCTTGTTTATTGCAGACCTTGTGTTTGCCTGGTTGGGAAAGGTCACACCTTGGAGTGAAGCTCCTCTCACTCCTTTCATTCCAGCAATGCGCTCCAATACAGTGTTGCTTGCAGCTTTATGCAGAGCAAAGAAATCACAGAATCACAGAATTGCAGGGGTTGGAAGGGACCTCGAGAGATCATCGAGTCCAACCCCCCTGCCAGAGCAGGTTCCCTACAGCAGGTAAGAAAGATCACCTGCAGAACAGTGAGAGAATTTTTCCCCTCTTCTCAAATGTGGTGAATTTGGGATAGTCATTAAAAAAACATAGGAGAAAGAAACACCTAAAAAGGGGCAGGCTGCACTCACAACAATCCGGCAGGGACTGGATGCAATCAGGGCTCATATAGATCTCCTTTGTGTCTGGTAAAAAGTGGTGGGTGCTTCGATAGCTCCACTATACAACTATACAACTATGCTTAAACAGTGGTTCTGAGGGAATAAGCAGGGCTGTGCAAATTCACCTCCCGTATCTGCTGCTGTTGGTGGAGTCAGGGCACAGCTACGCAGAGGTGGGGATGGTGAGGATTAATGATTTGCTTTTTTCACCTCTCACACAGTTGCCATAAATCTCTGAAGGACCGTGTTCGTGTACAAAAGCTAACACAAATATGTGCACCCAAGGGAAGCAGTCATTTGGCCAGCCAACTTGTCTTTACAATATTGATGCAGCCAAGCAGCATAAATGGAGGAGAAGCCTTTAAGTCCAAGCACCAAAGCACTGCATCCATTCGAGGTAATGAGCATGCCTTTCTGGGAAATGCAGCACCGCGGGAACCACCTGCTCTACAGACTTCTGAGATGTCACCTCATGGGATAAAGCCATTTAGATGATGGGTGCCTGGAAATGAAAGAAAAATCTTTTCTTTTGTGTATATAGGTGCACAGCAGAGACTGAGTCAGAGGAAAACCTGAGGCTTGTCCTGGTGGCCCTGTGCACTTGGTTCAAGGACAGAAGATGGTGTGGGAGCAGCACATGGGCTCCTGTCTCCCCCTGCCGTGCCTTTCTGCTGTGGGTGAAACAGGCCAGGGCTGGCTGTGGTGGGTCCTCACTGGGTGCAGATGGTGGGGAGGTGGAGGTGTGGACACACTGTCTTCTCCAACACAGCCCCGCAGCCCCTACATGCTCCAGCTTTAGCTGAGAGCCAGCTGGGTGGTGGTGTGAGGAGCAGCCTCCTCCACAGGAATTTCACAGCATTTCATAAGCCCTTCTGCCCGTCTCCTGCTGCTGGTGCCTCCATCTTTGATTTTCGATCCTCATGAGTTGTGCTGAGGCCTTTCCTCTAACCTCACCTGCTTGCTTTTGCCCTGACTCTTCACAGCAGTGGAATCAGAACCTCCAGAGCAGCATTTTTCCCTGCTTCCATGCAGTGACGGCAGCAGGAAGAGGTGACACTCCGGTACACACACTGCGGCTGTGCTGGCTGCCTGCCACCCACACTCTGATTTTTCCAGTCACACTCATTTGCCTCACCAATGCCAAAGCAAACGTGGCAGGGGCATCTTGTGGCACAGGTGCTACTCAGACCACGTGTGCTCGTAGCTGCCCAGTCATGACGTTTGCCCAGAGTCAGTGACCCGCTCCAGGGTCAACTCCAGGATTGGAGTCAGGGACATGCTCCGGGCTCGACTCCAGAGTTGGAGTTGGAGACCTACTCTGGGGTCAACTCCAGGCCTGGAGTCAGGGACCTGCTCGAGGCTCGACTTTGGGGTCGCAGTCAGGGACACGCTCGGGGACCCACTCCGAGGTCGCAGTGGGGAACCTGCTTGGGGTTCGACTCTGAGGTCGCAGTGGGGGACCTGCTCGGGGGTCACCTCTGGGGTCACAGTCGCAGACCCGCTCTTGAGTCGACTCCGATGTTGCAGTCACAGACCCTCTCTTGGGTCGACTCCATGCCCGGACTTGAGGAGCCGCTCCAGGGCCCCGCTCCGTGCCTGAAGTCAGGGACCCACTCAGGAGTCGGCTCTGGGATCACAGTTGGGGATGCACTCTGGGCCTGGAGTCGGGAACTCGCTTGGGGATCAACTCTGGGATCGCAGTCACGGACCAGCTCCGGGGTTGCAGTCGGGGACTCGCTCCGGGCCCAGAGTCCCGGACCTGCTCGGGTGTTGCCTCCAGGGTTGCAGTGGCGGACATGCTCGAGAGTTGAATCCAGGCCCAGAGGTGGGGACCTGCTCTGAGGCCCTGCTCCAGGCCCAGAGTCAGGGACCCCCTCGGGGGTTGGCTCCAGGGTCGCAGTCGGGGACGCGCTCGGGGACCTGCTCAGGGGTCGTAGTCAGGGACCTGCTCCGGGCCCTGGTCAGGAACCTCCTCTGGGGACTCGCTCCAGGCCTGGGTACGTGGACCCGCTCGGGGGTTGCCTCTGGGGTTGCGCTCGTGGAACCGCTTGGGTGTCAACTGCGGGGTTGCCGTCGCGGATGCGCTCGGGTGTCGACTGCCGGGTCGCCGTCATGGAACCACTCGGGTGTCGACTGCCCGGTCCTTATTGGGTCCCCATTCCGGGGAACCGCTCCGGGCCTGGAGTCAGGTCCCCACTCGGGAATTGACTCCGGGCTTGCAGTCGCGGACCCGATCCGGGGACCTGTTCCGAGGTCGCAGTCGGGGATCCGCTCTGGGGTTGTAAGCGAAATACAAGGTCACAGCCTGAATCAGTGATTGAGGGTGTGGTGATGGGCATTGGGTGGCATAAGGAACCCCTGTACTCCCCCTCCGTGTGATCAGAAGGGGAGGACCCAGGGTGGGACTGCCCTGGGCTCATTTAAGGGGCAGCCACAAAGGGGGAAGGATCTCTTGCGTGGGATCTGGCTTTTCCTTATCTCGGTGGGAGATCTCTATTGCGTAATTCAAAAACTTTTGTTTACAATCATTAAAAAATTTAATACTTTACCGGGGATCACTAGAAATCTATCATGTGCGATCTTCCTTCTGCGATTGCACCACTGAGGTTGTCACCGCGATGAAGTAGGGGACTTGCTTGGGGCCTGGAGTTGGTTTCCTTCTAAGGGCTCAACTTTGGGGTTGCAGTCTGGGACCCGGTCGGGGGTCGACTCTGGGGTCGCCGTAGTGAACTCACTCAGGTGTCGAGTCTGGGGTTGGAGTCGAGGACGAGCTGGGGGACCTGATCTGCACAGGGGTCGACTCCGGGTTTGCCATCGCAGTCCCACTCAGGTGTCGGCTCTGGGCCTGGAGTGGGGTCCCTGCTCAGGGGTCGACTCCGGGGTTGCAGTCGGGGATGAGCTTGGGGACCCGCTCGGGAATCGACTCTGGGTTCACCGACGCAGACGCACTCAGGTGTTGTCTAAGGGGTCGCAGTCGCAGACCCACATGGGTGTCGACTGCGGGGTGGCCATTGCAGACCCACTCGGATGTTGACTCCGGGGTTTCTGTCACTGACCAGCTCGAGTGTCTTCTCCGGGGTTGCAGTCAGCGACGAGCTCGGAGACCCATTCAGGGGCTGACTCCGGGGTCGCCATAGTGAACTTGCTCGGGTGTCGAGTCCGGGATTGCAGTCGGGGACGAGCTGGGGGACCCGTTTGGGTGTCGGCTCTGGGCCCGAAGTCGTGTCCCCATTCTGGGGAACCGCTCCGGGCTCGCAGTCGGGTCCCCGCTCGGGAGTCATCTCCGGGATCGCCATTGGGGACGAGTTCAAGGACCTGCTCAGGGGTCGAAACAGGGTTTGCCGTTGCAATCCTGCTCGGGTTTGGACTCTGGGTCCAGAGTCGGGTCTGAGCTCGGGGGTTCACTCCAGAGTCGCCATTGTGGACGAGTTCGGGGACCCGCTTTGGGGTCGACTCAGGGTTCGCCGTTGCAGTCCTGCTTGGGTTTGGAATGCGGGCCCGGAGTCGGGTCCCCGTTCCTGGGAACCGCTCTGGGCCCAGAGTCGGGTCCACGCTGGGGAGTCGGCTCCAGGGTCGCTGTCGGGGACAAATTCGAGGACCCACAAGAGAGTCGATATCAGGTTCGCCATCGCAGTCCTGCTCGGGTTTGGACTACGAGCCCGGAGTTGGGTCCACGTTCCAGGGAACCACTCCGGGCCCGGAGTCGATTTCCCGCTTGGGATTCGTCTCCAGGATCGCCGTGGGGGATGAGATCAGGGACCCGCTCGAGGGTTGGCTCCGGGTTCGCCGTCGCAGTCCTGCTCAGGTTTTGACTCCAGGCCCAGATTCAGGTCTCCATTCCGGGAAACTGCTCCAGGCCCGAAGTTGTGTCCCCGTTCTGGTGAACCACTCCGGGCCCGGAGTCGAGTTCCCGCTCAGGATTCGTCTCCGGGATCGCCGTGGGAGATGAGATCAGGGTCCCGCTCTGGGGTCAGATCCGTGTTTGCTGTCGCAGTCCCACTTCTCTTTGGACTCCGAGCCCGGTGTCGGGTCCCCGTTCCGGGGAACCGCTCGGGGCCCAGAGTCAAGTTACCGCTCGGGATTCGTCTCCGGGATCGCTGTTGGGATGAGATCACGGACACGCTCGGGGATCGACTCCACTTTCGCCATCGCAGTCCTGCTTTTGTTTGAACTCCGGGCCTGGTGTCGAGGCCCTGTTCCGGGGAACTGCTCCGGGCCCTGACTCAGGTCCCTGTTCCAGGGAACCACTCCGGGTCTGGAGTCGAGTTCTCACTCAGGATTTGTCTCAGGGATCGCTGTGTGGGATGAGATCGGGGACCCGCTCTGTGGTCAGATTCATGTTTGCCGTCGCAGTCCCGCATTTCTGTGGACTCCGGGCCAGGAGTCAGGTCCCCGTTCCGGGGAACCGCTCTGTGCCCGGAGTCGAATTCTCGCTTGGGATTCGTCTCCAGGATTGCCATGGGGGATGAGATCAGGTACTCGCTCGGGAGTCGGCTCCGTGTTCGCCTTTGCAGTTCCACCTTTCTTTGGACTCCGGGCCCGGAGTCGGGTCCCCACTCGGGAGTCGTCTCTGAGGACGCCGTCGGGGATGTGATCAGGGAGCCGCTCAGGGATCGACTCCGTGTTCTCCGTCGCAGTCCTGCTTTTGTTTGGACTCCGAGCCTAGTGTTGGGTTCCAGTTCTGGGGAACTGCTCTGGGCCCGGAGTAGGGCCCCCGCTCTGGAGTCGTCTCTGAAGTCGCCCTCGCGGATGAGATCAGGGAACCGCACGGGTGTTGACTCCGTGTTTGCCATTGCAGTCTGGCTTTTGTTTGGACTCCAGACCTGGCGTCGGATCACTGTTTTGGGGAACAGCTCTGGGCCCAGAGTCGGGTCCCCGTTCCAGGGAACCGCTCTGGGTCCGGAGTCAAGTTCCTGCTCGGGATTCGTCTCTGGGATCACTGTGGGGGATGAGATCGGGGACCTGCTCTGGGGTCAGATTTGTGCTCGACGTCGCAGTCCCGCTTTTCTGTGGACTTTGGGCCCGGAGCCAGGTCCCCGTTCTGGGGAACCGCTCAGGGCCCAGAGTCGAGTTCCCACTCGGGATTCCTCTCCGGGATCGCCGTTGGGATGAGATCAGGGACACGCTCGGGGGTTGACTTCGTGTTCGCCGTCGCCGTCCCGCTTTTCTTTGGACTCCAGGCCAGGAGTCGGGTCCTCATTCTGGGGAACAGCTCCGGGTCCGGAGTCGAGTTCCCGCTTGGGATTCGTCTCCAGGATTGCCGTCATGGATGAGATCTGGGATCCACTCAGGGCTCGGCTCCGTGTTCACCGTGGCAGTCCCGCTTATGTTTGGACTCCGGGCCCGGAGTCGGGTCCCCGTTCTGGGGAACCGCTCGGGGCCTGGAGTCGAGTTCCCACTCGGGAGTCATCTCCAGGATTGCCGTGGGGGATGAGATCGGGGACCCGCTCGGGGGTCAGCTCCGTGTTCGCCGTCGCAGTCCCGCTTTCATTTCTTCTCCAGGCCCAGAGTCGGATCTCCATTCCGGGGAACCGCTCCGGGCCTGAAGTCGGGTCCTTGCTTTGGATTCGTCTCCGGGTTCGCCGTTGGGGACAAGTACTGGGATCCACTCGGGGGTCATAACTGGGTTTGCCGTCCCAGTCCCGCTTGCGTTTGGACTCCGGGTCCGGAGTCACTTCCCCGTTCTGGGGAACTGCTCCAAATCGGGAGTTGGGTCTGCACTCAGGAGTCGTCTCTGTGATCGCTGTCGGGAAGGAGTTCGGGGACTCACTCAGGGATCGACTCTGGTTTCGCCGTCGCAGTCCCGCTTGCATTTCAAGTCCGATCCTGGAGTCGGGTCCCCGTTCCAGGGAACTGCTCCAGGCCTGGACTCGAGTCTTGTTCGGGCGTTGTCTCCTGGGTTGCCATTGCGGACCCGCTCAGGTGTCGACTCCGGGGTCGCCTTCACTTTCCCGCTCGGGGGTCATCTCTGGGCTCACAGTCATGGACCCAATCCAGGGACCTGTTCTGAGATCATAGTCAGGGATCCACTCCGGGATTGTAAGCGAAATACGAGGTCATGGCCTGAATCAGTGATTGAGGGCATGGTGATGTGCATTGGCTGGCATGAGGAACACCTCTACTCCCCCTCCATGTGACCAGGAGGGGTGGACGCAGGGTGGGACTACCCTGGGCTCATTTAAGAGGCAGCCACCAAGGGGAAAGGATTTCTTGCGTGGGGTGTGGCTGTTCCTTATCTATTTTGGAGATGTCTATAACGTAAGTCAAAATCTTTTCTTTACAGTCATTGAATTTTAATACTCTACCAAGGATCACTAGAAATCTATCAGAAGCGATCTCGCTTCTGCGATTGCACCACTGTGGTCGTCTTCACTATCACAGTCGAGGACCCTCTCTGGGCTCGCAGTCGGGGTCCCGCTCCGGGCTCAGCTCCGGGCTCGCAGTCGGGGTTCCGCTCCAGGCTCGGCTCCAGGCTCGCAGTCGGGGACCCACTCCGGGCTCAACTGTGGGTTCCAGAGTACTCTAGTCCTCTGCCAGCTTCCTCCAGGGGTCAGGCAGGCAGTGCTGCCACGGATCTCACATGGGTCATGGGCGGGAGCCATCCACTCCACGTCTCCAAACACCCAGCTCTCCCTGCCCTACACCCAGCCAGCACTCCCTGTCCATCTCCTCACTTGCTTTCTCCTTACCTCAGGGCTAATCCACCCTTCCTTCTCTGTTGCCCTAAGGTCTCCCTGTTTCTGCGCATATTCCCCTTCTCCCACACTCGGCAGCTTTCACAGTTCCACACCAGACCAGCCTGGCTCTCCTCCCACTTCTCTTATCATTCCACTTCATCAGCTCCTCCCAGCCTGAAGTGACCTCCAGGTCCTCTCAGCCAGATTGCTTTTCTAAACAGCCACACATTCACTTTGTGTCGTCTTGGTGTCTGGCCACAGATTTTGTGAGCATCAGGCCACTGGTTCCTTTGGCTCATCTCTGCCTTTTCTCCTATTTCCTCTCTCTTGAAATTCAAAAGTTAATTACTCTTCCTGACTAGTTTCCTTCATATCACTCTGATAAAGTAGGCTAGCCTGTGCTACAGTCAAAAACTCACCTTCTGTTGAGTTTTGCTATTGAATATGTACACAAAAATTATTCCCAACACATTCTAAAATAGAAAATAAAATAATAATAACAATAAAAAACATATATTTCACCTGAAATATTTGGAAGATGACCACGCAAAGCAAAAAGAGAAAGAAGGATGCTAAAACTGGAAATAAAAGATCTCATTACAGCTCTCTTAAGGCATAGTTATCTGGACAGAACAATGTCTACCTGCTGGACAGGCAAAATACATCTTAAGATGAAGCTCATGGTGTAGCCAGGGGAAGATAAAAACTTGTCATGTTGAAAAATACGTGGTGCTACGAATAGCATGTAACGGACCGAAAATAATGGTGAGGAGAAGCATTGATTTCTTGCCTCGCTTTGCTGTTATTGAAGTCCATGGCCAAAACCCAGTCAAAATCAATAGCAAAATTCATCGGGAAACCACAAGACAGCTTAGATCAGGTGGCATCTCTGTGGCGTTGATTTTCATTCTGAAGCCACTTGACCTTTTTCTGTGTCTCTTGACTTTTTGCAGCTGGACCTTCTTAAAATATCCAGGAGCCAGTCTGTGTCATGTTATCCCTAGGTTTAGCATTCTAGCTCAATTAAAGAAAAAACAATGTAAGCCTTGGGTAATCATTTACAACTTCTTCTCCAACTCTCCCATTTTAAGCGTGTCTGAAGATATACGTGAATGGATGGCTCTTCTGCAGTCACTTCCCTGAGCACTCCTCATGCCTTCATACCGCTGCCCACGTCAAGCGCTGAGGAGCACTACGTAGGAGCACTGTGAGTCAGATGCCAATTTATTTTCTCAGCTATCACACCCATTGCCTTCGGAAAAATTTTGTCCCTAAGTAGGTGCCAACCTAGTCATCTCCTTTGTGGATGTATCAGAAATGTGGGCTCTTCATGTGATGAGCCATGTGTCCTTAATGGACAGTACAGGTCCAGAACACGGCGGCCCTTCTTCCACTGCTGAAGTATATGGGAATTTTTTTATGGGGATGTTTGGTAAAGATATGTAGAGCATATAAGGCGAACTTTGCAGACAAAATTTCTGGCATCTCTTTTTTTCCACAAGATTCACGTACTTTTACCAATTTTTTTTTATGAAACTGCAATATTATGAGTAGAAACAAACATTGAGTATACTTGATTGTCCAAATAAAAGAAAGCCAGTGGTGCTCAATGATTCCACACTCCAGGGCCAGCATTTTAAGCAAGGGCAGTGACCAGCACAGCAGTCCCATGTCTTCACCTCTGCATTCCTCTTCTCCTCCACCCACGTTCTCCATTCTTTCTTGACGATTTGGTCACCCAGGCAGTGGTGATCCAGTGGGGAACTAGATCAGGGAATTGAGCTCCTCTAAAACTAACACTCAAAAACCTGGTCAGCTTTCAGCTTTCCTACTCACTTCATGGATGTGCAAAATCCTAGACTGACACAAGGAGAGATGGGAGCAGGGCAGCAGTCTCTGTGGCAGTGCTGCCTTATGCTGTCTCCTGTTGTTTCTGTAACTGCCATGTTGGTACTTAGGTGCCTAGGATGTTAAAGAAATGGGATTTTACTATTGAAAACACTGTTCAAGTTTATATCCATTATAACCTTTCTATAACAAGAAAAGCAAAATATTTATCTTTTCATTGCTTCTGAACACTGTTCTCTGATTTATTAGAAATGGCCTCTCTCTCTCTCACATAATTTCTCCAAACCACCGTAAATGTTAGCTCAGAAATTAAGGGTTATTGCTGCCTGACAATGTAGAGATGTACCTTGTGAGCATTCACTAGAAGGTGACATTCTCTTTCTGAGTCTTCGGTAATTAAAATGCTGTTGTTTACTTAGCATCTCCTAGCTTTCCCTCAGAAGTTATCATTAGGAATAGCATTCTCAGTGCAAATGTTATCCAATCTTTTACTCTGTATTGCTAGGAATCTGCAGCTTGACTGTCACAGAAAACCATTCAATTGATGTTAGAAACGTTGTTTCTACTCCCTTTTGAGAGACAAAATACAAATTTGATCTGAGATTTTGCAGTGAAACATATGAATGAATAACAAAAAGGACATGACAACGGAAAAAGTGTTTTATACATTTTGCTGATGACACAAATGGGATATGGGCGCCCCCCTCTTTGCTTTGATTTAGCTCCTGTAGGGGAACTGTTAGGTCAGGGCCTGAACCTGTGATTGAGCACCTGGGGAAGGGCTGTGGCGGTCCCAGGGAACACAGGCAAATTGTTTGCAGCTGTACTCCTCTCCTGATGGGAAGGGCTGGGACCAGGGCAGAGCCACCCTGGGCTCATATAAGGGCCAGCACTGAAGGGAAAACATCTCTTGGTCCTGGGCTGCTTCCTGAGAAGGAGTGTGGCATAGTGGGTGATCCCCTCACCAGCTGGGTGAGGTGGAACTTCTGTGGAGTCTTTGTGTACGTCTGATGTTAAAACCTGTAATACTTTGCCTGGGATTGCAAAGAATCTGTCTGAAGCGAGTTTGTTTCTTCATTTGTATAAAGTTGCTATGCTTTTATTTGATATTTTAGAGGTTTAGGAAGTAACCCAATGAGATCAGTGATGTTCTCTTGGCTGTTTTGCACCCCTCTCTGCAGGCTTGGGTGCTTTATCTGTAAAGAAAAGGTTGGACCTGGAGGTCGTGTCTGGATGTCTGCTGAGTTTGAGGACTGCGTTAAACTAGGAGGAGCTGTTGGCTCCCTCAGGAGTAGAGAGGCCTTTCTGAGAGGTATTGATGAATGGAAGGGCTGTGCAATCTCTCACTGTGTGAAGCTGGCCCAGAGCGAGTGCTGGATTCTGCCTCTGGGATGGGGCGGCCCTAGATGTCTGCACAGATAGTGGATGAAAGGCAGCCCTGTGGAAAGGGATCCCGGGGTTCTGGCTGACAAGTTAAATGTGAGGCAGCAGCATGCTCTGGAGCCAAGAAAACCAACTGCACCCTGGGGGCACCTGGCCTAGCCCTGCTGGGAGAGGGAGAGGATTGTCCTGCTCTGTGCTGTGCAGCCTCACCTTGAGCACTGCATGCAGTTTGGGTGCCACAACATAAGAGGGACGCAAAACTACTAAAAAATGCCCAAAAGAAGGCTACTAAGATAGTGAGGGATCTGGAAGGCAAGAGGTGTGAGGAGCAACTGAGGCACCTCGGTTTGTTTGGCCCAGAGCAGAGGAGGCTGAGGGGAGGCCTCATGGTGGCCCACAGCCCCTCACAGGGAGCAGAGGGGCAGCGCTGAGCTCTGCTGTCTGGGGACAGTGACAGGGCCAGAGGGAATGGCATGGAGCTGTGTCAGGGGAGGAGCAGGTGGGGGTTAGGAAAAGGTTCTGCCCCAGAGGCCATGGGCATGGCCCTACACTGCCGGAGCTCAGGGAGCATTGGGACACCACTGTCAGACGTTGGGTTTGGGTGGTGCAGTGTGGAGCCAGGGGTTGGGCTTGGTGAACCTTGTGGGTCTCTTCCAGCTCAGGATATCTTAAGATTTTAAGAATTTATTATTCTAACTCTCCAGCCTTAGCTACCTCCATCCTGCTTATAGCAAATTTGGAAAGGCAGTCACCCTGCAGGCACCATCCAGCTCTACTTTCTCTTAAAGCTATGTCAACTATTTCCATGTCAAAAGCCAAGATAAGAGGTTATGCACAGTCATTCCTAGTATGACTGAGGTCATTGTACAGGCTAAAGACCTGGTTAAAAGTTGAACTTTGTTCAGGGTGGGTTACTTGGAGCCATGTCTTAAAGCAGCTAGCCTGTAGCTTTGGAGAGATGCTTTCAGTTAGGTCTTGTTCAGTTTTCCTTCCATCAGCTTCTTCAGTCTGAAAGGGGAGACAGTCAGTGATGAAGAGCATCAATATCAGCGGAATCTTGTTTTATATTTCTGAATTACAGCCTCATTAAATTAATACCAATAATAGAGAAAGGCTAGATAGTGATGTGTAAAAGTGTACAAACAAATGTAAAGCCACCTTTCTTCCCTGTTATCTAAGAAATAGATGAAATTTCTGGAGTTTTCTTCAAAGGTTCCTCTGTGAATCAAAATGGAACATCTTGTTTCAGTGCTCAGATGAAAATGAAAAGAAAGGAAGGGCTAGTTTCACACAGCAATGGTGCTTTTGGTTGTCTGTCAGGTAGTTGAGAGCTAAAGATGTACTGCTTCTGCTGTTCTGCCTGCCTGAGAGGGTTTAAACTGCTCAGAAAAATGCCTGGAGTGCTGCATAATGATTTGGGACCCAAAAGGAACCTCTCCTAAACTCACCCTGTAGAAATAATTGTGCTGCAACAGGAACCTAATCAAAAACCTTCAAGACCCATTTACTTTAATCTCTCCTTTCTGCTCTGCGGATCAAAAGACCAGGAACTGCAACAGAAAATTTCTGCCCCAAGATGATCGCTTTTTGTGAACTTAGTTTGGCTGAGAAGTTCTGAGAAGAACTCAGCTACAGGGCTGAGTCCTCTCCTGTGTCTTCCCTCTGTCCTCCTGAAGCCTGTGTAGCTGCCCTGTGGGGACACCTCGTGGTTCAAGTGGTGCCTTTGCTTTGGGTGCTGTTGTCTGGTTTCAGGGAACCTCTTCCTTGGCTCTACAGTCTGTGTAAAAATGTTTTCACTGTCAGTGTGCTAGCTGGGAGGCAGAAACATGAAGCCAGATCTGCAGGTCAAAGGGGACAAGTCTAATCTATAATTTTCATCAAATACAAGCTCTTCTCCTAATGACTTTTTTTAGCAGGTAATGCCCATTTTGGGCAAAACCTGGAATGCTGCGTGAGAGATCCGGTCTTTTAGTGTTCATAGTTTTTAGGACAAACCAACAGCCAGTAGATTAGGGAAAATTATGGTTTCCCTTCTTTGGGCACTCATTAGCCCACACCTGGATGCTGTACTCAGTTTTGGGGCCCCAGAAACTAAAGAAACATTGACAAGTTGGGGAGAGCATAGGGGAAACCACCAAGATGGTGTAGGAGGAGAGTAGGGACTGAGATTTCTTCAGCTTGGAGAAGAAGCTTGAGGGGAACCTGAAAGTGATCTACCAACAACTACAAGGAGTGTGCTGAGAAGTCTGAGGCAGGCTCTGTCTTACAGTGATGCACAGCAAGAGAACAAGAGACAACAGGCAGGAATTGAAACAGGAGGCTCTCACTAGGTATTGGGAAATCTATCAGATTAAGCAGGAAGCCGTTCAGAGAGGCTTCCCAGTGGTTTCAAAGCTCAACAGGATCAACAGGACAAACCTCTGAGCAACCTGGTCTGGTCTTGCCACCAGCCTTGCTCTGAGTAGGTGTTGGATCAGGGACTTCCCACAGTCCCTTGCAACCTGAGTGACTGAACAGCTGCATGATGAATGGACCCAGTGCTGGATAATAAGGACATCAATTCATTATTTTCAGATTTCTGGGGTTTTGAGACAAATCTTTCTTTGAGGAATTGTCATTTGGACCAGAGGGAATCAAAATCAGCACTTGGGCACTTCATTGATGGAAACTTTAAGTTAATTATTCTAGCATGTGTCTGTTAGACACTGAGGGGGAAATCGCTGTTCTTTTCTTTTTCCCCTTGCTGTGTGTTTAAAGCTCCTGCCCATCTTGAAGCTATATCAACTCATGTTGTCCTTTCTGAAGAACAGACCTCAGTATTTTTCTTGCAAAACCCATTCCTTCAAGGATTTGCAGGAGGCAATAGACCCCCTGGCACCAGCAGCGTGTGTCCACAGTCACTTTTTCCTACCCTGGAGCTGTGCCTAAGACGCCTTTGTGATAGAGGCTGGCCTCTGGTTTGCAATGATGGCTGGCTGTGGGCAGGGATGTGATAGAATCAGGGTGAAGATCTGTGAAAAACTTGCTGTTGTCATGCTGAGTATGGAAAAAATTCTGGGGTGACCTACAGGAGGGAAAATCTGTTTTTTTTTCATACTGGAGAGAGGTGACGTGCTCTTCATCTCTGATGCATTTGTCATGATGGCCTCCTGGTAGGAAGCCCATCTGTCTGGTCTCTTCTTGCTGCTTTCTTTAGCAGGGGAGAGACAAATCATCTGGGACCATGTGTTGCTTTTGAGATGTCTCCGCTCCCTGCACAAAACTTCAAGTGCGAAGTCTTTGTGGGCATTTTGCTTGTGGGCACAATCAGCTCAGGCACAGAGTGACTTACAGGAGCCTTGCTGGCTTCTCAGAGAACAGATGGGTCTGAGGCAGGTCCCAGGCTCTGGTGGACCCTGGTCTGAATCAACCAGAGTTAGTCTGTGGTCATCTAAGGCCTTAAGGCACCATCATGCTCTTATAAAACTCATCTGTTGATGTGGACTGGAGTAATTCTTGCACATCTGCAGTTGGGCTGCTGCATGCACCGAGAACGTCACTGTTAGCCCTGGCTGTCACCAGATGCTGTCCCAAGCAGCAATGTCCCTGCCTCACCACTGCAGCCTAAAGCGAAGTTTGCTTTGTGTTGCGGTGTCACTGCCACCCTGTGCGTCACACAGCTTCAGGATGTGGCTGGGCCAAGTGACGTGTGTGAGTTCAGCCTGTTTTGGCCAAGTCCCACTCCCTCTCTCTGCATAACCCTGAGGTCTTGCTGTTCCTTCTGTTGCCTATATAAAAATGGCATTTTTCTTTCGGATTTATACTTTTCTTAAATGCAAGTGATTTACCTGGAATAAAACAAGGATTTACTCTTCCTGTGAAGACCTGTTTGCCTAACAGTCTGTTTTTCCTCAAATGCATCAGTGGGTACAGTAGAAGATGCTGTCCCTCCCTGCAGTCATTGCTCTGCCTATGATCTTAGACACAACCTGGGCATCCCATTAGGAAAACAGTGAAAACAAGGAGCATGTCTGCCCTACACCCTACCCTCTGTTTTTTGCTGTTTTCTTCCCCTGTGGGCTTGCATTGTATCTAGCACTAAGGCTCCTTTGATGGTTGTTGCAAAGTGTGCTCAAAAATTCTGAAGTTTAAATTTCAGAAATGCTGGAGCAAAGACCCCAAGAGGACCCAAATGCGGAGATCAAGGAGTGACACCATTAGGCGGTGAATCAGTGAGGATCTGGGTGGGGAGGAAATCCTCTTTGACTCAAATACTTGGCTGAAGTGTAATGCAGAAAGCCTGAGTGCCAGACCCACGCATGTGGTAAGTGACACGAAAACAGCATGCATGTGTGGGATGACAGAAAGACAAACAGATATGCAGCACCCTCCTATTAAAGGAAACAAAGCTCTGGGAGCCTGATGGAGAGCAGAGAGATGGGAGACTGGTGAGGGGGGAGGAGAAGAAAGCCTTGGGAAAAGCCACCCTGATGTGCTGCTTTCCCAAGGCACTGAGAATCAATGAAGATCCCTTCTGAGAGGAATAAGCTGAGCAGAAAGCTAGGTCCTCAAAGCAAAATGTGTAAGAGTAATCCAGGAAAGCCTTTGATATCCAGGGTGAGGGGCAGAGGCAACCTTGGAGTGATACATTATGGAAAAACTATTTTCCCAAGCAGAGATGCTGAATTATGCAAAATATTCTTCCACTTGCAAAGACTTCTGCAGGTAAGTAGGGTTTTTTTGGCTTATAACAAAATCTTACAGACTAGAAGGTCAGGGAAGTGTTGCATGCTGCAGTTGCAGTGAAAGCATTCATTCAGACAACCAGAAACCAGCTCCTTCGTACAGAGCCTGCAATGGCAATGGTGCCTGGATGCTGCTGAAAGTCATCTGATACCCAGATAGGTGTGCATGTCTGCTTTTCTCCCATGCCTTATTCTCTCCAGACAACTTCAGTAGTGTTGCTGGTAGACAGTCCCAGAGCCAGAGGGGGAGGAAGAAATGGGCAGGGCATTACTCAGTGGCTGCACAACCAGAGCTCTGACAGATAAGCCTTGGGAGCTGGAAAGGCACTGATGCCTCTTGCAAGTCCTTGAGGAAAGGGGACATCTTCTGCAGGAAGAATACTGAAGTCTCCTCCTCCAGGGGGACAACGTGAGCGTTGGTATAGCTTCAAGATGTACTGGGCAGGAGCTCCAGTACATGCAAAAAGAGCACGATAAGATCCTGATCTGGCACAGCTCAGTCCACTGATCTGTCCTAGACGCCTGTTGCTGATGCAAGAGCCTAATGATGGCAAAGCCACATGCCTTTTAGATACCTTCTCAGGGCATCTGGCCCATCTCTTTAGGCCCTTCTGGCTTCTCATACCTTGTATCTCTGTCATTCCTTACTGTCTCATCCCCACGCTCACGTTGATGTGCCATTACATAGTTCAGTGAATAATTGGCTGCTGACAAGCAATTTGATGAAGCTTTATTGTATTTTCATTATATCAAGCTGAAATTTCTAAAATCAATCGAAGTCTCATGCTTGAATTTAGAAACTTTGCTACAGAGCTCTTGGTGTGTCAGGAAACTTGAGATGATTTGGCAGAACAAAATCCTGACCTTTTTCTTTTTTTTTTTTTTTAAAAAGATTCCCATGGATTTGGGGTGTGAGTGGGCTATGTAAGTTTCAGATGCATTCAGCATGGGCATCAAATAGAGCATTTAAATCAGAATAAATGCAGAATGCATTCATGACAGAAGTACTCCTAAGTGGCTGAGTTAGAAGCCCTGAATGAGCCTGGGGATGCTGTATTTCACAATGAGAAGTGTTGCTAGCCTTAATTTTCTCCTTGAAGTCTGCAAAAGGAGCACACCCACCTTCACCTGCATTTCCCTTCTCTGCATTTCTGTCCCTCCAGGGGCTATTGTAAGACAGGGTCAGCTTTACCCCCTCATTAGTTGCTTATTTCTTAATTGCTGGCTGAGAGCTTTCCTTGCTCCACGGAGCTCTCGCACTGCTGGCACGTGGTGCACAGCCACCCTCTCTTCTCAAAAGTCTTTGGAAGGAAACTCCAAAGCTGTTAACAACATCCTGCAGCCAAGGATTTCATCCCATTTTGCAAATCAGCAGGTGTGTGCTTGGTTTTGGTTTTTTAGATGCTATTCACCCTTTGTTATCATCTTGGTTTGGTAAAGGAGCTGAGGGGCAAAGAGGGGTTATCTCTCTTCTGGAGGAGAGGATGTCTTCCACAGAGCCAGGAGCAGAACATGTTTCCTGAATTTATAACCTCACCTTAGGTGCTGTTCCTGTATGGGAATGGTTACTAGCAAGGGGCAAGTGTCAAGTTTTTGAGACAGTGTCTGAAGCTTATTCTTGCCCAAGGGATCCGCACCTTGTGTGGACTTGTCCTGGGGGTAGGTGCCCACCTGGCATGGCCTTGGCACAGGGCCTCTTTGCAGTGTGGAGAAGAGGGGGCTGATATCTCTCCTCTCCTCCCAGGTGCTTCCTGGGCTCCACCTCTGTAACCACAGAAGTGGAAAACTTGCCTTTTTTTTTTTTCTCCTGGTCAAGTGTTTGAATTCTCCAGGCTCAAAGGTTGATGGGGAAAAGCTCCTCCTGCTTCAGCTTCCTCTCTACTAGCTCCACCTGGAGGCTCCAAAAAGAACTCCCACATTTTTAATTTGTCTGATCATTTACATATTTGGATTCAAGGCTGTCTTGGTGTTGAAAATCACTAATGCTGAAAAGCTCAGCGGCCAGCCTCCAGCAGACCCAGACCCCAAGCCAAACCAGACAGTGGGGCTGGGGGACAAGGGGTCAGAGCAGCTGGAACAACCTCCTAGGATAAGAGTGTGTGATGCAGAAGCCTGGTGTCACTCAGGGAACAGGCCCTTCAGGCATCTCTGGGAAAAGAGTTGCACTGGGGGTTCCTTGCATTACTGAAACAGTATTGGTGCTTCTGCTCTTTACATGATGCAGGTGAGACTCTCCACGTGTGAAATTGTGTTGGTGAGACGCCTATGTGCACCCAAACAAGCTTGAGAAGTCATGGAGACAGCAGCAAATGTAGGTGCGGGGAGCTGTCTCTGCTGCTGTCCAATCTGTGAAGCAGAGCCAGAAGCACTCTTTGACATCCAGCTGAAAGATCCACAGAAAATTCTTGACACATCCTGGCATAAATACCAGCATTGAGTTCGATGACTATCCCCCAAAGCTGGATGCAATGAGTAGCACCAGAGCAACATGTCACGTTCCCAGAGTGCTCCTGTGTCATGTGCCCAAGTCATGCTTTCCTCCTCTAGCTGATAGCAAGTCCATGCCAGAAGCTCGTGCCCAGCCAGGCTGCTGCTCTTGAACTCTGGGTCTGCAAACAGTTGGGTGGTGATGTCTGTTAGTTTAGACTGTTTTAGGAAACAACCTGCCCTTTTTTAGCCATTTTGCAATAGTGAAATTTGAATGCAGCAGAATCATATCTCAAAATCATCAGAACTTGTATTCCTTATCTTTTCCCATTTTGTTGCAGTGGTGGCTCACCTGATCCTTGTTACAACTCGCGCTGCAAGCTGTCCTCTGACATCCTGCACAATTTCATGAGACTTGGGCTTCCAGCTTGGCTGTGAGGCTGGCAGTGTTGTACTGTGGCTCTCACTGCTTTGTAGAGCCTGTAAGCAGCTGTCAGTCCAAGGATGCGTTCCCTCCCTGGACCTTCATCTGGTATGTGGGGATGAGTGTGTATCTGTGAGAGGAGCACCTGCTGCTTTAAAGTAGAAACTTAGAAGACTCTTACCTTTTAATTCCTACTAAGCTATTTTCCTGTTTCTCACCCCAGTAGATATGTGTATTTTCACTCAATGTGCTGCCCTTCTCCATCTTCATCCTGGCTGGGAGCAGCAGGCATCCCCACGTCTCTGTGCGGTACGTGCATACATGGCCATGACTTGTCAGGATCTCTCTGCAAGGCCTCTCCACCCTCAAAGGAGTCAACAGTTCTTTCCAGCTTCGTGTCATCCACAAAGTTCAAGTCGTGCACCCAAGTCAAGAACCGGCCCCAAAATAGAGCCCAGCAGTGACTGGCCAGCAGCCAGTAAATGTAACCCCATTTACCACAGCCCTTTGACCATCAGTCAACTGTTCCCCCAATGTGTTATGGTTTTGTTTAGCTGTATGCTGGATGTTTTGTCTTTGCTTGCTTGTTTATAAATCCACTTTTTGACCACACTACTGAGCCTCTGCTGGCAGGCTCAAATTATGCCTGAAGGAACTCCCATGCTGGGTTATTAGAGGCATCCTAGAAGTTCTGCCTCGAGCTTTGAAAGGATTTTGTTGCCAATGGCCTGGGAAATGGTGGTGTGAGTAGGGCTGGTACTGCCAGGTGTGATGCTGATCCCATTTTGAAATGACTCAGGACTCCAGTGCTTGTTCAGAAAGACTTGTGAATGAGAAATCAAAGCTGAATATATGGTTATAAACACCATAAGCATTGGTGCTGTCTGCCAGGAAGTCTCAATTCTAGGCTTTCTGGCTTTAGTCTTAACAAGGTTCAAGTCATTGTGGTGCAAAACTAGAATGGCTGAGAAGTCCTAGGTGGCCACAGATTTGTTAACGCAGTGTATTCATCTGGAGTCTACAAACGTGAGTTGGTTTGAGCTTATGCAGCTTTTAATGTATTTGAGTCACTCCCCTGTGTGTATGATGGTTTTGTTTGTTCTTGAGAAAAAGCAAGCAAAGGTCTCTGTAAAGCTTAATATGTCACTTAGCTACAAAACGCTTGATTGTAGTTAGAGGACTCAGAAAAGCCTCTGCGCATTTACATTTTTAGTAGTAAATTAATATGCATTATAAATGTTCTCTAAAGCAGGGCTTAATTCTAAGATGTCAACTCTACCTAAAATAACTGCAAGTAAATGAAAGTTTTATTCTAAGCAGTTCTCAGCTCCTCTTCTGACAATAACATTTGTGTCCCTGCAAAGCTGACACTTTTGAAAATGTCAGGATGTTTTTTCAGCAAAACTTGGTATTCCAACACAATTATTTGTATTTTCAGCCACAGGAGTTAATAGCATAAAATAGTTATAAATATTTGAGTTCCTCATTCATTTCATCTGAAGTTATACTCTGGGATCTGCCATGTGGAATGCAAGATGTTTATAAACAAAGCCTCAAAAACATGTGGGGAATAATGCAAATAAACTCTTCCAGTACAACTATCTTCATCTTTTGTAAAATCTGGTGCTTTGAGAGCATGTTGCATCTCAGGGTTGTCAGGGTTCTCTTGCCTTCCCTTGCACAAACCAAGCTTCAAATCCCATTGATTCACTCTGACATACGATGCCTTATAGATTAGCCCAGATGTGAATCTCTATGGTGAGCATCAGCATAACATTGGTTTAGGTTCATTTATAGCAGCTAGAGTTTCTAGCTTCACCTGCAGTCACTGTAAAAAAGATAACGAGGAATATCTGCAGTAGGAAAAGCACCAGGCAAGAAAAATTTGAAATCAATTTTTCTGTTTGTTAGGGAAAAGCTTTATTTCTAAGAATTCTTGCTGGGAATGGAAGTTGTCGAGGAAGCACAAAGAATAGCTTTGCAACCTGCCTTGATTAGCTTTCATCAGCACGAAGGGAGGATTTGGGATCTGCAGCATTTCCCAGGTTCTTTTTGTGCCCAGCTCCCAGGGACTGCAGGGCTGTAAGGTTGGGGTAGCAATATGCAAGTTTTCTCTTAGACTAGGAAAACAGTCTCTAGCCCAGAAGGAGATGGGTACTATTCCTGGTTTCGTGCCTGCATTTCACATACCTGTTACTGAGAAAAGAGCAAAGCTGCCTGCAGAAACACTGCAGTCTTAGCGTGGCTTTTGCTACTTTGTGCAGATGTAGCTAATCACAGGGGGAAGAATCTCCCAAAAACCTAAAAACTGGAGAAAAGAGAACAGAGGACAAATTTATCCTAAATTTCTGTATAAGTTCCCAAATTGTCACAAAAATACAGATGTAGGAAATCTGCTCCTCATCTTTGCTCTATGGCTAAACTTCAAAGGAAATAGGAGAAAAACTGTGTACTTACTATAGAGAAAATGCCATGTATATACTGCTGGCCTGTTCCCAAAGCTGCGAGGAATCAGTTCCTTAACAGCTGCTCCATAAACATTCAGTGCATGTCTCCAGCTAGCCTGTGCTGCAGCACAGACACTCCCACTTTCTGAAATGCTTGTTTTTCCCTTTCAACTAATTATGTTTACTAGCTCTGCATTACTGTCATTTCATTTAACAGCTACAGTACTTTTATGAGAGCAACTTAATTAAGGATTAGCTTACTGATGTTTGCTGATTTATTTTATATTCTAGCTAATAAATCCCCACAGAAGCCATGCCTTTTGCTTAGAATTCAGTTAAGGCTTTTAAGTCTGCTTTGGTTTTTGTTTGTTTTAAGGATATTTTTCTGGTCAGAATGGTTTTATTGCTTCTGTCCTCATTTGGTTTGGAACGGGACAGACAAAGACTTTAGCATTGGCATTGTGTATGAGGAAAAATCTCATTATCGTGGGAGTTTGAACTCCCCAACCACGGTGCTTAGAAAACAAACAGAACATGCAGTGTATCTAAGAAATTCCCAGAACAAACCTAGTCCAGATCTTGTAGGACTACATAAGGTGGGTTACTACACTAAATACAGACAAAACAGGAGTCTACAAGTTACAGCAACATGCACCTGTGTTGGGAAAGGAGTACTTACAGTGCAATACACTTGAAACAGCTTCCTGCATGTGTTTGTGGGCTGCAGTAGGAATTGTCAAGCACATGTATCAACCTCACATGCTCTTAACCAAGTGAGTCCTTGTCTCCTGGGAGAAAAGGACTTTGAAGCCACAACCAAATTAGTAATGATCTTCAGTACCAACACCGCTTTGGAGCTGTAATGCTGCAGCACGAACCTGCCTATTGGCTTCCAGGTCTGATGTTGAGAGGTACTGATTTTGCCTGGAAGAGACAAATGACGTGCTACTTATCAATTAAGGTTCTCATAACTAGCTTCCTTACTGCTTTAAAATGGTCTTTTTTTTCCTGGTTATACTATTGAATTCTGCTAGCTACAAAAGTAAAACATGCAAATGAAGTACAACAGACTACTCTTAGCCATTGTGTGATTAAGCATCCTTTAATGTTTCTATTGATAAACATTGTAAGCATGACCAAAGTGAACAGTATATATTTGGAGTCTGTCTAGCGATAGACTTGAGTCATTGAACTACCAGTTCAAGGAGAATTATTGGCATTTTAATTACGTTCTCAGTTGAGCCACAGGATGTTGAAGTGATGACAGATCAGGATGTGTTCCAATAGTGCCAAATTCTAATCAAAACTGTGCGTTAGTAGCCAAGGCAGAGGCAAACAATTATGCAGTTATTCTGTATCATACACAGAAAGCAACTAGTATTGAACAGAGAAAGTTTGGTCAACAAACTAATTTTACTTAACATCTTTGCTAAGAACTCAATAGGCACAACAGTACCATAACCATATGAACTTTAAAATGCACAATTGCCACAGACAGTTGACTTGAATACAGCAACAGTGTTTGGTAGCAGACTTAGAGACGACTTTTGGATTCTTCCACCCTTGAATGGTTTTGTATTTCTGGGTCACCTAGTCATGCACTGGAGAGGAATTCCACAGCTGTCTCCTTCTCTTCAGTTAACTCCTTTGCAGTCAGATCCATCTTCTCACGAGAAAAGTCATTAATAGGGAGACCCTCAACAAACTTCCAGGTCTTGTCCTGTTTGAAAACAAAAATCCTTTCATGTCAGAACAAACTTCATTCAGTCTGCAAAGGAACTTCACAGTGTAAGCACTACAGAGAATTAAAGATGAGTTCTGAAAACAAGTCACTTCTGAAAACAAGTCACTTCTGAAAACAATTTTTCAAATCTGTTGATTTAAGACTTAGCTCACTCTTAATGATGTACAACATCGAGTTCCTACCACAGTAAGGTGACAAGTTACAGCTACATGAAAAATCCTATTTTTCCTGCGATTATGTAAAGATCTGAGCTTGTAGAAGAATCAAGACTGCTTTCTCAAATGCAACCTATGCAGTCAGAAACAAAGTTTATGACCCTAAAAACCCTATCAAGTAGAAGTAAATTGTGTTTTCAGATAAAGAAATCAATCAGCAGGAGCTAGTCATGTCAGGCTACTTTTCTATCAGTGCTTATTTGACAGCTACTTCCGCAGTAGTGAATAATAGTCCCCTCTGTGAAAGGCTGCTAAAAGTACCATGTCCCAGACACTGCAGTCTCATACTGAAACCAGGCTTGTGACAGTTTAGCTAGGTCTTGCAGAACAGGCTTAGATTTAAATACAGACTAGTTACCTTAATCACAACAGGGAATGAATACAGCAAGTCTTCAGGAACGCCATAAGAATTGCCATCAGAAATGACTCCCATGGAAACAAATTCCCCCTGAAAACAGAAGAGTAGGGGACAAATTTTTTGCTAGTTAGTAGCAGGCACAATTTTAACTTTCAATATACTGCATCATGTGTGACACACACAACACCAGAAAAAAAAGTAATTTTTTCCCCCCCCCCCGCTCTCTCAGCACACACACTTGAGGTCAAAGACAATGCCATGCAATCAAACCATCAGGCAAACAAACACTTATTCAAGAGCTACATCTTACCGCTGGAGTGCCAAACCAGATGTCCCTCACATGATCACAGATAGCTTTGGCAGCTGACATTGCACTGGACAGCTTCCTGGCCTTAATAACAGCTGCTCCACGTTGCTGAACAGTCTGCAATTAAGAAGAAACTAAATTATGAAGCAGCAAAATCAGTTTGGCCTAGATGTTGCTAGTAAATTCCATAATTCCACCTCACAAATGTTATTTAATTTCATCAATCAAGATACTATTTCATCAGTAAATGAATGTGGCCTACAAAGCAGAAATACAATCTATTAGAGTTTTACCAAGACAGTAATGTGACTACAAAGGCTTGTGCACTTCTTTATATGTAGAGCATCACTGGAATCTAGGTTTTTGGTTGAGTAACAACATGAAAGCATTTGATGGTCTTAATGCATAAAATCAATTTAAGCCCCAAAGATTCATTTAGCCCCTCTTTATCTTTGGCAAACCATTGCAGCATAGAACAGTGTTACAGTGTACCTAGAATGCAAAAGCAGTATCCTGCCTTGGCTATGCAAGACAGAGAAGGATCAAGGACATGGTAATGAGAAACCCCTGTGAAAGCTTTCTGCTTGCATGGGCTTATGAACTTTGGTTGCCAGTATACAGACTTCTATGTAGCAACAAGCATGGAATGGAATAAGCTGTATCTAAAAACAAGATAGGACAGCATGCAGTCATATGACAAAACATATACGCAGTCCCAAACTAAATGCGTCTTGGCTAAGAAGCAGAATTTATTGTCAACATACCTGTAACACTGCAATATCAACCAATGCATACCTACTTGGAGTCATGTTCAAAGGCTTTAATACTCCTCTTTCACCTTCTACTGCAGTCAGGCAGACTGTGTTCTCAATTTTGATTCACTGCCTTCATATATTATTACACTATATTAAAACATTTGCAACTTTTCTAGATTTTTTTAGATTACTTTTGAGAAATGCTGCTGATGAGGCCATAGGTTCAAATTTAGAGTGGGGGAAGAGGATGTGTACACAGTGGTGAAATCATCCTACTTCATCTACAAAACCACCAGTGAACTGTCAATGGTGCTTGTGTGGCAGATGAGTTGCACCAAAGCTATGACCAAAATTTTGTGTTGAATCATTTAAACTCTAAGTGGATTTTTCTAGTAGTGTTGGCATAAGTTTTATAATGCGTTACGTTCTTCAAGAGCAAAGAACTGACTGAGACCAACTGTCCGAAGATAATTTGTTCTAGCTAAATGGATGAATTCTAAGATAGGAATAGCTGCTCCAGCCAGTCAGTTATATAGTTTACAGCTCCATGTGGTGGTTAGGAGAAAGCAGGAGGACAAAATGATCATAAGTCAAGATCTTACCTGGATAAAGTCTCCCTTCAGCCAGCTGTCATCTTTTATAGCTTCATAAACTCCAACTTCCTTTCCTTTGATGTTTACCTTTGCATGGTTAGCATCGGGATATTGAGTGGAGGAGTGGTTGCCCCAGATGATGACATTCTTCACATCATTAGAAGTCACTCCAAGTTTCAGAGCAATCTAATTGGAAATTAAGTACATGCTTTGTATTAGCTTCAGCTTCTAAATTCACTACTTCTTTGAAAGCACTTATCTGTTTGTATTTAGCAGAGACCACAGAAAGTATTCTACCTTAAAAATGTTATTTTTACCTGAGATTTAGCTCTGTTGTGATCCAAACGAGTCAAGCAGCTGAAGTTTTCCTTTGGTATTGACGGGGCTGATTTTGATGCAATCAGGCAGTTAGTATTTGCTGGATTCCCAACTACCACAACCTAAAAACAAAAAAAGGGAAGAGGAATTTTAGAATGAAGAAGCAGCAAAAATATTTAGCATTTTTGACTAATTCAGCAAAGCAACTCCTTCAAGTGTAACAACGAAAACACTGTATAAATGGAATAGCTTTGCCTTTGACAAAACAATCTCTTGCTTGTCTCCAACTAGACTAAGACATCATCACTTTAAAAATTATTCCTAGGCTGGCTGTCACTGCTTTATATAATTGCTTTATAATTAAGAAAGCCAGAACAGTTGCTTATCTCAATATTCATATGCAGTCAGAAGTGAAATATTGCCTGAACTTAGATCAATTTAATGCTATGGGAAAACTTTTTTATTCATCCTTCATCTACTAATATGCCTCAAATGATTAATGTCTAGCTCCATATAATCTCAATCACGCAAGCTAATCTACAAACCTTCCTTTATATTTCCCCTTTTGAAAATGAGTTCAGTAAATTTTCCATTACTCTGCAACAGTTACATTGATAGTTTCTATTCCAACTGTATAAAGAAGCAAACAAGTCTTTAGAAGCGGTAGGAAGTTCATCAGCAGAGGAAGTAGACATTAAGAAGTCAGTTACAAAGCACAGTTGGTGCCTGGGACTGAGATTAAGAGCGGTAGGAGAGCAGCCACATGATCCCATTAACTGTGCTGAAGCAATCTGAGAGAGAACAATTAAAAGCTTCCAGTGCTCCAAAGACCAAGCGCAAACAACTGAAATAAAGCTGATTTTTCATGCCGCTGTAATTCCATATTGATAGTGAAGTTAAGGGTCATTATGTTAAAGCCACAGATGGATACGAAGTAGGCAGCTGCATGCAGATAATAGAGTTCTCCCAGAGAAAAGAGATAAAAAACAGAAGACTTGTTAAAAATAGATTTTTATTTTAAGAATTGCTGGTGTGTATGGAACATACAGTGCAATACCTCCTTCACTGAATGAATTAAGGACTAAATCATCTACCTATTTAACGTACCATATCTCATCAAACCCTCACACTGTTATATTCTCCAGGGCTTAAGGAAGGAAATGCCTGCACCTAATAGCCTCCTACTTGCAGTGTCATGCTACAATGTATTTAGATCACTAAATGACTCAAAGAACTAAACTGTTAAATACAGTTTCAATATTCACCTTGACAGTCTTTTTGGCATATTTGTCCAAAGCTGCACCCTGAGACTTGAAAATTTTCACATTTGCTTTGAGTAAATCCTTCCGCTCCATGCCCTCTCTCCTTGGCATGGAGCCAACCAGAATTGCTATGTCAAGGTCTTTGAATGCAACTTCTTCCTTGTCTGTTGGAATGACCTCTAGAAAAGGAAAAGGGAGGAAAAAAAGTCTAAGAAAGACACTTATGGCAAAGTGTTAATGGGATTATGCTTTGGTTCATATATAGGTATCTGATCTGCAAACAGAAACACCTTTTTGTTCCAAAAAATCAAGTATAGCTATTTGGCATTAAATCCAAAGATTAAATACTTAATAGCCATCAATTTCTACATACAAATATTTAAAACTTTAAATATAAATTCTGAGCACAAGAGAAAGATCTGTGTCAAAAGATATCTTTTGGTTGTACATACACAAGTACATACATACATACATATACACATGTTGCTCTTCACTTTTACCAAGGAAATCTAATTTACAGTGCCAAGTACCACTACACATGAAGCTTTCCTCTACCTCTAAAATTCTACCTGAGGAAGGTTTGATCTGTACAACAGCTGGAAGCTATGAGTTTTTCACATATTACTGTAATTACTACAGTACTTACCTACTGGCTCCCTTTCTTGTGCTTGTTTAGAACAGAGGAACTTAAATTTTACATGACTTGAGGAATATTTTCTCAGTTTGTGTCTTTATGCAGAAGACATTTCTAAAGAATAGGATTTTTTTTACTTAGTAAAAATACACAGCCATATCTAAAGATCCAAAGTTATTTCACCTTTAGGCCAGAATACAACAGATAAATGTACAAGTATCTGACAACTTGCTGTATGTGCTAACTACTCAGGGTTAGATGACATAAACCAGATATCTACTTAGTGAATTTATACAAAACTCACTTGATGACATTCTTCCTAGCACACAGCCTAAGTCAAATTAATTTAACTTCCATGGAATATAAAACTGTATTAAAAATTTAAAAATATTAAACATAAAGGATCATCTAATACATTCTTCTGCTTAATGCCAGCTACTGACATTTCTAAATCCAGTAACTGTTAGAACATCATGTAGGTATAAGAACAACTTCTGCTCACCTCTCAGCAGCGGTAGGGCACAGTCTTGCAGCTCCATCACTACACCATCCAAGACAGTCATCATAGGGGTGATATCCAGCAGCACAAGCACAAGAGGCTGTAAAGAAAGAAACAGGTCAGTGTGAATTGGTTGTAGAGCCATCTGTTTTGAAAATTAATTTGTCTCATTATCTTCTAGACATTTATCTTGTGCAAGGGATGTCAACGTAAAACTCGTTTACAGAAAACCGAAAAACTTCAGCACAACCAACTACTGGAAGCTTGCACAACAGAGCAGGACTCTCAAAGAGTAAATCACTTGTATACTGGTAAAACCTTAATCATAGAATGGCTTGGGTTGGAAAGGACCACAAGGATCATCTAGTTCCTACTCCTCTGACGTGCCTACCAAAGATTAAGTTTCATGGACTGCAGTTCTGACATTAGCTTATTTATTACTGCACAGCAGAGACAAGAGACAATTGGGTTCACGCTTACCTGATCTTTGCCAAAGACATCTCCCTTGGCGATGCTGTAGAGCAGTGAGTAAGCAATCTGCCCGGCGGCTCCGGTCACCAGGACTCTGATCGGTTCACCCTGGAAGAAAGTTGGGGGGACTTAATCACAGCCACACAGTGCAGGCTGACACCACCGCAGAGTGGTAAAAATTTATGGTTACTGCAGAAATTGGGTTAAGATTGTTCAACTTGGATGAAACAATGTGCCTAAATGTGCATCAAGGCCAGCTCCTGGGATTGTATTGGAACCATGGGCAACTTCTCTGCTCGCTTTTACAGAAACGGACCACACTTGCAAAAATACCCCCAAGAAAAACGCTCCTGGAAAACCTTCCAAAATGCCAGGAATGATGATAAGAAAAACTCTGTATGTCTTTTTAACAATGCTACCTTTTTGGCACGTGGTGTTACAACACATACCCAACTCATTAGACAACCCACTTACACTTCAAACTCCCTACAGAATTTCCATGAGCTCTTGTATTTCACCAGATTTCAGATTCTTACTTTTCTTTTTTCCATGAAGTATTTTGAATGCTTACTTGAAATCAGACTTGCTGAATGCCATAAGCCAAGGAATCTTAAAACTAATGCCTCACTGAACTGTTACACAGCAATCTAACAAATCCACAGACAAAAGCTTCATTATAGACAAATACATTAATATCCAAAGTGATCAGAAATCCCGAAGGACTGGGAGAACACTATGCCAACACACTGCTATATTGTAACTAACAAAAAGCCCAAGGCAAAAGTCCACTTTGTTAATCAGAACCAGGGCGCGGGGAGCTCCAGAGGCAAAGCATGCCAAGAGCTACTCATAACCCAATATTCTTTAAGCCTGCTTTCTGCAGGCTATATCCCCTTTTCCCTAGAGGCAATTGGGCTGGGGTAGACTGTGCTAGGACAGGAACAAGCAGACTGACCAGTCTGCCGGAACACTCACTTTTACAGATAATTAAAAGTGTATCACTTCAGTTATGGACAAATCAGCTTCCACATTCAATTATGTCAGAAGTAATTTCATTGCATACTGGGCTACATTGCAAAGCAGTGCTTGCAGACCAAAGGCAGTTGTTTTGCTCGGTCCTGGAGAGGTTGCAGCTGAAATACCAAATCCAGTTTTGGGACCTTAACTTTTAGAGTGATGCCGAAAGCTAGACAGGGTGCAGGCAAGCATGACGTGGATGGCTGAAGTCTGGAAAGGTAGAGGACACGGGGTGTTCCAATAGCAGCCTGCTACTGCTTCAAGGAGGGTTACAAAAATATTGCTGCCAAACACTTCTCGGTAGCAGCAGATGGCAGAACAGGAGGCCACAAACTGCACCTTTGGAGGCTGAGCATGGACACTGAGAGAAGAATTCTCAACTGGGCTGTACTGCTTCACTGGAACAAGGTACCCAGAGAGCTTGTGCAGACTTCTCCCTCGTGGTTTTCAACATACAGATGAAAAAGCCATGCATGACCTCACTTAGCAGCAGCAAAAGGCTTTCTATGAGGCTGGACCAGACAACCTCCAGACTCAGAGAAAGGAAGTCAGACCAGATAACATCTAGACATCCTTTCCAAACAATGTTCCTTCCATCAATATTTATAGGGAAATAATTTGGGAATTTGAGTGTATACTCTCTGCCGTAGTCACCAGCCAAGCACAGCTGCATCAAGCTACATGAGATAACCATAACAATTAGGCCACCTAGAAGCTGTCCTATTCTACACCATACTAGATAAAATGAGAGCAGAAGGGATGACATTAACCTACTGAACACACAGATTTACAATTATGCATACAATTCTTTAAATATTTGGTTAATTAGCCACTAGTTATGGTGTTGAACTGCATTATGTTCTTTTGATTCTGTCCTACTGTGACTCTCCGTAAGGGGAACACTAGGTCACAGCCTGAAGCAGCGACTGAGCACCTCGTGAAGGGCAATGGCTGCCTGGGGAGCACCTGTGCCCCCCCTGCATGTGACCAGGAAGGGTGGACCCAGGGTGGGGCTACCCTGGGCTCATTTAAGAGCCAGCCAGCAAGGGGAAAGGATCTCTGTTGTGGGATCTGGCTGCTTCTGGGAGAAGCATCATCATCTTGGTGGGAGATCACCATTATGTAAGTCTGAAACCTTTGTTACTCTTGTTTATGACTATCCAATACTCTGCCTGGGCTTGCTACCAATCTATCTGAAGCAATCTCGCTTCTGTTTGCACAACACTCTCAAACCTCAGGAAAACTAAGAGAATACGGAGAAGAGCAGGCAATCAACCCTTCCCATTTTATATCTCAAAATGAGTTTTGGTATACTGTTCTAGAGCAGGGAAGTTATACCCTACAAATGTACTGTGCTGTCTAAATGATGACAGACAACACAGATGAAGAAGCGGATCAGTTTTAACAACCACTTTTGCCTCTTTGTAAGGAGAACCTAGTTTTTCTTTAAGGAAGTGGGACAATGAATGCCGTTTTAAGACAGCTAATCGTATCAGTTTGGAAAGCAAGTACTGGAAAGTTACTGCACTGCCAAAACTTGGCCTGGTAAAATCCTGTATCGGTTGCATATGAAAGGTGATCCTGCGCTGTGTGCTACTCCAGAACTCACAGAGATAACAGCAGAACACATTTTCTTTGAGTTCCACGGTAACTTGAATCAACTATGAATTTAGCACTGCAGAGTTTTTGCTGAAATGGAAGATTTTTAAAAGTTTGTCTCACAGGTTGCTGAGGAGGAAGAGTTTATCTACAGTCGTGTCCCAAAAGAAGAACAAATTCAGCAAGTTTTTTCTACTATATGCTTTCCACTTTATATATTAACGTGATTGAAACATGAAATATTTCCAGTATATCCACTAACATTATGGTGAGTGTTTAGCACAGCAACAGAATAGGGAAGGACCAGAAGATAAAAACACAAGAGGTGGCTTTTTTTTTTTTTAAAAAAAAAACAAAAATAGACTTAACATTCACCCTTGCTAAAAAAAAGAACCCTCAATCTGACTCACCTCCACCCTCTCAAAAATAATGTTTGTTTATTGCCATCCCTCTGTTCTCCTTTCTCTATTTTGGGCTGGAAGAAACACAGCAGCTAACATAAAGTGAGGAATCCTGCCTACTTAGTTTTGTTTTTTTCTCTTCTCTCCAAGACCTCAGTACATTGGATTCAATGAAGCTTCCCACCTATCATCATCAACTGTGAGAAGTAAACAGATTCTCCCGACTCAGAGACTCTGAAATCAAAGATTCTCTTTTCTTGATTCCAGAAGCTGGATTAGTGAGACAAAAATGTTGTGTTTCTTACAAAAGCAGAATGTAGTTAATTCTTCCTGGAAAACTTACGCCAATGCTTATCAGTGCTGTGATATCACCAAGCATCTGAGGCTACTTCTGGAGACAGGAGCTTGGAGAAGTATGTAGCTCTCAGTGTCTCCACGTTGTGGGAGATGAAGGTGCCAAACATTCATGTTCAGGCACTTTAATCTGTGACTTGGCTCCTGCACTGGGCTTCCACAAGAACACTGTCATGCTTTGGTAACTGCAGAGGTGACCTTTATTCACTCTCAGGTACATGCTGGGGGGGAGGAAGTCTGAGCTATTTAATTTCAAAGCCTTTTCCACTCCACCTTTTCCACTCCACATACATCAGGTACATTGTTAAAAAGTTTTAAGAAACAAAGAGAGCAGTAAAGATGATAAAAAGGAGCAAAAAAATGTGAATGTAGTAACCACAGATGTTTGTCCTCATTCAGCACAAGGGATTCCCCCCTCCCCGATTAACACCAATAAAAGTAAAGATTCTGTCAGCAAACGAGGAAACTGTGAGGTTAATGCCTCTGGCCCTCAACTTGTGACTTAAGAACCTGGTGCCTAAATTACTTTTGTGATTACTGCTGATGTCAGCAGACCTAAAATATCAGCGCTGTGGATGATAACGGTACCATACTGCAAGGCAGATCCAGAGGTTACAACATTGAGTGAAAGAGCAATATTAAATAACCCACC
Organism: Penelope pileata; assembly: GCA_013396635.1. Taxonomy (NCBI): domain Eukaryota; kingdom Metazoa; phylum Chordata; class Aves; order Galliformes; family Cracidae; genus Penelope; species Penelope pileata. The sequence goes on from WBMW01000972.1 coordinate 4,048,002, forward strand.
ACCTACCACGTGCGGGACTGAGAAAAATCTAGTCTGTTTACATAAGTGATGAACTCTGCATTACTAATTACAGTTATAAAAGAGCTGAATAAGCATTACTGCTGCTAAACTTCACTGTCTGCAAAACTGCCATTAACGTCATTCCTGACCAACAAAGCTGACCGAGCTGTCCCACCATGCTTGACACTGCCTCAAGCGTATAGGTGGGTTTAATTAGCTGCAGTGACTCAAAGACTAGAGCCTAACAAACCCTCCCTTTGTTCCACTGACAATAAATGTATCTGGAAACATGGCAGAAAGCACCAGGAGAGCCACGGGCCCAAGGGACAGAACTCTGGGGGAATTCCTTCCTTCAGGGGTGACCTTCAGGCTGGTGCCCTCACCAACTTTTTCCATGTCATTCAGCTACCAGCAGTTGCATCCATAGACACAAGATTTTATTTCAGAAGTTTGAAGCGTTTGCACAGCAGCAAATTCATAGTTAGAATACTGGGGGGGAGGTGAAAACAACTGCATTCCGGCCAGTCTGAGCACTGAGGTAACACCTTAGAGAGCAGCAGGCTCCCAGCAGGCAGAGTTCTGAAAGCCTGAGTGCAAAATAAAACCTTCTGTCTCATGGTGACTCCTGAGCACCCACATTTTGAAGGGAAAGAAAGTTGAGCAGAATAGCCAAGGTTTGCAGACTCAGGTAATTGTAGGATAAAGCTGAAAAATAAGTTCCTTCGGGGCATGCAAGCATTTATTTAATTTTTTTGCAGGCAAGTGCTAAAATTAAAGGCTGAGACATCAGAGCGCGAAGGCTGTTTGTTGAAGCAGGTAGCACGATCGCCGGGCACCCACAGGCACTGCCGCTGCTCCGTGTGACCTCCGAGCAGAGCCAGGGGACACCCGGACACATGAAAGCGGCCCCGCTCGCTTCTCCCAGCAAGCGGGGCCGGAACACGGACGGAGAACACCCCGTAGCACTCCCCCGCGGCCCTCTCAGCCCCCCGGGGCCGGGCAGCGGGCGCGCAGCAGGCCCGGTCCTCAGGAAGGTGACCCCGCACCGCCAGAGCGGAGCGCAGCCCGGGCCCCGCCGCCTCAGCACGCCGCCATTTCGCGACCACCTCCACCTGAGGCGGGATCCTCGAGCCCCCCGTCCCCAGCCCCAACCGTCTCACGAAGCCCCCCACCGCCGGCTGAACTCGGCGAGGCCGCGGGGAGCAATACCGACCATGGCTGGGAGCGGCGGGGCCCGTGGCAGGCC